>OZ010593.1:57393879-57426379 GCA_963932145.1 Acanthosepion lycidas
TTAAAAGATATACAGATCATGGCAGTGCCTAAAAAAAAGTTGCCCTTCCCTCTGTCTGTCACTCTCTATGACTTTCTCTTTCCCTCTATCTTTTCAACTCTCTGCTCCCATTTCCATTCCTCTCTTTCTCAATTGCGTTCCCTTGTCCTTTCGCTCTCTCTCGTTCCCTTGTCTTTTCGCTCACTCTCGTTCCCTTGCCTTTTCTCTCACTCTCGTTCCCTTGCCTTTTCTCTCTTGTTCACTCGTTCGCTTGCCTTTTCTCTCTCGCTCGTTCCCTTGCCTTTTCTCTCTCGCTCGTTCCCTTGCCTTTTCTATCTCGCTCGTTCACATTCCTTTTCATTCTCTTTTTCCCTTTGCTTTTCATTCTCTTTTTCCCTTTCCTTTTCATTCTCTTTTTCCCTTTCCTTTTCTTTCTCTTTTTCCCTTTCCTTTTCTCTCTCATGTTCACTTTCCTTTTCTCTCTCTCGTTCCCTTTCCATTTCTCTCTCTCTCGTTCCTTTTGCATTTTTCTCTCTCTCTCTAGTTCCTCTTGCATTTCTCCCTCTCTCTCGTTCCTCTTGCATTTTTCTCTCTCTCTCTTGTTTCTCTTGCATTTCTCTCTCTCTCGTTTCTCTTGCATTTCTATCTCTCTCTCGTTCCTCTTGCTTCTCTCTCTCTCATTCCCTTTGCTACTCTCTCTCATTCCCTTTGCTTCTCTCTCTATTGTTCCCTTTGCTTCTCTCTCTCTCGTTCCCTTTGCTTCTCTCTCTCTCGTTCCCTTTGCTTCACTCTCTCACTCTTGTTCCCTTTGTTTCTCTCTCTCTCGTTCCCTTTGTTTCTCTCTCTCTTGTTCCCTTTGTTTCTCTCTCTCTCTCTCATTCACTTTGTTTCTCTCTCTCTCTCCTTCTCTTTGTTTCTCTCTCTCTCTTGTTCTATTTGTTTCTCTCTCTCTCGTTCTCTGCTTCTCTCTCTCGTTCTCTGTTTCTCTCTCTCGTTCTCTTTGTTTCTCTCTCTCTCTCGTTCCCTTTGTTTCTCTCTCTCTCTCGTTCCCTTTGTTTCTCTCTCTCTCGCGCCCCCTTTGTTTTTCTATCTCTCTCTTGCCCCCTTCGCTTTTCTGTCTGTCTCTCGCCCCCTTCTCTTTTCTGTCTCTCGCCCCCTTCTCTTTTCTGTCTCTCGCCCCCTTCTCTTTTCTCTCTCGCCCCCTTCGCTTTCATCTCTCTCTCTCATTCCCTTCGCTTTTATCTCTCTCTCTTTTATATGTTCCCTTTCCATTTTGTCTCACTCTCTCTTGTTGCTATTCCGTTTCACTCTCTCTTGTTGCTTTTCCGTCTCACTCTCTCTTGTTGCTTTTCTGTCTCACTCTCTCTTGTTGCTTTTCTGTCTCACTCTCTCCTGTTGCTTTTCCTTCTCTCTTGTTTCTTTTCCTTCGCTCTTGTTCCCTTTCCTTCCCTCTCTCTCTCTCTTTCTCTTGTTCCCTTTCCTTCCCTCTCTCTCTCTCTCTTTCTCGTGTTCCCTTTCCTTTCCCCTCTCTCTCTCTCTCTCTTGTTCCCTTTCCTCTCTCTCTCCCTCTCTTGTTCCCTTTCCTCTCTCTCTCCCTCTCTTGTTCCCTTTTCTTTCCTCTCTCTCTCTCTTGTTCCCTTTCCTTCCCCCTCTCTCTCTCTCTTGTTCCCTTTCCTTCTCCCTTTCATGCCTCTTTCCTTCTTTTTTTTTGTCATTACTCCTGAGACTTGTAGGTTTTGTGCTTTTTTACTTTTCATATTGTATCCAGCCTCACCTCTCGATCCAAAAATGTCGCTCCACATGTCAGGGAATATTACAAGAAATTCTAAATTGCATTTTACTTTCATATTCTCATCAATGCAGCTTTTTTTTATTTATTTATTTTTAACTACAGAAAATTATAGTAGTGACATTGACTCAAAATTCATTCACAGGAAACATTGTGGAGTACGGAGGCAGGACAAGAGTCAAGAAAAAGTGCGGAAATAAAGGTTTGGCAGGGGGAGATTCTGAGTGCTAAACGGACTTTTCCCCAAGGCAGCTGTTTCTATCAATCAAATAGACAAGTTAATGAAAATTCCTTTTTACTTATTTACACTATTTATATATTTCAGACTGTTGACCTCATCTTTATTGTCATATCCACAATGTTTCGGCTGTTGTTTACTCCAGCATTCTTCAGGTGATATACATTGGAATTTCAAACTGAACCCTTTAATTCATCCACGGGGATAGATTGTTCTAGTTCCACGTGCCATGCCTTTTCTGGATATCTCAGTTTCAGTTATTTCCCTTTAGTAACTCTCCAAGTTTTTGCTCACCTCTGCTATGACCAGGTATTCAACTCAGAACTGGCCTACTGGATAAAAGTATTCCACTGACTTGTTCCAAAGTGTTATGAGTTCAATACCTGGCCACAGTAGAGGTGAACAAAACTTACTCCGGTGGACAAAATAAAAGATTTAGTTTGAAATTTCAACATATATCACCTGAAGAAGGCCGGCACATACAACAGCTGAAACATTGTGGATATGACAATAAAGATGAGGACAACAGTCCGAACAGTGTAAATAATGTAAGTATTCACTGGGGTAATTTATTTATTTTTTTTTTTTTTTTAATCAATTCACCCCTAATGTGGTGTTAAATGGTACTAAGAAGAAAGGGTTTACTAGGAGTAAAACTGATTGAGAAGACTTTAGTGAGAAGAAAATAAAACAATAAAGAACATGGCCCAGGAAGACAGAAGATAGTGATTGACACTGCATTTAAATTTTTGAAGATCGTAAGTGACAGGGAAGCAAGAAAACAGAAGAGAGTTCCACAGATGCGAAGTGTGAGAAAAGAAAATATTTGAATAGGTTATATCTATTAGGTTGGTGCAAAAATAATGTCGGTTTTTGACATTAAAAATTTTGAGGCCGAGTATCCAACATAGTTTTTGTCTTTTATGTGTTGTGTCTCTTCAGAATGTAGGCGATCGTAGCCCTCAACATCTTCCAGTCCCTTGTAGCTTTTAATAAGTTTTGTCTGTCTGCTATTTTTCCCAACCTTGTTCTACCATCGATTTCCTCAAACTAATCAAGTATATTATGCTTTCCTCTGTCCCTCTTTCCTCCCAATTTGTCCTGTGTGCATCAGATTTTCCAAGCCCTCCATCCTCATTATGTATCCTAGAAATCTCGACTGTCTCTTCCTGATGTTAAGTATAAGTTTATCTTTTTGCTTCCATTTTCTCCAAAACCACTTTGTGGTATCCTCAGCATCTTTCTGTAGAACCACATTTCTGTTGCTTTAAATCTCCTCTTCATCTTTGAGGAGATTGTCAAGTATTTGCTGCCATACAGGAGGACAGACATCAGTACTCTTTTCTTTGTTTCTAACAAAATTTTCAGCGTGTTTAAATTCATGTGGTCGAGGTACCAAGCTGGAGAGCTCATTAGAACAACCACAATGAAATTACGTATTAAAAAAGACACAAAGGCATGTGGTGGGAAAGTAACTGAAGCTGAGATGCCTGGTCAGGATCATTAACATTACAGACCCTTACAAAATCTAGCTTCCTTATTTTAGCTTCTGTCCATTGTGCAAATTCCCCAAAAAATGGTTTAATATTGGAATGCCATAAGATGGATTGACCTGAATGTTATGATAGCAAGTCAAATAATAATAAGAGACAATCTTGAAATAATGACTCATCTCAAACTTACAGAAGGAATTTCTAACCCTTTTCAATTTTTATACTCTTTAATTCTTACCCCTTACCCCTACTGAATATTTTTAGATTCCTTAAAGCATTCTCAGTCTGCTATCTTTCATGGAATATTATAACAGGCTTAGAATAAACTTGAATTCACACTGCTAAGGGATACACCCCCCTCTTACCTCATGGGGCAGATTACTGTCTATTTATTTTGACAAGATAATGTACGTTTAATGTATCTTCTCTCCCTTAGGGAGTAATCCTTATCCAAATCATGGGTCACTACATCTAATTACTAAGGCCTCAATGCATCCATAAAATAGAAGATAAAGAAAACAAACTGGCAGAAAGAAAAAAAGAAAAGGAAAACATTTTCTCTCATTTGGGTCCTTATTTTTTTTCTTTTTTTCTCTTCTTTACATCCTGACGCCTCCAAAAGGACCCTAACAATTTCACCAGGACATTCTCTTCATTGTCATTACGTTTTCCCCAAGCTGAGTACATTTTCGCTTGATCCCACCTGTTTGTATTTCTGACTCATCTGTCTCTTTATCTAATATCTGATCTCAGTTCAGTCTTCTTAGAGTAAAAATAATTCTTTTCTTTTTTTTCTCTCTCAAGTAACACACCTGAGTTATTCCTGTCTTTGTTCTTGTTCACTCTGGCTGAAGTTGTCTACCTCAATTTGGCTCTTACTGCAGATCTCTGCCACTCTGTCTACCTCACTTATGATTGAAACACTCAAACTATTTCTATTTCCTTGTCTTTATCACCTGCAGTTCACGTATTTCTTAGCTTGTTACTATTACCTACGTCAGTTTATTTACATTGCCATCTCTCTCAAGATTTGTAAATGTCTGACCACAGCTTCTTTCAATTTACTAAAGTCTGTTTCTTTATTTTCCACCTCAGTTTGTAGCTACCTAAACTGGTTGGGGACTTACTGTTCCTCTTCATCTCTGTATATATATATATATATATATATATATTCCTATCTATCTCTTTACCATATATATATATATATATATATATATATATATATATATATATATATATTCCTATCTATCTCTTTACCGTATATATATATATATATATTCCTATCTATCTCTTTACCGATCAGTTTATTTTTATCTCTATTTATCTATCTCTGTATCTTATTTTTATCTCTATTTATCTATCTCTGTATCATTAGAATGTCTGATGCTCAACTTCTTGAGAGCAAGTCTGCTCAGTCTCACGTTGACTGCTGACCTGAGATGGAACAAATACATTGAGTCAATTGCTTCGTCCACTGTGAGGAAAGTTGGCTCTCTGCGCCGCGCCAAGAATTTTTTCTCCCCGGAATTGATACTTCAAATCTACAAATCAACCATTCGCCCTTGCATGGAGTATTGCTGCCATATATGGTCTGAGGCACCTTCTGTTTACCTCGGAGTTCTCGACAAGATCCAGAGGCGGATATGTAATATAATTGGCCCTGATCTGGCATCTTGTCTACAGTTGCTCTCTCACAGACGCACCATCGCCTCTCTCTGTCTTTTCTACAAATACTTTCATGGTAATTGCTCTGATGAGCTGCTTTCACTGGTTCCCAGACTTCATGAATTCAAGTGCCCTACAAGGCTGGCATCCCGCTCCCACCCCTACACTGTAGAAACTTTTAAATGTAACAGTCTCTTCTACTCCAATAGCTTCATATCGCGCACCTCTCGCCTATGGAACACTCTTCCCTATTACTGTTTCCCTGAGAGCTATAATCTCCAACTATTCAAATGTAATGTCAATTGACATCTCCAGTTACCTTGATCTATCCCTCTCCTCATCCTTTCTTCTATCACTCCTATCTGCTCTCGCTCCAAATCTTCTGCAACCCCCTACATCCTAGTGGCTTCCCACCTTGCTTGGGGCATAATGCTTAAAAAAAAAAAAAAAATCTATCTTTGCATCTACCTATCAATCTATAATCTTCCAGTATCTATCTATCTATCTATCTATATATCTATAATCTTCCAGCATTTTGTTGATTTATGAAATGAGAAATAGAAATAGTATATTCCTGTCTGTGGCAGCTTGTTCATATCTATTCATCTCTCATTGTCTCATTCTTTTTATTTTTTTTATCTCAGATTCTTTATCAAAGTCTGTCTCTCATCTAACTGTCATATTCCTATCTTTATTTCTTTCTCAGTCTGTTTATGTCTCGACATCTCAGTCTGATCATATTGCTCTCTACATATTACTATGTAGGTATGTGTGCATCTAATTCAGTCTTTTTATACACACATGTACACACACGTTTGTATGTAGCAGTTTGCTATCTCTCTCTTTTTATATATATATATATATATGTGTGTGTATGTATGCATGCATCAATCCCTCTTATATATGTTTCATTTAAAATGACTGGCAAGGTACTGTGGTTACTTTCCTTGTTGGGTGCCAGGTCATGTAATTTAATAATATATTTGTGTAGCAATCCCTCTTTGATAAAAGCATACTTTTATGAAACTTGTGTATGGATGTGTGTGTGTGTGTTTATATATATATATATATATATATATATATATATATATGTATATATGTGTGTGTGTGTGTGTTTAAACGCTGTTGGTGAAAAAAACCTGGGTAGCACCATTTTCAAACAAATTGGCATCCTAAGAAGAAAAAAATTTTTGAAAAGAAAAAAAGAAAGAACCAGAAACCTATGGACAAAAGAAATTGTCAAGGACCTTAAATTTCTGGTACAAAGAAAAAAAAACCCATCGAGTAATAAGTTAAAACGAAGAGTGATCAATGCACTAAGTAGAGCAATGGTAAAATAAATAAATCCTAATGAACTAGGTACTACCAACCTAGATTTCATCACACAGGGTGAACTGCTAGTACCTGGCTCATTAAGATTTATCTATCTATCTATCTATCTATATATATATATATATATATATATATATATATATATATATATATATAATAGAAATCCAAAATAGTTATTTTGGCCCACAAGACTTACTTATAGGTCTTGGAAGAGGTGTGAAGAAAAGCTGCTTCCTTTTTATTCTTTTTCTCTTTCTTTCTCTTCTCTCTTCTTTTATTCTTTGAATATTTAAATTGTAAGTTCCTATTTTATTTCTTCACACCTTTGAGTTGACAAGGCCTATAAGCAAGTCTTCTAGGCTGGAATAGCTATTCGAATGAGGTAATTTTGGATTTCTATTCTATGTAATTTATATGCTCTGTTATAATAAATACATTGAGCTCTTTTTGTGGACCAGTTTTAATATTTTATATTATTAGGATTCATTTAGATTATATACCTACATACATACACATATATATATATATATATATATATATACATATATATATACACACACACATATTTATGATCTTGTTAGCCAATTGAGCACAATAGGGAAAGGTTAATTTTTAAAAACAGTGCCTGCTGCTGCTATTAATGTACTGCTCTTCAATTATGAATTGAGTGCTCTTGGCTACTGCTGTCTGTATAGATCTCCTTTACAATACGTTAATAATTTTCCTTTCTCTGTTGTACACTGTTAGCTTTTATATATATATATATATATATTGGTAGGATGCAGTGTCCAAAAAAAAGTGAACTTTTTATTGGCAACATGTTTCGTCTTCATTCGATAGATATCTTCAGGTCAGAATCATACATAAATATATGTGTGTATTTATTTAATATTAAAACCATTAATGTCTGATTATGAGGTTGTTGTCATCCACAGTTTTGTTCTTTCATTCCAATTGGAAGATGACAACGTAGAAAACTCGCATTAACAGTTTTACACAGATCTCTTTCTTTCTGACCTGAAGACACCTATTTAATGAAGGTGAAACATATTGGCAATAAAATCTCTATATATGTATTGATTCAGACAAATTGGTGCCTTGAAATGTGGCTTGCACAACATGTAATATTAAACGGTATTATTACCTATAATACATGTCTTCTGCAGAGAGTACTGGATTCTTCAATAGGCCAACACCTTTTAGATAATCCAGATTGTGTATACAAATATATAGATTTGTTGTTCTCCATTTTGGGCAAAGCAGGGTTGGCAAATCATATATGCACTTTAGAGGCAGTATATATTAAATTACACCAACTCTCTTTGTGCCAACAGAAGGAGAAATTTATCCATTCTCTTGCTTTACTGGGAGGCTTGTGATTCTATCTTTTCCTTCTTATACTCATTGGAACTATTTATTCTGGTTTTTATTTGTCTTTCCCTCTTTTTATTTTTTTTCTCCTATTTAAATATTAAATTGTGTTTTAGTCAGGGTTGCTTGTTTCTTCCCAGTCTGTTTATTACTCTGCAAATGTTATTAATATTTTAATAAGTTGCCAACAATTCTTTCAGTCACATTTATGCCAAAAAGTGCTACCTTTAGGGGGGAAAATGTGGTTTTGTCTGTTCAAATTTTTTTTATATATATTTTATATATATATATATATATAGTGTTGTTGTATAAGCCAAATGTAGGCTCTGTGACTGTTGAACAAACTCAAATGTTGACTGAGCATGTGTCTGCAACAGGGATATTGGCTAGTTGCCTAAGACTAACAAAACTCCTTGTAACATCAACGATGAACTGAAGGCAAAGATTATAGCAGTATTCACCAACTTAAACAAGGAGACAGTCCAGAAGAATTGCAGGAGATTCCAAAGTTGTCTTTTAGGCTGTGGTTGAAGCCAATGATGATTTTATTGAATAAATTTAAAAAAAAAAATATCTTGAAAGACTAAAGTCTTTCAAGATATTTTTTTTATAATTTTGGTAAATATATCTGTTAAAATAAGATGAACTCGGTGTTATTTTCATTTTTGCATAATTTAGATGAGAATTTATCCATCGCACTCTCTCTCTTTATATATATATATATATATATATATATATATATATATATATATATATTAGGTTGGTGCAAAAATAATTTCGTTTTCTAACATATGTTACTATGTGAGAAAACGAAATTATTTTTGCACCAACCTAATATATACACACACACACAAGTATGTTTCTATTTATCTACAAATCTATTTCAGCATGTTCCTGTCTATTAGAGCCTGTTCATATCTCTTCATCTCTCATTCTCTCAATTTTGCTCTCAGCTTCTTTCTGAACATCTTTTTATCTATTTGCATATATAAGAAAATATTTCTTTAAGGTATGTTATACTTATGGGAAAAAGTGCTCAGTGTCAGGGATAGAGCATATATAAATATAAGTGTGGACCCTGAAGTCAATACTAAATGGTGAAAGTCTGTTTCATGCTTGAATGCAATCTTCAGGCCTTGATTGTGTTCATGCATGAAACAGACTGTTTCCATAAGGTGTTGATCTCGGTGTCCACTCTCTCTCTTCCCATATATATATATATATATATATATATATATATATATATATATATACACACTGTGAAATTTAGCAGCCAATGCTCTTGAAGGCAAATACTATGCAAAATAACACATTTTGTGTTGATTAATTTTAATGATTGACTGTACCAAGTTAGAAATTCTCAGACAAAAAGGAAATTCTTTGAGAAATTGTTCGAAGTTCATTTTGGAAGAAAATTTCAAAATTTTACTAAACTCATCAGTTGTCTCTAACTACCCCCCGATGATGACTTTAAAAATTCAAAAGATTTGCCTATATTTCCTGTACTTTTCTTCTGAAATGAACTTCAGATAGTTACTAACAGAATTTTCTCCTTGTTTGAGAAGGATTATTCGTAACTTGGAAAAGTCAACATTAATCAACACATAATTTTTGCTTTTACTGGCCATAGTTTGACTTTACAAATGCTGCCCTCATTAAGAAGAAAAACATAGTTCTTTACATTGAAAATACTTTGAGAGAGTCCTGAGAAAAATTTTACCAACTATAAATACACATCATCAACACTATATTATTAGGTTGGTGCAAAAATAATGACGTAATAATGTCGTTTTTTTTTACGTTAAAAATACGTCAAAAAACGACATTATTACGTCATTATTTTTGCCCCAACCTAATACATCACCAATGTTTACTAAATCCATTCTTAAAGAATCTAACATATGTTTATCTACCACAACCAATATTTACATAAAAATGTCCCCTCAAATCAACATGTGGACAACCACCAAACATAAATAATATCTACAAAATACCAACACACATATACTCACATAAAGATGCATTATCATCTGAAGCCCACATAGACAAACTAGAATTATGATACACTTACATACATAAAGCAATATTTATGCTTTTTTAGTTAGGTTTGGAATCTGTTATTTTTTAGAGCTTCGAAAGAATTTGTTATCTCCATGAGTTCAGAATGCTATAACTTATACTAATGCTGCTTAACAAGTAAAATGCATGTGAAGCCTGCTTAATCAATGGAAAACAAACACAAAAATAAAAACTACCAGTATTTCTTTCTTTCTCCATATCTCAATCTCTGATGAAGCTTTAATAAAAGTGAGACATGTTAGATTGAGAAAAGTTTCCTATTTGTTTTTTATCCTATCATTTTGTTGGATTCTGATCTATATTTGATCCCAATTCACACACACACATATAATGTATATATATACATATATATATATATATATATATATATATATATATATATATATATATATATATATATATATATATATATATATATATAAAGCAATCTTTTATACTAGTTCATTAAAATTGACTGAAAAGGTATTGGGATTAAGCATTTTATTCAATTTTTCTTGTTTTCATAAAAATGATTTCTTTTCTGGATATAAAGTGTGTAAAAACTGCCTGCATGTTCTATATATCTGAATGCTTTTGGCTATTCTATTAGCCATTATCAAGGATGTTTTTTTTATTTTTACCTGAATGTGTGTGTGTGTGTGTGTGTGTGTATATATATATATATATATATATATATATATATATATATATATATATATATATTAGAGTGATGGGAATGTTTTTTTATTTTCCAAACACAGGCAGCACATTGTGGTCATGTTCCTAGTTGATGTTATTGAATGTTGTTTTTTTCGTTTTTAATATTCAGGCTTCCATTACTTTTTAGTTTTTTTTATCCATGTGGATGAAGCTACTATACTTGTATTTTCTACAAGTATGTTGTGGATGGAGTTTTGCAGGTTTCCATGTGTGTTTAAATGCATCCTTATTGACCTATCATCAGAGAGTTGTAATATGAGTCTTCTTGATAGGCATTTAGTGGTATGTCCAATATATTTATTCATGAAGGTACTTTTATCAGGAACACAGTTCCTTAAAGAATATGGGAATACATAAATGATATTGGTTCTCCGTAATTTAGATCTTGTAGGTGTGTTGTTGCAAACTGCTTTAAATTTTTTATTGTAGATAATTAATTTTCATGTTCTGGTTGATTGTTTTTTTTTTTGTTTCTTCATAATATTTCTAAGGGAAAATTCATCCTGCTTATAGTTAACATGCATTTAGGTGTATATATATATATATATATATATATATATATATATATATATATATATATATATATATAATGAAATGGACTAAGTCCAACAATTATTTTAATATATTTATTGGTTACACATTATTTTTATAAATACAAATATCTAAGCAAGTGCTCTGTTTATAATAAACAGTATTAAGAACATTTACTGGCCTGAATACCAGAAATTTCATAGTAAATATGTGTCCTGTGACATTATATATATATATATATATATATATATATATATATATATATAATGATGTTTGCTTGTAGAATACAGGTTCAATTCCTGTCAGAGGACACATTTTCTATGAAATATCTTGGACATTCAAGCCGGTAAATTTTGTTATTACTGCTTGTTATAAAGAGTATTTACTTAAATATTTGTCTATAAAAATAATGTATAAACAATAAATACATTAAAATATACATACATACATACATACATACATACATACATACATACATATATAAAAATAAATGACTGGCTATGTACTTCTGGTAAATTTTTATTGTATTTTTTTTTTACGCAAGCAAGAGCTTTCTTTTTTGGGCTAAGTGAGTGTAGAAATTATCATCAAAATTTATTGTTTTCTCACACACACACACACACACATATATATATATATATATATATATAGTTCCATATGTGATATAAAATGGGATGACAGGGTCCAGAATAGTGCAATACTGAAGAAATGTAACATTGCATGCATAAGTGTAAAACTAAATGCAACATCCACTGCTGATACTCATTTATCATTCACAATAGTCCTCCATATATATATATATATATATATATATATATATATATATATTGCATGGCAGTCTCTTCTTTTCAGTAATCGTCTGACAGTGTTTCTTTAAAATGACTGCAAGAAACTTCTGTTAATTTATTTTTTTTTTTATGTTAGTAGTATGAAAAGTATCCAAATGATTATTCAACTATTTCACTTACACAGAATTTCCATTAGCTCCGGCCTTCTTCAGCTGGTTGGAATGTCGAACTAAACACATGGGCACATGGCACAGTGGATAAAGGCATTAGTTAGATCCAGTGACAGGACCCATAGAGTGAGAGAACTTGGAGAGGGGAATTAACAGGAGATAACTGATAACTGACATCCATTAGACATGGCACGTGGAACTAGAACAGTCTACCACAGTGAGTGAAATAAAGGGTTCAGTTTGACATTCCAACCACCTGAAGAAGGCAGGAGTCTACAACAGCTGAAATGTTGTAATAAATATGGTGACAAAGATGAGGATAATAGTCCAAATGATGTAAATAGTGTATATAATCTCATCCTAGAAATATAGACAGATACCAGCAATATATTTTTGAAAATGAGTAATTGAAAAATGGTTCAAATATATATGTATATATACACACCTTTTTTACCAAACTATCGCTATGAATCTATTCCAAAATTTTGTTGGCATTAAATGACCTACTGAAGTTGATATGCCATAAAATAAAACAACCAACCATCTCAGTCTTTTATTTGTCTATGCATCTTATATTTTTTCCATTTTTATCTCTTGGTTCCTCTCAGATTCTATTTATGTTCACGTCTTGATTTTTGTCTTTATACTTGACTAAACTTTTCTAAATCCTTTCCTCTCCCCCTCCTCTCTTTTATCCATTGTAATCTTCTAATCTACAGATGTGAGCGTGAATTTTCTGCTCATTCTTTTCCCATGTGTATTGCTTCCTACAAGCTGAGAATCTGCAATTATCATTTTGGCTGCCTCAACTCATATTGAAGATTTTGTCTAATTCAGAGCTGTCAGTATTTATTCTTGATCGAGAGAATCAGTTAAAATTAATTTCAAAGAGAATTAAATTAAAATTCCAAATTTCTTTTATATTGCTGATAATAAAGATTTTTTTTATTTTGAATTTTTGTTTTTATACGAAAAGAAATGGGGCTTAAGGCCACATCATGTTGAAACACAGGTTCCTGTATGAATGCTGAAGTTAAGTAACATCAAGCCTGCTCAGTATCCAGCTGGGTGACCACTTGGGAATACTAGGTGCTGGGATGTGCAGGTGGTGGAATTGTTAATTAGAAAGCTGAGTTCCAATTCCAGTTGGGTTCATTATATTCACTTATGTACAAATATCCTTGGGAAATGTAATTAATCCACCACTTCTCCCTTCAGCTATGGGTTAATTAGTAAGACTTATATCACTAAATCATTATTATCTTTAAAAAAATTCTTACAATGTAAAAAAATGTTTTCTGGCTATAAATAACCTGCAATGTGTTGATAAATAATAAAAATCAAACTATCAATCGTTTCAGTGAATTCATTATAGTAAAATCAAATAAAGATTAAATATAGATCAGAATCTAACAGAATGATAAGATGAAGAACAAATAGGAAAAGCTTTTCAATCTAACATTTTTCACTTTTATTAAAAGCTTATGTTGGAGGAGTAATGGATAGTGGCTTGGATTGAGGAATTGGAGAGCCAAGTTTGAATTCCAGTTAGATCCATTACATTCACTTATGTGCTAATACCCTTGGGAAAGGTATGAATCCTCTTCTTCACCTTCCAGCTATGGGTAAATAGCAGGACAGACTAGGTTGTATAGCCTTGGATGACAACTGGTCTACCGCTGAAAGAAATGGCAACCTACTGCGGGAAAAAATCTGCCTTGTCAGTCATGTATCGAAAGATACATGATCGCCTAAGTGTATATCATGCATGGCACTAACTATGTAAAAAGCTTATGGTGTTGGTACGATTTTTCATAGAGTCAGGAGTAGAACTATTGAACTCTTTGGTAAAGTCATCAACAAAATTGAATTCTTTGTAAAATACTTCATGATGACAGTTGGTTCATTTTAATCCTTGGTTGTGTGTTTCATATTTGGTTGTGCATCTGATTTTCATCTTGTTATAAATTTCTTTCTTTCACCATGTCAAATTCCTCTCCATTTTACTTTGTACACATGAAGAGGATTTCTCAACTGGATGGTTAAATGTCAAAATGGAAAATGTATGACCAAAATCCAAAGATACATTGGGATAGCAAAAGATGCTTCCCAAAAGCTAAGCAAAATATTAAGTAATAGGAAAATTTCATTAGAAACAAAGAAAAGAGGACTTAACTGTTATGCAATATCAGTCCTCTTATATGGCTAGATGATGTCATCGCAGATGAAGAGGAGGCTTAAAGCAACCAAAATATGTTTCTACAGAAAGATATTGAGAATACCATGAACTGAATACGTGAGAAACAAAGAAGTTTTAGAGAAAATGATAATGAAAAAGAAACAGAGAGAGATAGTTGAAATTTCTAGGGCATATAATGAAGAAAGAAGGCTTAGAAAATTTAACACTGACAGGGCATATTATAAGTAGGAGCACATAACCTACCTAATGAGCTTGTGCGAATTGTTTGCAGAACAGGAATTAGGAGAGATAGTGAAAAGACAAAATTTACTAATCTACAAAGGAAAGGAAATTGTGGAGAGTCTTGAGCACCCATATTTTGAAGGAACACAGCACAGAAGTCATTGTCATATTGACTTGGGCCCTGTATCATTCTCTTTAGATACTCCTTGTTCTTTCTCAGAATTCAATATGCTGTATTTGCTTTGGGAAACTTTAGTTCTTTAATTGATGAATATACTGTGTCCATTGAAATTTATGAGGTTTGATCAGAGCTTCAACACAAAACATTTGAATATTTAGATAAATAGTGTTAAAAACATCTTGGCCGGTTTTGTTAAAACCCCATTTTCAACTACTCAATTTCATATTAGAAAAAGTGCTCCCAATTTTTAAGCTAGAATTCATGAAAAGAAAAAAATAGTTTACTTAGCTGTTTGCGTCAGCGTGCACATTTTGGTTGTTAGATTCACATTTTGAGTGTTTTATCCTTCCCCTTGTATTCTTCAAGTGTCTAACATACATTCTTGGAATTTTGAACCGATCCTTTTATTTAACCCATCAGGGTAGATTGTTCTTATCCCACTTTCCATATTTATGGAATTTTTTTTTTTTGACTATTTTCCCCCTAGTACAAGACCCAAAAGCCACTCAAGCTAGAGGGCTATTGAATGAGGTAATTGTCAGAGAAGGAGGAGGAGGTAAGAAGTACAGATTATGTGGATATATAGAAAAGATAAAGATTAGCCATAGACGTGAAGAGGTTAAGATTGTAGTGGTCAGAGAAGCATCGTCTCAGGAGTCTACTATATAAGGTAGCGGTTCTTAGGCAGAAGCTGTTGGAATGGAACTTCCTTCTTACTAATGGAATACAAAGAGGTTGGGCATGATCTGTCCTAGTGTATGTGGCATGGCAGGTCTAGAGCTGTGAAGGTCTGAACTGGTGGAACTAAAAAATGTAGTTTGTCAGAACATATTGGTTACTATTCACTAGTTTTATTCACCTTTGTGTTGCTTGTTGGCTTTTTTTTTTCACTGAATTACAGTATGTGATTTTTTTGGCACTACCAGGCCCAGGGATTGTACCCCCAACTGTGAGGGAACTAGATATATTTTAAACACTGTTTTAATCCAGTATGTCTTCTATAATAATAATTCCGCATCCCCAAAATAGGATACTTCAATTATTTTTAATGAAATGAACAGAAATGTTTAAAATTGAAAAATAATAAAAATAAATAATATGAACATAATGTTTGACAATCTTGAATCTTGACAAGGCATCATCAAGAGTTTGTGACTGAGAATTTGGGCAAATCATCTCCCATAACTATTTTGTTTGCTCAGATAATTACTACAAAAACCCTTTATACTTGATAGATAACAAGGACCTTTCATAAGAGTGGCCAGTTTAGGCAAATCACTCACCTATATCTATCCTGCTTGCTCAGATAATTACTCCAAAAACCCTTTATCCTTGATAGTTTGACAAGGAACATTCCTGAGTGTGGTCAATTTGGATAAACAACTTTTCCATAACTATCTTGCTTGTTCAGATAATTACTTCAAAAAACCTTCATGTTTGATAGTCGACAAAGATCTTTCATGAGAGTAGCCAATTTGGGCAAATCTCTCCCATTAATATCTTGCTTGCTCAGATAATTACTGCAAAAACCCTTTATCCTTGATAGTTAAATTTGACAAAGAAACTTTCATAAGATTGGCCAATTTGGGCAAACCACTCTCCCATTAATATCTTGCTTGCTTAGATATTTTACTGCAGAAACGCTTTATCCATGACAGTTAAACTTCACAATGACTTTTCAAGAGAATGGATTAATTTGAGCAAGCCAATCTCCTATATATAGCTTTGTTTGCCCTGCAGCATCTAAACTATTAGCAAATGAAATGTAGAAATTAAAACTTCAGAACGAGGCAAAAATTGCATCAAGTTGTATATTGTAAGCTTACCAACCAAACATTTCCCATCTGTTGGTATTGGAAAATAGTGTTTCCTTCTTCTGGGTTGAGGGTACAGATATGACATCAAGAAAGCCATGCCTGGCTGCAGGGTCATCATCTGATGTGAAATTAATTGGGAAAACCAATGCAGATGAATTTCAGCTGTGTGTAAGGAGATATTTCAGAATCTGTGTTTCTCACTCTTTTTATTATTATCCATCTTTCTATCATTGTTTCTTATATTTCTACATCTTTGTTCTTAATTCATCTGCATATGTATCTATTTTTGTCTGTTCGTATTTGTGTATGTATCGGTCTGTTTGTTATTTCTTTCTCTATCAGTTTGTTCTGAACTTCCTCCAACAGCCTTTCCATAACTCATGAGGTGTTAGGCTGTAAAACAAAACCACCAACCAGCCAACCAACCAACCAACCTCTCTATGTCTCCCTCAGTCTGTTGATAAGAGTCTCAGCTCAGTCTCTCTCCAAAACACTTTTCCCCCAGTTTCTCCAGATCAATTTATTTATATTTCTCTTCCTTATAAAAGTGTTGGCTGTTTTCCTTGTAACATTAAGTGTGCTGATAAATGAGAAGGTTATGTTGAAAAACAAGTATTTGTTGGATAAAATGTTGAATAAAATAAATGCCATTTTCATTATAATGCTATTAACTTATTGATATATAGGTGTCCATAAAGTCTATGTGCAATTTAAAATACTTAATTATTTTAAATTGCACAGAGACTTTATGGACACGCTATATATATATATATATATATATATATATATATATATATATATATATATATATATTACATGCATCAGTCATACAAAAAGTAGATTAGTAAAGTTATTGGTATAAATGGTGAAAAACATCTTCGCAAACAAATTTATTAAAGTTACATTAACCCACGAACCTCTTGATGAATATTATGATCTTTGTTTTTAATAACTTCAATTTGTATTAAGTCTTTTTTATTTTGCTAGTACTTTCAGCTGTACTTACAGCCATCCTCAGGCATGGAAATTAATTTGTTTTTTTAGTAAATCCATATTTTGATTAACATTTAATCTTTCATGTCCCACTACTACATGGATTTACTAAAAAAACAAATTAATTTCCATGCCTGAGGATGGCTGTAAGTACAGCTGAAAGTACTAGCAAAATAATAAAAAAAAAAGACCTTGTACAACTTGAAGTTATTAAAAACAAGTATCATAACATTCATCAAGGGTTAATGTAACTTTAATAAATTTGTTTGCGAAGATGTTTTTTGCCATTTTATATCATTAACTTTACTAATCTACTTTTTGTATGAACGATTAATGTAATATAAATTGAACTGCACCACATATTTGATGTGTGTGTATGTATATATATATATATATATATATATAAAGAAATATAGTTTTAAGGTGTACTGTATTTTATGGGATAAAGTGCTCAATATCAGAGATAGTGTATGTTAATATAAATATAAAAGTGGTCAACACTCAGAGGCAACAGGCTGTTTCATGCTGGAGGCAATCATCAGGCCACCCAATAGCATCCAGCATAAATACAGTGGAATAGTAAATACATAAGGTAATTTGGAAAACATCTACCAACTGTCATTGTATATATATATATATAATGACAAACAAACACTTAAAAAATTATAGGTGATATTTTATTTCATTATAACAGTTATATTATTTAAGTTGTGAATGTGTGATTTCTAGGAGTGTTGGATTAAGTGTATAGACAAGGAATGAGATTGTTAAAAAATAATATTGTTTGGGTAATTATTAAGCGGTAGATTTATTGACTAATGTCAAAGGTACTGGTATGATAGATTTAGGGCTGGTGCTTTCATAGTCAGGCCCAAGACTACAAATAGTAGTTAATGTAATCTGTAGAAGAAAAGATTATGAAAAAGATTATTTATTTATTTTTTCAGATTAAGTTTCCAGTATAGAAATAGAAACATGAGATGTAGGTGTGGGTAGGTGTTTTTATATTCAAGGTCAACTACGACTTGGCATAAGCTTTTAAAATCCTTACCTCATAAGAATAATGAAGAGAAAAAATAGAAATATGTTATCTTCTGTGAGGATTACCAGTGTTATACTCATTAAGATTCAACATTTGAAATGTTTCAGATTTCGAGATAGAAAAGAACAAAAGTGTGATTAAGTAGTGGGGTTCAGGGTTGATTTATTTTAAATAATAAAACCCCCTAGAAAACTTTGGGATCTGATTTCTCACCCATGGCAGTTGAGGGGAGGGGCCATAAATACAATGAAACCAAAATGGTTCAGGCATATGGGATTTGGCACTGTTGAGGCGAAAGTGTTAGAAATGGGAATTGTTATATAGATAGCTGAAGTCGACAAAGTCATAGTGGGGAGGTTAGAGGAAATAAAAGAAGATAAAGAAATTAGAGAGAAAGGCAAGAACTTGTTCTTGTAGTCAATGAGAGAGAGAAGACAGTGATGAGTGCATTCGATTTTCAAAGCAAATACAACTTAGAAGGTACATTTATGAAATCTGTCCAGAGCATAACCACCCATTTTGAATATCTCAAAAACCAGTTGCACAGCCTTGAAACCCTATCAAAGGAAACCTTAGTGCACATGTATGAACGGATGATCTCTCATGAGGTTACTCAGCTTTCAGTGAGACACCACTGTGTGTGCTTTGCGACGGCAGCATTTATAAATGTTGAGCAAGTAAATTCTTTATGACTTCTGCATGGTTTCCACACCTCTATAGTCCAGATTTGTCTATTGTCAATTCAGTCAAGGTCATTTTCTGTTACCATGCAGGACATGACAATACCATTGTGAAATTCAAGAAAACCATTTTTTGACAATTGGAATAATCGGCAATAACAAGAAAAACGTCTTGCTCCACAATGAAATTGCCTCCAGTATGCAAAAACATAGACAGCAGGCATTTGATATCTCCAAACATTTCCAGACAAAATATGTATTTTAAATATAGAATATTTTTTTTTATAAACGTAGGACCAAATACAAAGTGATAGGAAGCCTAAAGTTCTCATGTATAGTTAGCTTGAGAATGGAAAAAGGAATGTTGGGTGTCTGTGTCTTGAGAGTAGAGTAAGGAATGTCGGATGGCCATGGCTTAAGAGTGGAGAAAGAAATGTTGGATGGCTATGGCATTTCAGTAAGGAAAGGAATGTAGGATGACTATGGCTTGCCAGTGTGGAAAGGAATGTTTCATGGCCATAGCTTGAGAATGGAAAAAGGAATGTTGGATGGCTTAAGAGTAGAGAAAGGAATGTTGGATAGCCGTGGCTTGAGAGTGGAGAAATGATTGTTGCATGGCTGTGACTTGACACTGGAGAAAGCAATGTAGGATGTCTATGGCTTTTGAAAAAAGGAATGTTGGATGGCTTGAAAGGAATGTTGGATGGCCTGGCTTGAGAGTGGAGAAATGATTGTTGCATGGCTGTGACTTGACACTGGAGAAAGCAATGTAGGATGTCTATGGCTTTTGAAAAAAGGAATGTTGGATGGCTTGAAAGGAATGTTGGATGGCCTGGCTTGAGAGTGGAGAAATGATTGTTGGATGGCTGTGACTTGACAGTGGAGAAAGCAATGTAGGATGTCTATGGCTTTTGAAAAAAGGAATGTTGGATGGCTTGAAAGGAATGTTGGATGGCCTGGCTTGAGAGTGGAGAAATGATTGTTGGATGGCCGTGGCTTGACAGTGGAGAAAGCAATGTAGGATGTCTATGGCTTTTGGAAAAAGGAATGTTGGATGGCTTGAGAGTGGAGAAGGGAATATTGGATGGCCTTGACTTGAGCTATCAAAATTCATGAATAACATCATCACTTCATACTGACCCACCAATTACAATATCACATTCATCCATGAATTCCTCCAAATTTTAAAACAAAAAACAAACCAAGGTATCATAGTGTCACTTGACATGAAAAATTTATTCACAAATGTCTCAATTGATCAAACCATGGACATTATCCTCAATTCTGTGTACAGTAATAATTCTATCCCACTGCCTTCCATCAAACCATTACTACGTGCATGCACAACCAAAGTCCCATTTTATGACCATAATAGAAACATTTACATCCAAACTGATAGTATAGGAAATCTACTCGACCATTGCTTCTCCAATTATTACATGTCCCATGTAGAAAATATGATATTTAAACAGGTCTGTAAACAAAATATATATCTCCTGTGTAGACAATATTTTTATTTTAGTGAATAACACAAAAAAAATACTCTCAAAAACACAGTTGAAATAACTCTGTCCTTGACTTTAACTACAAACTTAATCAAAAAAATAAACTCCCATTCTTAGACATTCTTGTAGAATAAACAAACAATTTTACCATCTCATTGTATAAAAAAACTCACTCAGATACAAAATAGCAGTGATAAAAACTTCCTAAAAAGAGCACACCAGAACTCAAACTCTTTCCTACTCTTCCTTAAAGAACTCAACAATGCAAAACAGACACTAGTTAACAATGGCTTCCTTAACCACCATATAGACCACCAAATTAGACTATTTCTTCCCAAAGTAAATAACGATGCTAATGAAGTCAAAAATAATGTATTTTCTACAAAAGCCAAATGCACGTCAACTATAAACAAGAAAAAAATTACCTCACAACTGTCTTCCAACAAATAAACATGAATATTCTATAAAAATGACATCAACAAGATTGCAAAACGATGGGAGACAGTTGTTATGAAGTAGAGGGCTACAGATAAAAGGAACAGTTTATGTGGAGAAGATAACATTTAATCCTAGACTTGAACAGGTTACCTCCAGTTAACATAATGGAATATTTCACTATTAAGAAGGGAAGATCAGGCTGCATGACCAATAAATATATAAATTCACACTGTGCTTCATATTTCTTTATCACTTTGACTAAAAGATAAATTAATTTCATTGATGTGGTGTCATAGAAAATAAAGCTCTATAAATATTGTATTTCATTCTTTTCTCTTTGTAGACAGTATTAGCGGTCACTGATTTTGTTTGCCAAAATTTGGGAAAAGAGTTTGTGGAGAGCCCACCGATGGATCTTCAAATGTTGTATAATGATATGAGCAAAGACGTGCCTTTAGTTTTTGTACTCAGTACTGGTTCTGATCCAATGGGTGCTTTCCAGAGATTTGCCAAAGAAAAGAACTACTCAGACAGGTAATAATTATTTTTTTAAGGGAATTTTCAGAACCCTGTCCCCCACTGGAAACAAAAACTTATTAAGACTACCCTGTTTAGTAATTTTTAACTTTTTGTCCGTTTAAATAAATTTCAAACACTACCATTTATTAAGACCCCCTTTGTGTTTGAGGATGTTTTCCTTATTATAATGATCTTAACCTTTACAAATGTAAGGGAAACCATTATTTATCCTACATATCTATCCCAGCATGCACTTCTTACTCCCTCTTTGTATGCTCTTACAGCAATAAAACTCAGTAACTCTCTACCATGAGTGGCTCTTGGGCAATGTTTTGATTGAACAATAGTATAAAAAATTCTTTGTTACACATTGATTTTTCCCTTTAGATTACTGAGGAGTAAAAACAATTGAGAAGGCACAGTGGAGTAATGGATAGTGGCTTGGATTGAGGAATTGGAGAGTCAGGTTCAATTTCCAGTCAAATCCATTACATTCACTTATGTGCTAATATCCTTGGGAAAAAGTATTGAATCCTCTTTTTCTTCCAGCTATGGGTAAATAGCAGAACAGACCAGGTTCTATAGCCTTGGATGGCAACTGGTTTACAACAGAAAAAAATGGCAATCTACTGCAGAAAAAAAATCTGCCTTGTCAGTTATGTATCGAAAGATACATGATTGCCTAAGTGTTATCATGCATGGCACATAACTGACTGAAAAACAATTGTTTTAATGAGTCAGTCAAGGCATTGAATTTATACCTTATACACAACAAACCTCAAATTTGACTTTAACTCACCTTATACCCAAAAAACATCAAATGCTATCATAAGTCTTTCTTCTCTCGATGGAATATTTGATGGTTGTTAGATGTTTTGTAATGTCTGAGTCTCTGTGAAGGACCTTCCAGATGGGTATTCATCCATATATAGCATGTCTTCGGCAAAGTAGACTTGGAGACCATTCCTCACTGGCTCTTAGTTTGCTGTATATATGTCATGTCTTTAATAAAGTCTAAAAAAGATGTAGAATTTACATTATATATGGCTCTATTCCCAAGATATTCAACAAAATCAACAATAACCTGTATTTAATTGGAATTTATGTTTCAACTGAGTAATTGTTAACACACACAGACACACATACCTTCTCTTTCTCAATCTTCGTATTCTCTTCTTCCTGGGTATGACGATAAACTATATCCATGTTCTGGGTAAGATGATAAACTACATCCGACAGCAAAGCATCTGATCAGAAGGTTTTTTTGGAGCATGGAACCACCTCTTAATTACTGGTGTTCCCAGGCCCACCCTAGCCCAGGGTGGTAGCACAGGTGTAAATAATTAACCCCCAAACTGGGTCAAAATACTATGAAAGTGTAAAACTATGTTTTAATACCAGCAATACATTTTTGGAAAAAAAATATTACCAGCAATACATTTTTGAAAAAAAAAAAATAATATTAGTAGGAATACATTTTTTGAAAAAAAAATTACAATCAATAAAAATCTTTCTGGCATTGAGGTTGATATACTGTAAAGTAAAACAAACCAAACCATTCTCATTCTCTTTCAGTTTCACTCCCTGTAACCCTCTAATTTCTAGTGGCATTATAGCCTTGTTTGGGGTGAAATTATATATATATAAATAATAATAATAAGTACAGATGGTCCTTAAAAATCCATTTGGTTATAATTCATTTCATGGACATACAAAAATACATTCATCTCTTCAGACTGATGTTTCTTTAATAAATGGAGTCAATCTATCCAGACTAAAGGAAAAGGGAGAGGAAAAAAGAAAAGGAAAAAGTTTGATATTAAAAGTGGAAGAAAGATAAAGAAAAATTTCAATATAAGGTTATATTAGGTTGGTGCAAAAATAATGACGTTTCTTAGCATATTTTTTAACGTCAAAAAACGTCATTATTTTTGCACCAACCTAATAAAAAATTTGGGGGTGGGGAAGAGGGAGGGGAGAAGGAAGGAGAGAGTGGGAGGTGGGGAAAAAAGTTATTAGTATCAATTTAAAATTGTGATGATTATAATGTAATGGTGATGATGGTTTCACTGTTGAAAATGACATGACAATTCAATGTATCTACTTTGAATCTGATAGCTCCCCTTCCTCGCCCTGTATTTTAACTTGTCCAGTCTTTAAAGAGAAAATCATTTCTAGGTCACCCTATCAGCCCATGTCTAATAGTTAATCCCCAAAGTGGGGTCAAAACACTATGAAAGTGTAAAAATAAGTTTTAATACTAGCAATACATTTTATTAGGTTGGTGCAAAAATAATGACGTAATAATGTCGTTTTTTGACGTATTTTTTAACGTCAAAAAACGACATTATTACGTCATTATTTTTGCACCAACCTAATAGAAAAATTACCAGCAGTACATTTTTGAACAAAAAAAATTAATTACCAGCAATACATTTTTGAAGAAAAAAATTATTATGAGCAATACATTTAAAAAAAAACATAATCAGCAATAAAAATCTTGTCAGCATTAAATAACCCATTGAGGTTGATGTGCTGCAAAACAAACCACACCAAACAGATTATTTGATGCAAAATTGAAGCATTTTATAATCCGTTTTCAGCACAGATCAACAACCACTTCAGGAGTCAGTACTTTCAATTTAAAAAAAATATAGTAAAAAATCATTTTCACCAAGTTAGAAGTAAATACTTTTAACTTAAATAAGGAAGATGTCTGGATGAATGGCAAGCCTTGAAAGGACCTGAAAACCATACGTTTGTGTACGTATGTCATGCAAAACTACTGCCTTTGTTTACAGAAGAACGCACATGTTTTCTCAGCATGTTTCCATGTGTAAGAGAATCAGGAACACCTCTGTGGTAATTTTTTTGAAAGAAGCTGACATCTCAATTCTGGCAGGAAAGACATGGTACCAAATGTCTCGGCAGAAACATTATTGTTTGGATAAAAGTGGATGGAGTCGAGGAGAAATGTCACTGCCTTCTTTATGTCCGACACTTACCCACACAAAACAAATATATATATAAACAAATGTAGAGAAGTGATTTCCGATGAGAAGTGAGATTTCGACATCTTAAATAATTTATAAACAAAATTATCAGCTGTAATCGGAATTGCCTTTATCATCTTTCAACCAGATTGCCGTTGGTCATTTGGAGTGCATTTATTTAGTTTGCGTTTTTTCAGTGACAGATATTTTTACAACCCAGGTGCTCTTCTGCTACCAACCTGCAATTGATAGATGTTGATAAGTAGTGTATTTTTACAGCAGGCTGCCCTTTCTGACACCGTAATGGGAACTATACATACCATACATGGGGTCTGTTCAGAATGCATCTTTAATATTTTTTTAATCAAGTTCAAGACTCAAGAGCCACTCAAAGTAGAGGGCTACTGTTAAAATGGTTTTGCTGAATGTGGTATGTGATATGAATGAAAGAAGTCGTGGTAGGAAGTGAGGATGAGGAGGATAAAAAACAGTTAACTTTTGACTTGAGTAAATTAAGATTGTAGTGTTCAGAGAAGCATCCACAGAGGAGTCCATTTTTCAAAGTAACAGTTCTTGTGAAAAAAGTGAGTGGAACTTTTTCCTTACAATATAGGGGGGGAATGAGGATGATTCAACTCCATGGAAGTAGCATGCTATGTCCTAGCAGTAAAGGTCTGAACTGGTGGAACTAAAGAATGGTGATCTTATCTGAACATTTGCCATGGAAATACTGATAGAGTATTAATAGGCTTACAACATTGGATCTAGTGGAAGGAGGCTGAAGAGTGGGGAATAAGTTTCACCCTAAAAGACCACATAAATGATCTTTTTCATCAAGACTGGAGAGTGAAGATTGAGAAGCTATAGCTCAACACTCCATTTTTGGTCTAATCTGACTCTTGTAAATGTAATGCATGACTGGAGTTCTTCCTGGAGAGATAAAATATGCTGACAATTTTTTCATCCCCTTTAGCAATGGATTGTCTATATGAGTTGTGCTTTAGATTTGGAGTGAACTCGAGATCCAATAGACATTCAAACTCTGGAGCTTCTTAAAGAGTGCAACTGTCTGGAGAAATTCAAGATCTGAACAATGATAAGGAAACAATCCAAGCTTATAGAATCAAACAAAGCAATATGGCAGCAGTCCTTCATCTTTCGTCTGATCTGAAAGATACAATATGGCAGAAGGTGTCAAACACTTTCTTCAGTGATACAGTAAGCCAACCATTTTTCCAGCCTCTTTAGCAATGTATTGTGTATATGAGTTTCACTTGAGATCTCGAGTGAACTTGAGATCCAGTAGACATTCAAAGCATTGATTGGTAATGGTGAAATCATGCCAGCTTGGCTATTGAAGTACTGAAATTTACAAGCCAGTTCTTGATTATTTACATTATTTGGAATGTTGTTCTCATCTTTATTGCCATATTCACCTTCAACTTCTGTCTCTATATCTGAGATGCGGTATTGTAATTATTTACATTGTTCGGACTGTTTGTTCTCATCTTTATTGCCATATTCACAATGTTTTGGCTGTTGTATGGTCTGGCATTCTTCAGCTAATTGGAATTTCAAACTGAACCCATTATTGCCTCCACTGGGGTAGTTTGTTCTACTTCCACATGCCACACCTCTTCTGGATGTCTCAGTTATCTCCTTTTAACTCAACTCTCCAAGATTTTTTTTTCCCACTGCAGTAGTTAGGTATTGAACTCCCAATTTTCTGGGTCAAGTCACTGGATCCGACCAACGCTTCTATTCACTGGGCTGAAATGTCATGAATATGGCAATTAAGATGAGGACATCAGTCCGAAAAATGTAAATAATTACAATACCTCATCCCAGTTTTTGATGTCCATGTGCCAGACTTATTGCTAAGATTTGTAAATGTTATTTACAGAGCCAGTCCTAGAGAGTCTTAATATGAAGCACTTTTTTTTTTTTTTTTTTTGCTGTTCTTGACAAAATAATAAGAGTAACACTGATATTGTCATTTTATTCTGTGTCAACTGCCAATCTCATGAGATTTAAGGCTTTCATATTAAAAGTGTTCCATATAAATTAATCTTTGGATTAAAATTCTTGGCAGGATAATAAAATCAATACAAGAATGTGTGAGTGTGGGTGTGTCTGTATCTCCTGCTTCCTTGCAATGAAATTAATGCTTTTGCTAAGTCTTTGTGTGTGTGTGTGTGTATATATATATATATATATATATATATATATATATATATATATATATATATATATACACACACACACACACATATCTATATATATTTGTCTATATTATGTAATGGGAAAGAACAGATTAATGTGCTAAAGTTTTTTAGTATTTATGTTTTTATTAAAAAAAAAGTGCTCAATACAGAAGTAGAGCTTAAATTATAATTATTTAAAAAAAAATATAATTCTATTGCAACACAAAAATTACTGTTTCAAAACTTGACTCTAGTCCTAAAGTTTAATTTCAATATTAAACTTAAAATTTAGAGTTTGTAAACATTGCTTGAGAATGAAACGGTACTCTAAATATATATATGTGTGTGTGTGTATATATATATATATATATATATACACACATGCACACACATGAAGGAGTATTGAACAGTTCTTGGTCCAAACAACTAGATGTCCACTATAAAATTTCAGATGTTTCTTCATTTGATCATGTTTCAGGAGGTTTCTCTGCCCAAGAACTCACACAAACACAAATGATTGTGCAATAATTATATGAGAAGTGGGTTAAATATAAGAGATAGTGAACTTGTAGATATAAACACTGTGACGGTCAGTTGCTTCAGTTGTAAAACTGTCAGTCATTATGCATTTTTGATCTTCATATCCCAAGTTTCACTAGGTAGAGAGTATATTTTGCCAACAAAAAGTCAGCCAGGGTATTAATGATTAAGCCAGCCCCACCTCCCAAAATCTGATCAAAATCCAAAGAATCTGCCATATCATCACTCCTGACCTGGCATCTAACCTTCAGTGACTTTACCCACCATCATATCATAGCTTACCTGTGCCTAGTAACTGTTCTGACGAGCTTTTCTATTTGATATTTTGACTTGGTGAATTAAAGTGCAGTACTTGATTAGCAGATAAGTCTCATCATTTTGTAATTTAAATTTCTAGCTGTTAGCATATGTTCTATGCTAAGAGTTTCATCACTTGCACTTTTCACTTGTGAAACTCCCTTTGGAATTATTGCTTTCCTATCAACTTTGCTCTTTGAAAATTTAAATGCAATGTCAATTGTGATATTCTTGAAACCTGTTCTTTTATTGTCCTATGTCTTTAATGTTTTTTCTCAGATTCTTTCACATTCAGCAAACCCTTGCATCTTAGTGGCTTTATTACCTTGCTTGGAATGATATCAAGAGACAGAGCATTAATAATAATACATTATATATATATATATATATATATATATATATATATATAGTGAGTGGCCATGGTTAAAAGTAAATAAATGGCAGAACTGCCCAACAAACAGAATTGACAAAGTTTGCAATAAACAATCACAAGAAAAAGAAAATAACAGGGTCCAAAAAATTAATATAAAGCAAGAAAACAATATACGTAAGGTAAATTAAGAGTAAGTTCAGGTGAACAAATACAGCATTCTCACTTCAAGGAAGACAGACCAGAACTGAGTCAGATGACATTGACAAGTGGCCTATCTTATTGGCTTAGGAAGAAATCACATGCGTTTGTTCACTTCTGACTATAAATTGGGGAGGGGAGAGTATTTTTACAATCATTCCCAATCTAGATTGAGAATCCTCAACAGAATGCAGAAAGCACTGGATAACCATTTCATTCTATTTTGGGACTCATCAACAGTGTGCATCCACTACCGAGATTGAAACCTGGACTGTTTTGATACAATGCAAGCATCATACCAACTATACCAACAAGCCTCGGTGACCAAAGATTTGATATAGCACCGCTACTCACAAATACTGTGGTGATACTCATCCAAGTATTCATGACCCAATGAAATGTGCCCCAAGAGCCATGTCTTTCCTTTCCCTCAAACTGATCCATTGCAGAGTATTAGCTGAGTCAAGTAAGGATATTCAAGTAATAGAATTTTGGGGATTTAGGCAAATCATTATAGCAATTCATCAAGTTTAGATGAATCCTCAACAGTGGATATTGAAGTCAAAAACTAAAGGGGACAATCTGTTTTATGCTAACCACAACTGTCAGGCCATATATATATATATATATATATATATATATGAAGAAAAATATATGGAAAAAACAAACAAAAATCCTTATATGCAATTATGCTGTTTTAATGTTAATATAATGTCAACGTCGGACGTTTCAGTCTAATAAACTATCTTCAGGACATATTCATAAAATATAATTAACATTATCAATTCAACATGACAATATGTCCTGAAGATGGTTTATTGGACCGAAACGTCCGACGTTGACATTATATTAACATTAAAACAGCATAATTGCATATAAGGATTTTTGTTTGTTTTTTCCGTATATTTTTCTTCATACTGTTGGATCTATATCCATATATTTGCTTATATATATATATATATATATATATATATATACATAAATATATACATGTTTACAGGGTGCGATGGGTAAATAGTCGTCTAAATTACACAAAAAATATCTTGAAATACTAAAGAGTAAATTTATTCAATAAAATCACCATTGACTTCGATAACAGCCTCTTGGTGACTTCAGAATCTCCTGCGACTCTTCTGGATGGTTACCTTGTTTAACTTGGTGAATACTACCATAATCCTTGCTTTCAGTTCATCTTTGGTGTTACGAGGAGTTTTGTTGGTCTCTCACTCAGCTGCACCCCACACATAATAATAATAAAGAGGATTTCAGTCTGGGGTGTTAGGTTGCCAGATGCAAGTGGTGATGTGGTTGAAGAAATTGTCTGACAGCCATGATGATGTTCTCCTGCTTGTGTGGCATGGTGCAGAGTTCTGTTGCCAGACAGGGTTTGCCAGCAGCCACCCTCTTGACCCAGGGCAGCATTACCTCCTTAAGGCACTTGATGTAGGTATCCATGTTGAGTTTGAAGCTCCGTGGGAAGATTAATGGAGGCATAATGTTTCATTAAAGATGACTAACAAGATACTGCAGTCAACCTTTTATTTCAATTTTTTTTTTTTTTTTTTGAAAGAAAGAAAAATGTTCAAATGAGAATGAAAGGAAGGTAATGTAGTTTCTGTGGCACAAGAGGTGGATTTTCATTTGCAAAAACATCCATTTATACATGTGAATTAATGTTGAACAAGAAAAAAAAAACAAAAAAAATCTGAGAACAAATAACAAAACCCCATTTTAAAATGATGTAATGTATTGTGAAACCATTTTCTTATCAATGAAAGGAAATTTCAAATGAGCAAAAATGGAATTCTTTTTTCGAGTATTTTTATTCATTTACTGGTTGATTCCATGCTCCTCAAAACTTCCTCATCACAAGCTTTGCTGCCAGATGTAGTTTATCGTCATACACAGGATAGCTCATTGGGTGGGGTCTTAGCCCCCTGCAGAGGTGCAATCAGCATATTCTGAAGTCTCAGCTGACAAGGCTTCCCTTGGCTAAGCAATATGGACTAAATATGCATGGAATAATTTAACTGTACTTAAAAAGGGAGAGAGAGCGCGCAATACAAAATATTCTTAAACAGAGATAGAAGAATGAAAACAATCTAATCCTGTACATTAAATAAATGGAGTTAGTTTAAAACTCAGCGAAGTTTATTTGGATCAACACCAGAAGTTGGTCAAAGGGCATAGCATTGTTATAATAACAAAGATGGGGACATTTGTCAAACACTTTCTTTTTATTACAATTACACACCCTCTCTCTCTCTTTTTGTAAAACATTTATCTGTTTATTTATAGTTGGTTTGTTTTGTATTTATTTTCATGGTAGCACACTGATAAACAATAATTGTATTTGTAACTTAAACAACAATCCACTTGCCAGTTTTTGTAGGAAATTGATTACTTATACTCTTTCATAATAGAAAATAAAACCCATTGCCATACAACAATCCTGATAGTTTTTGACAGGGTAGAGGTTTTACATATATATATATATATATATATATATATATATATATATATATATATATATATATATTCATCTCGTCTACAGTCACTTTCTCACAGATGTGCCGTCGCCTCTCTCTGTCTGTTCTACAAATACTTTCATGGCAATTGCTATGAGAAGCTGCATTTGCTGGTTCCCAGACTTCATGAGTTCAAGCGCCCTACGAGGCTGGCATCCCGCACTCACCCCTTCACTGTCGAAACTCCTAAATGTAGCCATCTCTTCTACTTCAATAGCTTCATGTCTCACACCTCTCACCTGTGGAACTCCCTTCCCTATTCCAGTTTCCCTGAGAGCTATAATCTCCAGCTATTCAAGTGTAATGTCAATCGACATCTCCAGTTGCCTTGATCTATCCACTACCCTCCTCCTCATACTTTCTTCTATCACTCCTATCTGATCTTGCTCTAAATTTTCTGTAATCCCTTGGGTCCTAGTGACTTCTTACCTTGCTTGGGATGAAACGCTTAAAAAAAAAAAAATATATATATATATGTGTGTATGTATGTATTTGTATATATATATATATATATATATATATACATAATTATTTATTTAAAAAAAATTTATAACATAAATATGTTATAAAATCACTACATTTTGTTTCAACACCCTCAGTGTCTTATCAAGTGATGTAACAAAAAAGTGATTGTAACAACGTTTTCCCCTTGCGAAGGATTGTTAATTAATTTGAAACTTTTAAAACCATTTATTTTACATTCAACATCATCACTAGATAAGACACCGAGGGTGTTGAAACAAAATGGCTATTTTTGTAGTGATTTTATAACATATTCATGTTATAAATTTTTTTAAATAAATAATTATATCTGCTCTACTTTGTATTGAGCACTCTTTTAAGAATAGTAATTGTTGGTTATTGGAATTCATTCCATATACACTAATCATATACTTGGTATATATATATATATATATATATATATATATATATAAAAAGAAAAACATTCAGATTTATAATCCAGAGTTCTTATACATTTATTTTTTAAAAACAGTACTCGATACACAGTAGAACATTTTATATAATATATATATATATATATATATATATATATACACACTGAGGTTAGCACCAAGTGGTGACATTCTCTGTTAGGCTTGAACAAAATCTTCAGGGCAATTTACTAATTTATTCATCATTTAACATAAAAATATTTGAAATTGTAGAAAAGAATTTATAAGACAATATTAACAAAACTGACAAATTTAATGCCTGATGTCAAATACAAAAATGCATTTGTTGATTTGCTGGAAATATATTTGTTTTGATTGACTGATTCATATTCTACAGCTTATCAACTCTTTGTAGGTTATGTAAAACCAGAAAATATGTTTAGAATGTAAGAATTCAAAACTAATATTTTTGGAAGATGATAATGGTTTTAGTGATACATTTCTTACTAATTAGCCCATAGTTTGAAGGGAGAGAAGTGAATTCTTTGCTTTCCCCATGGTCATTTGCATGTAAGTGAATATAACGAACACAAGTGGAATTGAAACTCGGCTCTCTGATTAACGATTCTGATCCATTATACATTACACCACCTGCACATCCAAGCTTACAGCACCTGGCATTCCCAAGTGATCATCTATCTAAGGCTCAACATTGCTTAACTTCAATGATCATATGGGAACCA
>OZ010593.1:57431379-57448879 GCA_963932145.1 Acanthosepion lycidas
GGGAAAGCTCATCCACAATGTACTTCTCCCTCCTCCTCTTCCTGGCTGGCGAAAACATGTCGGTGGGCAGCTGAGGACGTGCGCTAGCACAATCAAGGATGACCTAGCAGTACTATCAGGTCCACAAGTAGTTGGTCTTCGACGATGGAATCGCGATTGACTCGCCATTTCGTGTGACCTGGCTCAGGGTCAGCGAGCGTGGGCAGCGATGGTCCTTGATGCTGTACTTATTCAGGAGGAAGCTGGTTCCACCCGACCAGAGTGAAAACCAATACAAGTCAAGATATATATATATATAAAAGGGTATTTCATTAAGATGGATTATATATAAGGGCGTTTCATTAAGATGGATCAAAGTCAGCAGTAAATAAATCAGTGTCATTGGCAAAAATTTATTTATTTCTCTATTGGATCATGTTATTTAAGTCATGACAATTATGTGTGAAAAATAATATCGCCCAAATGTCCGCCAAATCTGAAAGAGAAAGAAAAAAATCATTAGACGTTTAAACTTAATTCACATTTAAAATCAGTCCAAATTACTGGAACACACTTTCTAAGTCATTGCTTATGTGTTAAGTAAATATTTAGTCAGCTTCCCTACTAAGGCATGATGTGGCACAAGGTCAATTTTTATGTGGTGAGTCAATATGCACACACACACACATATGAAAAATATACATATGGACTAAGGACAGAAATTGCTCACTTCCCATGATGGCTGTCAAGCTGATATTGATATTACACTTCTCTTAGTACAATGAGGAAGGTGCTGCTGCAGGGATGGAATCTCCTGGGACCAGGTGCCTTCTCCCATCTAAAACAAGAACTATTTACTCCACTGCCATTGAAAAGCTAACTCCTGAGCCATGTAAGAATTTACACACTGACATAATGTGGTACAAGGCACAAGGGCTACTCAAGGTAGAGGGTTACTGACTGAGGATGTTGTAAGAGCATACCAGGATGAAGAAAGCGTTCTTCATGAGGATATGTGGGATAGACCACAGCTGATTCTAGACTTCTCGAGATGTTCAACACTTTTTTCTTTGTTTCTAATGAAATTTTCCTGTTTCTTCGTACTTTGCTGAACTTTTGGGAGACATCTTTTGCTCTTTCAACATGTGTTTGGGTTGCAGTGCTGCATTTTCTATCCCTTTTTAAAAGGAGCATAGGAACTATATAGAAACTGCTGATAACCACAAAATATCCCCATCCTTTCCCTCCACCAAAAAAAAACCAGCTGAAACTTTGGGGACGAATAATGAAGAAGGAAACAATGCCAGCACATGGATTCCATTATAACTGGGTGTTGTACAAATGAAGTTTTAAGCTTCTACTGTGGAAAATGATCACGATTTATGAAACAGCAGCCATCATCCATTACGTGACAAATTCTGCAAATGTATGACTTGTGGGTCAGAGAATTACCCAAGGGAAACCTGGAATCCGCAGATAAAAAATAAAGAATTCTAAACTTTTCTTTTTTTTTTCATCTCAAAGAACAAAACTTAAACAATATTCACGGTTATTATTGTCCTTATTTTTTTGTTGTTACCATGTTTTGGACATTGCATTTTTTTGTTACACGTCTGCGCTAATTTCTAATGGAGTTTTTATGACTGCCTCCATTGGTGTATCACATTGGGTCGATATCAGTTCGATAATTTCTGTCTAAATTTATGAGATGTGGAGTTATCATTATTACTATCATTATTTAAACTATTTACATGGTTCTCATCTTGAAGGCTAGAGAGCACAACAGCCAGAATATGATAACAACAACAAAGATAGGGAAAACAGTACTTATGTATAAAGTAGAATTAAAAACAACTCCTTATCCCAGAAATTTAGATAGAAAATATTCATATCTCTCTGACACGAATGTTAACTAGCATGCAAAAAAATTCGATAGCTGCATTCGTCACAAGTGGGAAAAATTTAAATCTGCATGGCACTTTACTCCAATTGGCTCATTCGCTTGCTTAAACTCAATGTTGATTATGATTCCGTAGAACTGGGTTGGGTGTGAAAAAGTATTTGTTGTTAACATTCTTTTTTCATTCAGTTTTTCCAGTTACGAGTCCTTTTTTAAAGCTGATCGTTTTGTGTTCATTTGTTTAGTTCTTTTTTCGTAACAGATTTAATGTTTAGTATAGAGCTTAGACAAATTCGCAGTGTGAGATAGGCAAGAAGTAAGGCATGTAGCAACATCAGCATGGCAAAGGGCACTCCTTTAAAGGCAAGGAAGGGCAAAAATATTTTAAGTGATAGCGATTACTGTATGAGTCGTATGATTTTTTAATCAAGCACGGGCAATGCCGGGCCATGCTGCTAGTCCTTAATGATTTAATAAAAGAATATTCAACTTTTCTCGAATAAATTACAATGAAAATTATCTTTTTATGGATTGGCTAATAAGTATTTTGAAGGTTAATTACTTCAGAATACTGAGGTTGATTGGCTAAAAAATGTTATTTACATGTAGACTATTGTCCTAAACTTTGTTGTTATTAATACAATGTTTTGACTCATGTATTCTCTGGCCTTCTTCAAATATTTGCCAATCTGTATAATCTTCAAGTCAATTTGAAATGAACACTTTAATTAGAAAAAGATAAACTTGATATTCTTTTATGGCACTAAAGTTATTATTTTTTGAAACATGGGAACAATTTTGGGTCAAACAAAAAATGTTTTTATTGCAAGTTTAATCCTGTGTGCATGCAAATCTTTCACCCTATGTTTTTTCTTTGATCTCTCTTGGCTTATTTGATGGTGCTTCCTTTTATTGATCTTGTTAGTCTTAATAAAGTTTTCTATTGACTAGAAACTATGATGAGAAGAAAATGTCCTGCATTAATGTTCACTCCAATGGAATATCTTGAGACAGCAGATGAGCTTATAGGAGCCAATTTCCAATATACTTACCAATGTAATGAATATGCATACACCTGAGTTCCCGCTCACAGTAATATGATTAGCTGGTGTCAGCTATAAATACAGACTGATGTGGAGGTACAGGATGACGCCTATTGCCCACCACTACAACAAGGACCAGTCCATTACGGTTATCTGCTAGATTGTCCTACTCGGTTACATTAGTCCAAAACCACTTTACTACTTCGAAAAAATATATCCCTATGTGGGACATATCACTTACATAGAATATACATTTTTTTTTCTTGCTGTTTGGTACAACTTTAAGTTTTATGCATGCAACACTCTTCACTACCTGAAGATTGTTTCATGCATAAAACAAAGACCAAACAGTGATGAAAAAAAAAGTGTGTGTATATATATATATATATATATATATATATATATATATATATATATATATATATATGTATATATATATATATATGTGTGTGTGTGTAGTATGTATGCATACACACACTTTTTTAATCATTGTTTGGTCTTTGTTTTATGCATGAAACAATCTTCAGTTAGTGAAGATTGTTGCATGCATAAAACAAAGACTTGTACAAAGACTTCCCCTCTCCAGGACCAATAAAACTGTCAAAATGACCAGGGGAATTCAGAGAAGCATAGATCCATCCAGCTCTTATCTCAAATAACAACTTAAAAAAGACTGTTTGACTAACACAAGGAATGTTAAAAGATTCATGTTAAAAAGATAAAAAAAATAAAAAACAAATGAAAACTACAGACAAAAGTTAATTTTCTCCAGCAAGACATTCATTTCTGTAGTTTACTGCTACCAGCAAGCAGAAATATTTCTCCTCCTGATGTTGGCCATTTTTGGGCCGAAACTAGTCGAGGAATCTAAATGAAATAATAATAAAAAAAAAAACAGAAAGAATATTAATCTACAACCCAGTGTGTCTGAAGATTTTAATTTTTTAATATTTTTTTATTGTTCAAAATATATATATATATATATATATATATATATATATATATATTGTCATCCACTGACAGACTGTTTCACTGTATCACAGCTTATCAGTGTGGATAGACATCCAATCCGAGATCAAACCCTACCCCTGAGCTATAAGAACTCGGTTGAGAGGAAAGCTAATTTTTATGTACTTATTCTTCAAATAAACATGCCAATGGTCAAGAGGGCCCAATTGCAGTATATAATGTATTTGGGCAGCAATCCCTCTTTTATAAATTATCGTTCACTTCAATGGCTTATCTTGTAACAGATGTTCATGTCCAGACAAGAATGTTTCTTGTTTTAGTCAATTCTTTTGACCTTGGACTATTTCTATAAAACAATTTCTTCCTGCCACAAGAAACGGTGATTCTTGTCTAAACCAGCTCTCCTATTAGCTATTCTCCTGTTGAGGAGGTGGGGGCGGGCTGTCACCTGACAAGATGAAAAGTAAGACCTGTAGATGGGCATATGAGCTTATAGGTGCCAATGTCCAATATACATACATAAAATGCACATTTTTTTTCTTCATTGTTTGGTACAACTTTGAGTTTTTATGCATGCATCAAACTTCACTACCTGAAAATTGTTGTATGCATAAATGTAGACTTGTATGAAACCATGATGAAAAAAAAATGTGTGATTGGGTGTATATACATAAATATATATATATACATAGTTTTAAGGTATGCCATATTTATGGGTTAAAGTGTTTAATATCAGGGAGAGAACATATGTAAATATAAAAAAGAACTGTAGCTGCTGAGTGTTGATCTCAGTGTCCATTTTTATATATATATATATATATATATATATATATATATGTATATATATATATATATATATATATATATATATATATATATATAGTGAGACTCTTCGCATAGCATAGTATCACTGTCAGTCACTGGGCGTGTTTATAAATAAATAAATACGCTAAAAATCCACCTACTTCCCTACCGTGCGCCGACGGCTTAGTGGTAGAATCTCCGGCTGATACCAATTCAGTCGGGTTTCGATCCGAGCTAGAGGCAACCGGATGTCTAGCCACACTGATGAGCTGTGAAACAGCGAAACAGTCTGTCTGTGGATGATGTTATATATATATATATATATATATATATATATATATATATATGGAACTAAAAAACAGAAATTTCCCAAGGAACTTCAAAGTCATAATTGTTATTTAAAAGTTAAGTAAACTTTTTATATATTTTATGTATATAAAGTGAACATTGAGCTCAATGCTCAGCAGCTACAGTCTGTTGACTTCAGTGTCTACTTTTATATTTACATACATTCTCTCACTGATATTTAGCACTTTAACCCATAAATATACCATATGTTATAACTATATATATATATATATATATATATATATATATATATATATATATATATATATATTACAAGAAGTTATGATTGGGTCTCAAGCTTTTAATAGCAGCCTGCGTAGAGATGGTAAATCACTTGGACAACTGTGTGTATCTGTGTTGGATGTCCAGATGCATAACCTTACCTCAAATCATTATGACAAATCGTCCGTCTCTCTTGTGTGAGATTAATCCTGGTCCTGCCTTTAAAAAAAAAACATGATTATGCATGTATGTATGTATTTTTCTTTATGCTTTTTTTTCTCCTGCCCCTACTGTGAATGCGAATTCACAGTATTGCGTTCATCTGTGGAAGACCCTCTCAATGTCCATCAACATTTTACCATTCTCATCCTCTATGAACGTTGTTCTTGGTTGGCTGGTCTTAATGGGGGATTTGAGAGTATTGTAGGCCTGTCTCTTATTGCCAGTAAGCATATCTTTCTCAATGGCTTTGCACTTATTTTGTATCCACTACTCTTTAGCTGCCCACATTTTTCTCCTTACGTCACTGTGCACTGATACTGGGCATAGACTTCAGCACTTGAGTGCTTGATTACCTTCAGTTCTCTCCTCTTGTCACGCAAATACAAGATTTTTTTAGTGACCCATGGATGGATTTTCCTTTGCCGCTTACCCATGCTTTATCAGCTCAGAGGGAATATTATTCATTTTGGGTGATTGCCAGGTTTCAAGCTGTTGACTTCCAACTCAACCTCCTCTGTAAGTATTGATGGACTGGACTCATTGTCTTCTGTGGAGTGCTGGTCAGTTAGTGATATGGTAACATCTTGATGAAGCTTGTAATTGTATAAACCTTCACAGTATTCAGTCCATCTGTGGAAGTCCCCCTCAATGTCTGTCAACAATTTACCATTCTCATTCTCTATGAATGTTGTTCTCGGTTGGCTGGTCTTAGCGGGGGATTTGAGAGTATTGTAGGCCTGTCTCTTATTGCCAGTAAGCATATCCTTCTCAATGGCTTTGCACTTATTTTGTATCCACTCCTTTTTAGCTGCCCACATTTTTTTCTCAATAAATGTTGTAAAATAAATACTGTTTAATATTTTTGTTATATATTCTCAAGAACAAAAAAAAAAAAAGTATAAATTCATTTTTATCATATATTTAGGATTTTGTTACAATTCTAATCATTGCTTTTTAAAGCAAACATTGCTTAGGAGTGAAGATAGTTAAAATAATAGTGGTGTCAGGGTTTTTATCCACATGGAACAGTGGATAAAGGCGTTGGTTAGTTCCAGTGACAAGACCCAAAGAGTGTGAGTTCAATTCCCGGTTAAGGCAGTGGAGAACTTTCAGAGGAAAATTAACAGGAGATAACTGATAGCTGACATCCATCAAAACATGGCACATGGAACTAGAACAGTCTATCCCAGTGAGTGAAATAAAGGGTTCAGTTCGACATTCCAACCACCTGAAGAAGGCCGGAGCGTACAACGGCCGAAACATTATGATAAATATGGCGACAAAGATGAGGACAATAGTCCGAATAATGTAAATAATGTACATAATACCTGATCTCAGAAATATAGACAGATTATAATTTTTTTAATAATATTTACTTTCTATGGGTAATTTACACAGTCTGTATATCTTCAAGAGTGGAGAACACAGACTTGAAGATCGTTTATGAGCTAACACCAACTGGCAAATGTTTCATCTTATAAAAATAAATATAAAATCTTCTAAATAAAAAATAAAAATAAAAATAAGGATGTCTTGAGGTCATTTTCAAAAACCTAGTTTTTTCAAAACTTTTGGTTTCTACATTTAAGTAAAGTTTTTTTTTCTGAAAATACTAAATATTTCAGTTGTATATCCATTTCATATTTTCATATAAAAACATACCAAATTATTTTTTTTTTTTTTTACTGTATTTAGTTACTTGGGATAAAGTCTTGACAGCACCTGGGAAATGTCAAAACACTTGCTCTTAAGTTTGTGAGGTTTTTGAATTTTCAGCATTAAGTGTTGACACACAACATAAAATTTCAAACATGAATTTTTATTGACCATGTGTGAAAAGACTTTTTATGCCAATTGTGGAACTTGTTTACTGTAAAGAAAAAAATTCAGTTCACTGGAAATGTGATTCAAACACCATCTACAATGCATAAAAAGAAGATGTGTGTGGTTTTATATACATACATACATATATATATATATATATATATATATCTGTGTGTGTGTGTGCATGTATATATGTGTTTGTGTGTGTGTATATATATATATATATATATATATATATATATATATATATTCATGAATCATTCACACAAAAAACAAATACAGAGGTTAATGATTTAAATGGCGAGAATACATCATCGCAAACAATATACATCAACCCTAAACCTGTATATGAATGATATGATCCCCGTTTATAAATTCCAATTGCATAAGGTCTTTTTAATTTTTTACAAGCTTTCGTCTGTTCCTACAGACATCATCAGGTATGGAAATAGATTTTTTTCTTGTTTTTACTTCTCGGTAATAAGAGGACAACGAAAATAGAGATGTAATCCGAAAAAATGCTATGAGAAATGTGTTATTGTTTTGGAATGTGCAGTCGCAACGCTGAGTTTGAATTTAAATTTTCAGGTTGTGCGTTTTTGTACAAATATAGCAATAACAGAATTCTTTTATACTGGTAGATTTTACATCAATATGGCATGAACTATATTGTTCAATAATTACAGTAATGTCACACTTATTATCCGAAAGTTGCACGTTGGATCAGTTATTTTAATTTCAATTAAAAGGTGCAATTATAATTTATAAATTCATGAATCATTCACACAAAAAACAAATATATATATATATATATATATATATATATATATATATATATATATATATATATATATATATAGATATATATATATATATATATATAGCCAAAATTTGTCCTCTGAGAGAAATTATCAAGGCAAATATAAGGATTACATTTTGTCACTTTGTATACAAGAGCAAAAATGTTATTGGTCTTTTCAAAATTTTTAAATTTAAGAAAGCTCATAAATATTCATAAGGCTAACTGAAAAGCCAGGCAAGATATGGTGGACATGAAGTGATATAAATCACTGCATATAATTCATCACTTACTTTCATTTATTGGACAAAGTCAGTATTTAAATTATTTTACTTTGGAATTAATTTATATGTTATATATTTTAAATAACATGATTTAACCTTTTTCTTTTAATTTTTTTTTTGTGTTTTTTTACCCATGTATCTTGGCTTGGGAAAGGAGTAATTCTTTCAGGAATAGAGATATTGGAAAAAATCCGGCATACAGATTTATATTTTGATAAAATTCAATAGCGGCACTCTTGAGAATATTCAGTCTAAGTAAGTTACTTTCTCTTTTAATAAGTGTGGCATTCTTTAGATCAGAATTGTGGTTGAAGCTATTTCTATCTGTAACTAATGCATTTGAGAAATTGTGTATAAGATCCCTTTTGTTTCCCCAATGTATTGTGAGGGGCAGTCCTGGCAATTTATTTTATATATAACGACTTAAAGATTTATTATTGTGAGGAGTATTTTTGATTCTGATCATATCCATAATAGTTTGATATTGTTTAGTTCAATATATATAATGTATAAAAAAAAATTCAATGTCTATATTGAATTGTCTCACTTCATGTCCACCATCACTTACCTGACAGGCCAATATCTGGCCCTGATGAGCATTTGTATCAACTGACCACAAAAGTCAGTATAACTTTAATTTATTGAATTTTATTGATCTGGTTATCTACTGAATGATCTTTGGGAAAAGTTCTGCTAACCAGAAAAGACATGTAAAATTCACATATTTTCTCACTTTAATTATTATTATTATAATATATGCTAAACTAGGCAAATAATTTGACAAGAGATTGCCAAACACAAACAAATTCTTCTGAAGACTTTGCAAGTGTTTTAAATGACACCCAATGAAACATGTATAAAATTGTTGTGCTATCCACTCTTCTATGGTGCCAAATCTTGGGTCATATATCGGTACTACCAGCACCTTCTCCAATGCATTGCTGCAGCATAATTTTCAAAGTGCACAGGAGTGACATCATGACAACTACCGATGTCCTAAAGAGTGGTAACGCCTTCATCATTAAATCATTAATTACTACAAAATCATAGCTGTGCTGAACTGGCAAAATTTTGAGCATAGAAAACCATCAACTTAGAAAGACCTTAAACATAATCCTAATAATAATAATAATTATACAATATACATATATATATATGTTTTTTACTAATAGAAAAAAAAAATTGTATTTCTTCTCAAGCGGTAAAGGTACCAATGATTAGGGTGTGGTTTATGCCAATGAAAGAATAGGCAAAGATCTTCACTATCTCAAACCAGTGGAAGAGGGCAGTTCCAATCGAGCTGGTGTAACCAAGGAAGACCTTGACAGGCCAAACATCCAACAGCTCAATGCAGCCAGGTTTGCCAGGTCTAAGCTGTCTCAATCCCCTTTGAGCTGTCAGGAAGAAACTTCTGGCTCAGTGTGTGGGATTCACTGTCATGCAGAGTTGTCCACCAAAATCAAATTTGCACAAATGGTCTCATCAAATCCTCTTTTATTCACTCCCATCTCTGCCACCACCACCAGGGGAGGGGGAGGAAGTAGGGAGGAAAATAGGGAAAGAGGATGACAATCCCGAGACTTGAATCCCGACAACAATATGCTAGAAGTCTGTCTATAGTGAAATTGGCATTGGCAGTGTAAGAAAAGCCTCCAAGATATGAGATGTAATTTCAAATCCCATTTAAGGCTACATCTTATTATTCTAATTTTGTGCTACTGATTATTTCAGTTCTGTGGTAATCAACCTTAAACAGGATAAAAGTCAACAATATGATGAAAAAAATAGTAAAAATTTAATAAGGAAAATGTTTAATTAAAAAAATATCTTGATATCAGCCCAACTGTATATTGATGAGATCTTGACGCCAGTTTAGTACTGCGCTTAAATTCATAAAGTGTAGGTACCATAGCGAAGTGCTCATCCAAACAATTACCATGTAAGTATTTATAGAAAAGGCACAGGTAGGCAACTTTACGACAGTGGGAAAATGACTGAAGCTGAGTTGCCAGATCAGGACCGATAATATTGCTGATTCTTCTTTGTATTTTACCAAGGATCTCTAGATATAGCAATCCAATAATATGACAGACCAAGTATCCGATAGCCTGATGCAACCAGTTTTGTCAGATCTTGCCTGTCTCAATCCACTTTGAGCCATGATGGAGATGATTCCGGCCAAGTGTGTGAGCTTCTCTGTCATGCAGAGTTGTCCACCAAAATCAAATTCAAGCAAATGTCTCTCTTTGATTCACATCCATCTCTGCCACCACCGACCACCAGGAAAGAGAAAGGGAATAGGGAGGGAGAGAAGATGACGATACCAATGCTTGTATGCAAGTGGGTGCCGACAACAATATGTTAGAAGTCTGTCTGTGTGTCTATAGCCAGATTTGGCATTGGCAGTGTAAGAAAAGCCTCCAAGATATGAGATGTAATTTCAAATCCCATTTAAAGCTACGTCATATTATTCTAATTTTGTTCTACTGATTATTTCAGTTCTGTGATAATCAACCTTAAACAGGATAAAAGTCGACGATAAGATGAAAAAAAAAATAATAAAAATTTAATAAGTATAATGAGCAGGACATAGATAGTGATTGACATTGCATTTAAAATTTTGCAGATTAAAGTTGACTGGAAAGCATGGAGCCTGAAGGCAGTTCCACAAGTGAGAAGTGTGAGAAAAGAAACTGTCAGCATAGAATTTATGGTTACATCTAGCTAGCTCAACTGTAAATTGATGAGATCTTGACGCCAGTTTAGTACTGCGCTTAAATTCATAAAGTCTAGGTACCATAGCGAAGAGCTCATTCAAACAATTACCATGAAATTATTTATAGAAAAGATAGGGGCAACTTTACAGCAGTAGGAAAATAACTGAAGCTGAAATGCCAGATCAGAACCAGTGATATTGCTGATTCTTCTTTGGATTTTATCAAGGAGCTCTAGTTTTGTGATGTCAACATTCATTGACACTTTTGTAATGTCAACACTCATTGTTACTTTTGTAATGCTCGTTGTAGTAGAGACTTTGTAATTGCAGATACAACTATAGTAATGCTGTTGAACAATAATGGTGTCAGATGCCTGCAAATGACACTTGCACTAATAGTACTTGCTTGATAATACTTACACGAATAGTAACCAATGAATAGTTATCTGAATAGTAATCCCTATAGTAATCAATTAGATGCCACGTTAATTCTCATACGTACATTTCCTTTACCATCATGTGATCTACTTATTCAAAATGGGATCACCTGTGTTTGCTCTCTAGGAATCTGTGTTCAAACTCAAGTTTTGGCAGCAACACTTTATTCTTATATAACATCTATATATAGCAATCAAATAATATGATAGACCAAGCATCCGATAGCCTAATGCAACCAGATTTGCCAGATCTCAACTATCTCAGTCTCCTTTGAGCTGTGAGGAAGGCACTTCTGGCTAATTGTGTGGGTGTCTCCATCATGCAGAGTTATCCACCAAAATCAAATTCATGTAAATGGACTTGTCAAACCATCTTTCATTCACTACCATCTGCACCACCGCTGCCAAGGAGAGAAGGGCAATAAGGAGAGAGGATGACAATCCTGATGCTTGGATGTGCGTGGGTACCAACATATAGATAGGTACTCGTAGTTGTGATAAGAATGATGCTGAACAAAAACAAAAATCAATATTCTTCGACAAGTGTTCTAAAGAGGACTTTAGATAAACATTTTCAAAGCAGAAACTATGATTTGTAATTGGAATGAAAGTATTTATGGCACATATCCTGAATCCATCATAAAAGTTCACAATAAGGAATTAGTAAATACTAAACACTTCAAATTCATCAACTTATGGATCAGTCATAAAAAATTTAGTGTAGGAAGTAAGGAAATTGAACATAGAAAAAGCTGCACTTTGAGTAGTTTTGTCCAACACACAAAATATCAAAAAACGAAATGGTAAGAACTTGAGTTATATTTTTAGGCTTGTCAGATTTAGATTCTCACATGGATGTCATGCATGTCACCAAGAAAATGTGTAAACTATCAGCTATGTACTATCATTTATTCAGATCAATGATTTAAAATGATTTTAAGGGAATGAATCCTGCAAGTCTGCAAGAAGACAATCCTTTTTCAGATCTTATAGATAGGTGCTACAGAATCACAAACTAAGAACTTTACCTAATAGCAAAAATCAAATTATTTTAAGACTTTCAACAGCAGCAACAATTAAAACAGATCACACCTGTAATGCAATGAGTAAATAATGCTATTAACAAAAAGTTGATATTCCCCATTATCTTCAACAAAAAGTTAGAAAGAAAACTTGCATCAATACTTTTTAGGATAACAGTGAACTATCCTACTGGAAAACATTTTGAAGAGAAGCATTTTCTAAATTTCAGCCAACAGTAATGCTGTCTGGTCAATGGAAACCGTTAATCTCACCATTATCATTAAAGTCAACCAATGTCTGTCTATTTTTCATTGTATTTTTCCAATTTTCAGGTTTCTTGTTGTACTTGGAATCACAATTGTGGATAAATGGTCCAAAGTTTTACTGTTTTTTTTGTTCTTGTAATTTTGACCATCTCTGTTTTAATCGAGAACTAAATGTTTCCAGGATCATTCAAAATTATTTTTAGTTATGTATTCCACCAAATACCAGTAACTTTTCTCTATGACATTGAAAATATTTAGTTCTTGATAATGGCTAACATGGTCAAAAGTAATCTAATAAAAACATGAACTTTTGGAACAGTTTACAAGTCTTTATATATATATATATATATAAAATGCATTGCACATATTGGTGAGGGATAATATATATATATATATAGAGAGAGAGATATTAAGTTTCATTAAAAACAACGGACAAGGTACTGTCGTTAAGTTATTTTATTTAATTTTTCATGTCTTATAATTTTCTTTTCAAGAATACATGAAAAATTAAAAAACTTAACTGCAATACCTTTGCAGTTGTTTTTAATGAAACTTGTATAAAAGAGTGATTGCTTCCCAAATACACAATTATTTACATACATACATACATACATACACATATATATATATATATATATATATATATATATATATATATATATATATATATATATATAATATATATATATATATATATATATATATATATATATATTATAAATTAATTGATTTAAAATATGGTTTTAAATCAATTAATTTATAATATTAATGCTCTGTAAATTTACATTGAGCACTATTTTGTAAAAATAAAAATATCTATAAGAACACCGGATTATATATCTTACTGTTCTTTCTTTTTATTTATATATACATACATATATATATATATATATATATATATATATATATATATATATATATATATATATATATATAGTTTGAAGGTATGCTAAGTGGGTAAAAGTCCTCAGTATCAAGGATTGTGTATGTAAATGTATAAGCAAACATTGAGCTCAACACCTAGTAGCAATAGTCTGTTTTATGCTTAAGTGCAATCTTCTGACCATGTGTTTTGAGTAAGTACAACCAAATAAACAAAAAATCTAAATCAACAGACAAATTATGTAAATAAGAAACAAATTAACAAACTATAAATGCACACATAAACACAGGTAAATTTAATACTAATAAACAAGCACAAATAATAAAGTTACTGACAATAATCAGTAAAAAAATTGAACAATATAAAATAGCCGGAAATAACTGCATTCAGATCCACAATTATTTCTACTCAATAGTAATTTTGAAAATAATTTGAAACATAATCATTATTTTCCACTCAATAACTGTTAGGATAATGCAGTAGATTTTGCTACCCATAATGCACCATTCACAAGCATATATAAATAGTTGAACACAACACACATGGCCTGAAGATAGTGCTTAAGCATGAAACAGACTGTTGCTGCTGGGTATTGACCTCAATGTCTGTTTTTATATTTATTTATTTATTTATTTATATATATTGATTAAGTTCTCTAGGTCATTAGCATCTTTATGAAAAAATAAATACGCAAACATTCACTTTTCTCTCTGCCGGGCACCAATAGCCTAAGGGTTAGAATCTCTGACTGATGCCAAATTGGTCAGCTTTTGATTTCAGCTTGAAGCGATCAGATGTCTAGCCACACTGATGAGCTGTGATACTGCAAAACAGTCTGTCTGTGGATGCATATAACATTTTGTGGCTCTAATATATATTTTTATGTAATGTCCACAAAGATGTTATTTCTCCATATTGGAGGCCATTCATTAATTAAAGCAAAGATATTGGCCTCTCTCAAGAAATGGCATGGTTCAGAAAATTTATTTCACTAACATTCTGCTTTATATATATATATATATATATATATATATATATATAATAAGCAGAATGTTAGTGAAATAAATTTATATTTATATATATATGTATATATATATATAATATATATATATATATATATATATATATATATATATATATATATATATATATATATATATAAACAAAATGAGATATTTAGTCTTGATGGTGCCAGATGCCGTCACACTACATTCGTCTGATTTTTGTCAATCTTGACTAAGCATGAAAAATTGTGGGTGCAGGAAAAGAAATCCTTTAAACATAAAATAGTCATTCAAAAGCATAGTGTACGAAGTAACCATGACGTGTCTGCTCTTAAAACAAAACAAAAAGAAAACCAATCTTTCTTTTTATTATTATTTATTTATTTATGCATTTGTTGGTCTTTTAATATTATTATTATTATTATTATTATTATTATTATAATTATTATTATTATTATTATTAATTGCTGTAGAAATAAGATTAAATATATCGGGTGTCCCTGTAAAAATGTAGACACTTTTATCCGACATTTTGAATGTTTGAGATGACCCATCATTTAAGTAGTGGGTGTGTAAGGATTTTATACATCACTGTGAGACTCTTTGAGAATTATTGTTGTTGAAATGTTAGTTTTTGATATATTGATGGAGCATGATAGCTGATGCATTGGACCTTTTTCTTCAAACTAGATAGAATAATGATATAACTCTCTTCTGGCTCCTTGCTTTCCAGTCAACTTTGATCTTCAAAAAATTAAATACAATATCAATTATCTTCTATCTTCATAATTCCTGTTTTTTATTGGTCTTTCTCCTTAATAATGTCTTTTTTTCTTTTTAATATTCTTTCACACTCAGCAACCCCTTGTGTCTTAGTCGCTTTATTGCCTTTCTTGGAGTGAAATGATTAAAAATAAAACAATAATCAATCAGGATGCCATGAAATGAAAATTTGTGTGATGTGGGTGTTAAACCAGACATTAAAAGTGGAGGGTGACTAAATCAGATTATGTTTTAAACATTCCTGATTATATATTTTAATCTGATCCTCTGAGAAAATGAACATTTTTTTTTTTTTTGATCAATTAACCAAATGTAAAGTTTTTTTGTTTGGATTTTAAATACAACACACATGTCTTTTAATGTATTTTTCTTTTTGCACATACTTATTTTATGGAATAAGAACTATATATATTTTTTGCATGTAAAATATGATATAACTAGTTACCTACGTGGACTCTTTGAATGAAAAAAAAGTAAAAAAGGCATTTTAAATAATTTAAATGTCTTTGAAGTTAAATTTTGATTTGAAGAATAATAGCTTAAATTTAATCTGTAAAAGATTTCTTTATATGTTTGAAGATTTTAGACAATTTTTAAAATGAAAAGGTAAAAACAAATACATTTCCACTCAGTTCAGTTAGTGAATTTGATGGATCCTGACAAAAGAGCAATTAAGCCACTTTAAAAATCTCTTAAAAATCTAATATCTGCTACAGGCATTTGTTATGAAAAAAAAAAGTAAATTGAAGAATTAATTCATTAAATTTTGCAAAAATATTATTTTTTGCTTAAAATATTACTTACTTTTTGCATGCAGTAGTGTATATATTTGATTGTCAATATGTTCAAATGTCAAACAATTATTATCTTAGAAGGCCTATGCCCTACTTAAAAAAAAAATTCATCCCATAAAAGAAAACAAGTATGGAAGACTAAACATACAACAGTTAAGAAAAAAATATAATGAAGATAAAGAAGTTTATGAATAATTAAACTTTCTGAAACTTGGAATAAAGTTTTGAACTGCTTACACCACTGATTCTCAAACGTTTTTTTTTTTTTACCCAGGGACTTTTTTGACTCTTAATTTTTTTTATAGATCCCCCATAACCATTTGATGAAAAAAAAAACAAAAAAAACAATGATTATTTAATTTTTTTACTAGTAGATAAGTTCAGGAATTGTATTTTAGAAATAGTAAATGTATGTTTTATTTTGAAGTAAAACTAACGAAAATAAACTTGTATTTAACAACTAAATTCTATAGAACATTTATATACACTAGTATAATAACTCATAATAAACCATTTTAAAATGTGTGAGTAATTAAAAAATTTTAAAAAGTGCAGATTTATTCAAAGAGAACCCTGTGGTTGATGCTACTCTGAAAGTTTTTCTTATATTCAGCTCCATTGATACGAATGATACTCAAAGATGACACCTTTTCACAATGTCACATCTGTTACTATATTAATTAATTTATATTAATATATTAATATTTTATTTAAAATTAATATTATTTATTATTAATATATTAAATTAATTTATATAATAAATAATCTTTATATAATTTTCCTTTATATATATATATATATATATATATAAGTTATGAAGAACTTGCTAATCCCAAGGTGGATGAATCCTGAGAGCTCAATGTAAATCCAGAGCTAATATTTAAAAGAAAAACAGACCACTTTAAGGTACCATTATAATAATTTATTTCACCAGACCCCTTTTAAAGGATGCTGGATCATCAGATAGCACTTCCAAAAATGAAATGAAAAATGAAATTAAAATTGATGGGTAGTGTAAGTTTTTATAATTTAATAGATAGTGTAAAAGGGGTAGTTAAAGAGACATGGTAGAGTTTAGTGGGGTGGAGATTAATTTCATATCTCTTTCAAGCATACTTAGTATTAGGGGATGTGGAGTGACCAGACCTTGACCTATTTATATATATATATATATATATATATATATAATCTTCTTTATAT
>OZ010593.1:57453879-57483879 GCA_963932145.1 Acanthosepion lycidas
AACTTTTTTTGAATTTGTCATACAATTTATATATATATATATATATATATATATATATATATATATATATATATATATACACACACACATAATGTTTCAGTTGTTGTGCCCTCTGGTTGGTCTTCATCAGTTAGTGTATATATATATATATATATATATATATATATATATATATATATATATATATATAAAATAGGCCAATGAATAAAATTTGAAGAATAAAAATCCGACAAAATGATAACATTATTGCCAATAAAATCAATATTTATTATATTTTGATTGTAGTATGAAGAGATTTTAATATCAGAATTTTTTAACATGCCTGTGTTTTATTTTTCAACAAAATGAGAAATAAACAAAGACATAGGACTTACTCTCTGAGGAATGTGGTCAGTTGGAGGTCTCCCTGTGGAAATTATACTCTCATTATTCTTCAGATTTTATTAACTGTCATACTATAAATAAATAAATAAACAAATAAACGACTTCCAGCAGAATAACCGCCAAAATAGACTACCCACAATGCACCACTGACCCGTATATATAAATAGCCGAGGAAAAAGAAACAACACTTGTGGCCTGACGATTGCTTCTAGCATGAAACAACCTGTTGCCTCTAAGTGTTGACTTCAATGTTCACTTTTATATATGATTAAAACGAAAGGTGGTCTACATGTGTTTCTTATAATATTTTTTGGGATGTTTTTAAATTGTGATATGTGACACAGTACATATAAATGTTTTTAGTATTATGATTATTTGCTTGTGTTACATAATTTTGTATCTAACTTACTTGTAGCATCAGTCCCATTGAGGGACCGTGTAATTGGTAGTGGGATTCAGAGACTGGTTTGTCTTGGTTTTGTAGTATTCAAATTTTCACGTCTATTGTATTTGGAATCAAAAGTCTGATTGCCTAGTCCAGTGGCAAACTGATGCTTTTTATCCCACAGATTTTTGGCAGTAAAAGAAGAGAAAGGTTTTCTATTTTTAGCTATTATGAAATATCATCACTTAGAGACTGCTACAATCTAATATTAAAATACTAATTTTCATGCTGGTGTGATTGGTTGTGATGAAAAATAATTAAAATTAAGACAAAAAATATAATGGTAAAAAATTATTAATGGCTGACAATACTTCATATAATAATAATCTCTATATATAATATGCCACATACGTAAGTTTTTTGTGCGCGTAACAATTGAGAAGCAGTGTGCAAAATTTTGACATGAGAGAGACAGAAGTCAAGACCCCATTCACATCCACACACAAAAAGCTACTGCCCTGACTACAAAGAGACTGCCCTAAACAGCAACACATTCAAGATAATATTCGTCGTCATCATCATCATCCTTCAAACTCCCTATATTTGCTCGGAACTCTATTGAAAATCCTTTTCCATACTGTTCGGTCCTGTATTGCTGTCCTCAGATTCCCAATATCCATCCCTGAGTCCCGAGCTATGGTGTCTGGGGAAAGTCAATTTTCATGAGAAGACACTTCCAGAAGGATGCCATAGGAGTAAGGATGAGACAATTTCCCCGGCCACTCAGTGGCAGAGGCCAAAAAACTGTAATCATTTTTATTACTACTACTAATACAAAAAAACATAAAAACAAATGGAATTGAGAGGGAAAAAATAATAGTCAAAGATTAATAATGAAGATAGTTGTTGAAAAATATTTGTGTGAAAATATTTAATTTTACAATCTCAAACAAATGATGATATTTAAAAATCTTTCAACAGAATTCAAGCTATTTCTCTTGGACAAGGTCAGGGTCCAGTCGCAGAAACACTTATAAGTGAAGCCATAAAATCAGGAGACTGGGTTTTCTTACAAGTAAGTCTAAAACTTATCTTTTCTCTTTTTCTCACATATTATTTCCATTATTGTATAACTTCAGATGGTGGCATGGTGTAGTTTGGTGACGTGTTAGAGTAACAGACTGAGGAATCAAAGTCCTGAGTTCACATTCCACTCAAGTTCATTATGTTTACTTATGTGTTCTTGGCAAAGGTGTGAATCCACCTCTTCTCCCTCCCAGCTATAAAAGACATACTGCTTATTGCTCAAGACATTGTTTAGATGATCAACAATCTTGTTGAGTGTGACCTCAAAAAACTTTTTTCTAATGACATTGAGGAAACTGATAGGTCTATATTGAGAAGATGATGAGCACTACCCCATGTTCTTGAAAACTGGGCATACACTTAACTTTTTTTCCCAAACTTGGGAAGAATTTCTCCAAGCAGCAGTTAAACAATTTTGTTAAGATCAAGGATAATTTCAGGTTGATATTTTTAAGGACAACCACTGGGATATTGTCTAGACCCAGTGGCTTTCTTATGTTCAACACTTTTGTGAAGTTGTGAAACTTCCTGAGCTATAATAAAAATTTTACTGAGATTGTGCTTGGTGAGATGAAGAAAGTTAGGAAGGTGATGTCCTCTGTAATCTAGTGTTGGGTTCAAGGCAAAAATTGAGGTACAGATCTTTGGCCTATCTGACAAAGATGAGATGACCTCAGGGCCATTTATAATCCTGGGCACAAATGAGTGTATGAACTGGTTACATTACCCCATATAAATAATAATATAATATTATAAATGTGCTTATCCCTGCCTCCCTTAATTTGCATAATTGTTACACTCCTGCCAATACCTCATGAATAATGGACTATTCTGTTTTGATCATATGGAAAGAGGAAAAACACTACTTGGTTTCAGTAAGAAAAAGAAAGGTGAGAAAGAATCAGATTCAGCTGATAAGAACTGATACTATACTTTAATCTCATCCAAAAGGCTAAAAAGCAATTGTGAAAGTGATAAAAGTGACATTTTTAACATGCACATTATCGGATGCTAGAAACCAAGTAAGGTCATCACCAAAAATCCAGGTACCATAAAATAAACATCATCTGATAAATTATTTTTAAATAGGTACCACCACAGAAATGCGATACCTAAGGTTTGACATGAACTTTTAAAAATGAAACATTTTTCTTGATACATTTATTTTAGTTTTAATTTCAAGCTAATAAATTAAATTTAATATTTCAATAAGCAAAATATTTTTTCTGCATTTCGAAACTAATTGACTTGAAGGAATTGTCATTTTGAAATTGCTAACCATTGCTGATTTTAGTACTGTTTTTTTAGTACTGATTTTTTTAGTACTGATTTTAGTACTGATTTTTTTAGTACTGATTTTAGTACTGTTTTTTTAGTACTGATTTTAGTACTGTTTTTTTAGTACTGATTTTTTTAGTACTGTTTTTTTAGTACTGATTTTTTTTAGTACAGATTTTAGTACTGTTTTTTTAGTACTGATTTTAGTACTGTTTTTTTAGTACTGATTTTTTTAGTACTGATTTTAGTGCTGTTTTTTAGACATATGTCATCATGATGAAATTGATGATTTTTTTCTAAAGGCAATAGTGTCCATAATATACCTTATTCATAAAAACAATTAAAAACTTTTCTAATTAAATAATGTTTTAGTTTTACTGCATTTTTTATTTGATGATTCTGAACAGATTTTTGGTAATTGAGGTTTTGTTTGAACCAAAAGAAATTGATGATTTAAATTCTCCAAGGAATTCTGCTATTAACTAATATAAATATCAAATGGATAAAAATTTACTTTTTCAGAATTTCATTAAATTAAATAAGTGGTAGGTAATAGATATAATATTTTTTACTAAGATTTAAAAAAAAAAACATTTCCAAAAATAATTTAATTCATTTTTGAATAAGTTCTGAAAATTTAATTAAAATTTGGCAATTATTTGATTTTTGTAAGAATTTCCAAATGAAAGTGTTTGTTACTGAAAAAAAAAACTGCTAATGGTTTCTATACTAATTGTGCCCCCCCATCCCCCCAAAGCTGATGCAAAAAAAAAAGATTTTTAAACAAAATTTCAAATGAATCAACAAATATAATATTGAAAATGTCCTTTGGTCTTTCCTTTTAATATTAACGAAGATTTTGATGGTAAAATTTTCTTTTCATTAAGTTTTGGGGTATGCTAATTTTTCAGTAAATCAGTGGTAGTACATATTTTTAAATTATTATTAAGAGATTAATGTTTGTAAGATGAGGACAGAAGTGTTTAACATGCTAATACCTCATAAATAATGAACTGTTATGTTTTGATTGCATATAATAACAAAACATATGCTACTTGGTTTCAGTGAGAAAATGAATGAATGAAAGAAAGAAGATAGAAGTTTTTAATGGCTGTTTCACTAAAGTGAAAAACTTATCAATACCAAATCTTTTCATTTTTACTCACTTATTAAATAAAATAACCAGAATTCATATTTATGATTCTTATTGAAATATTTTGTTAAAGTTGTTAAGCTCAAATATTTAATGATATGATAGGGAAATTTCTACAAATACTGCCATAAAACTCGCTAGTTTCATATTATTGTAAAAGGTAATTTATTTGTGTATGTGTGAGGTGGGGGGGATATTGGAGCCATGAAATCCAGATACTGGGTTTTCATATAGGTGAGTCTAATCTTTTTTTTCTCTTTTTTTTCCCCCCCCTCAAATTTTGCTCACCTGTTTTTAAGAAACTTCCAAAAGAAAATATTTTTTTTTTTTTTGCTAATCTCTGAAGAAATGGCACAGTATAATTATTTGCAGTGCTTGTGCCACTGTCTTTGTAATATGCAGGTAATTTATCTAGGAATCACAAAGAAAATGAGATTTTGTGGAATATTGGCTCTTCTGAAGCTTTTCCCATAATTTTTCATTATTATAATAACATTGGTGAAATAAGTGATGCCAGCCCTTCATCCAAATCATGTCCTACTTTGCAAAAAACATTTGCCCTTAGAAGTCAATCTGAAGTAACGGCTATCCTCAAACTCAAAGTATTAGGTTGGTTCAAAAATAATGACGTGATAATGTCGTTTTTTGACTTATTTTTTAACGTCAAAAAACAACATTATTACATCATTATTTTTGCACCAACCTAATAGTATCTCCCACTATCACAGCCTGACAAAGCCAGAACTTCACCAAGCAAGGCTGTTCATAGGTTCGCTTGACAATGAATTTCACCCCAAGCAAGGCAATAAAGCTGCTAAGACGCAAGAAATTACTGAGTGTGAAAGAATATGAGAAAAAGAGAAAAAAAAAAACGAGAGAACAATAAAAGAATAGAAATTAAGAAAATGGAAGGTAATTGGCATTGCATTGAAAACTGTAGAGTAAGTGGCAAATTAACAGTAATATTGCAAAGCAACAGTAATATAGCAAATTAACAGTAATATAGCAAAGCAACAGTAATATGGCAAATTAACAGTAATATTGCAAAGCAACAGTAATATAGCAAATTAACAGTAATATAGCAAATTAACAGTAATATTGCAAAGCAACAGTAATATAGCAAATTAACAGTAATATAGCAAAGCAACAGTAATATGGCAAATTAACAGTAATATTGCAAAGCAACAGTAATATAGCAAATTAACAGTAATATAGCAAAGCAACAGTAATATGGCAAATTAACAGTAATATAGCAAAGCAACAGTAATATAGCAAATTAACAGTAATATAGCAAAGCAACAGTAATATAGCAAATTAACAGTAATATAGCAAAGCAACAGTAATATAGCAAATTAACAGTAATATAGCAAAGCAACAGTAATATAGCAAATTAACAGTAATATGGCAAAGCAACAGTAATATAGCAAATTAACAGTAATATAGCAAAGCAACAGTAATATAGCAAAAAGATCACAAACTAAGAATTGGGGTTGACACACAAAAGCAATTTCAGACAAGCAAACGTAGTGTTGTAACTTCAAGGCAAAACAGACCAAGATTGAATCACATGAAACTGAGAAGTGGCCTGTTTTATTGACTAGGAAAATATCCCAGCATGCATTTGTACACTTTTGCCAATAAACTAGAGAGGGACAAGTGTTTTTCAGCCATTCTCACTAAGATTGGAATCAACAAAAACTTTTGAAGATCAAAGTTGACTGGAAAGCAAGAAAGCCAGAAGAGTATTCCACAAGTGAGAAGAAACTGTTAGCATAGAACTTACATCTATCAATTTCAGTTGTAAAATGATGAGACCTAGCTGCCAATCTAGTACTGCACTTAAATTCATAAAGTTAAAGTACCATCACAACAATTACTATAAATATTTATAGTAAAGGCATATGGAATTTGTGTTATGGTGATGGGAAAGTGACTGGAGCTGAGATGATGAGTCAGAACCGATAAAATTGCAGGTTCTTCTTTGGATTTTATCAAGAATCTCTCGATACATAGCAGACCAGATTTGGAAACAGTATTCAATGCACAGGCATGGGTAGACTCATAAATGTGTAAGATAGATTTTAGTGAGAAAAACTGTCTCGTAAGACTCAGTGAACCAACTTTCTTAGTTGGAAATTTATCATCTTCCTGGATTTGTTTAATTTTTTTCTTTCTGCTAACCAAATTCTGGTAATTGAGTTTATTTTAAGAAATCCTTTCAGAATCCCCCGATAAAATATCTATAATACTTACATTATAAAATTAATTAGCAATGACAGATCTGAAAAAAAAGAGAAAAAGTTGTGCAATAATATTTATTTTAATTCAATTTAAAAGCCCAAGTAATTGTATACCCTAAACATTACATTAATTTTACCCTTTTCTTGATTTTTATTAATTCCTTCTGAGAGGATTTGTAAAAGAAAATATCCTCAGGAAATCTGAGATTTAATAGAAATAACAATGCACAAGACTAATGCACAGACTGGAATCTCTCAAAGTGAATGAATTACATAAAATCCTTTTAGTCATTAAGATTATAATAGGTTCTCCAGTACATACTTTGTTACTGTTATCATGCACTTTGGTATAACAAAATTGAGGACAATAGTCCAAGCGGAAATATGATAAATCTTAATATACTCACAGGTTGAATAGAGGGAAAAAGAGACAAGGGAAAGCAATGCATGATGTACCTGGCAGGCTTAAGCAAGTGGATGGCAGAATGTGGTCTGTGGGAATTGGCCAGAGGCACAAAACCTATTGAGAGCCACAAGGGATAGGGGGAAGTGGAGAGCCATGACTGCCTACATCTTGAAAGAATAAAATAAAAAAAAAGAAATAAAAAGAAGGAACATCTCAAATATTTCATTAAAATCATTTGCCTCATAATTTTTGGGTGTTTGTTTATCATATTCATAGAAGTTAACTATTTATCTGTTTTATAAATTTGATCCCTATGCTAGGAAATAATTTATGGTTGATTGATTTTGTTTAGTGACATATCAATCTCTCTGGGTTATTCAATGCTGAAAGCTAGATATTTCGAACGCAATTGTATGCCTTTAACTGCCAATAAAATGTATTGCTGGTCATTTTTCTTTACGAAGGTGTTGATAATTTTACGATTGTTAAAACAGGACCTTGCTCAATAAACTGCATAACAGCACGTCACCAGACAAATGTTTACTGAGGAGAAATTTCAATAAACTTAAATAAGGCCTAAAGGTTAAATCAACTTTGGCAGGAAGGGAGAAGTGACTACGACTGCTTAGAACAAATCCATTAAACTGAGGAGTGGGAGTCTAACATTAGGTTGGTGCAAAAATAATGTCGTTTTTGACGTTAAAAAATACGTCAAAAACCGACATTATTTTTGCACCAACCTGATATCTCCAGAAATTTGTTAGCCAAAGATAGTGAGTTCAAACCTAGGTAGGAACACAAGAGTCAGGATAGTTAACAACTATAAATATCTATTGTTGGTAATTTTTTTTTTTTTTTTTTATAAAAATGTATTGCTTGTATTTTTATACTTTCATAGTGTTGTGTTTTTGTTTGGGGGTTTACTATTTGCCTATGGATGAGACCCTAACTGGTGCTGCCACCCTGGGCCAGGGTGGACCTGGAAACAAAAGCAATTAAGAGGTGGTTCAGCACTTATCAGAATGTTCAATCTCCTAATCAAAGGTCTTTTATCCAGATATAGTTTATCGTTATATTCAGTAAATAATTTATGATTTAATATTTATGTATTTTTTTGTTTAGTGACCTTTTGACATAAGTTCCAGACCCTACACTAGATTAATCCTGCCTTGTTGTCCCCTAAAATACTGAATGTTTAATATAATTTTTTTTATTCAGGAATTGATATATTTAATATTCTTCTTGGTTATGCTTTATAACAATCAAACTAAACTGAATCAATGACATCTCAAACTACAAAAACATAATATTCTTCTGGGTACCGAGTCATATTGACATCCAGGAAAATGAGAGAGCTGATACATCAGCAAAGAAATCACTGGAACTAAGACAAGCAAACAGCAAAATCCCATACACAGTCTACAAGTAGCAAAATCCCAAATAGCAAAACGCCATACACATACACGGATATGTCAACAAATATATGGTAAAAACGTGGCAAGAGCTGTGGGACTTTATCCAAACAATAAATTACATAAAATAAAACTAACCATAGGAAAGTGTCAGAGCTACACACAATCCAAAAAAGAGGAGGTGATACTAACCAGGTGTCTTATTAGACACCCATCTATCATGCACTCCTATGTACTAAAGAGGGAGGAAGCACCAATGTGCCTGACATGCCAGGAAAAGTACACAGTGAGTCATATACTGACAACATGTAAGAACCTGAAACTAGCCTGAATCAAATATACTTTTTTTTTTTTTTTTATGTGCCATGTCCTTTCAGGATGTAGGCGATCATGGCTCTCCACCTTCCTCTATCCCTTGCAGCTCTCAGCAAGTTACTTTCCTCTGCTTCCTCCCCAAGACCATGTTCTGTCATCCACCTTCTCAAGCTCTTCAGGTATGTCACATGCTACTTTCCCTTGTCTCTTTTTTCCTCCATTTGACCCGTGAGTATCAGGTTCTCCAGACCCTCCTTCCTCATTACCTCTTTCAGCTACCTCTTTCTGATGTTAAGTATAAGCTTCCTGCTTGTTTGCAACCTCTCTAAGACCTCATCGTTGCTCACATGCTCAGTCCATGATATCCCTAGCATCCTTCTGTAGAACCACATCTCCATTGCCTTGAGTCTCTTCTTTATCTTTGAGGAAATCGTCCAAGAACAGATGTCTCGTAACAGCTCAGTATACTTTTCTTTGTTACCAAAGAAATTCTCCTGTCTCGCAATACTCTGCCCAGCCTTTTGGAACGTGTCCTTGGCCATCCCAATACGTCTATGGATCTCAGTGTCGTACTTACCATCCTCTGTCAAGATGCTTCCCAGATATTTAAATTTCTATGTCTGCTTGATTCTAGTGTTCCCATCCTGCAAATCACATTCCGGTCTCTTCCTCTTACTGATGACCATGCATTCTGTCTTCTTGTACTTTATGCGTAGTCCTTTCTTCTCGCTCTTCATCGCTACCTTCCGTAGGAGGATTTGTAGTTTCTTTTCCGTATCTGTTATCAGTACCGTGTCATCTGCATATCTCATGTTGTTAAGATTGTGGCTGCCAATGCTAAATCCTGGTAGGATTTCCAATTCTCTCAGAATTGCTTCACTGTATAGGTTGAATCGGTTGGGTGAGAAGACACATCCAATCAAATATTACCAAACAAAAAACCTGAAAGAACTCTTTACCAAGGATAATCTGGATAACATTTTGAAATTCCTAAAAGAAACACACCTACTTACCAAAATCTGAAAAAATCTTTTAATATAAGTACAGTTTATAAATACAAGAACTAAATGTAATTTTTGATACAAAAAAGACTTTTATGAAATAATAATACACAAATATAAAATCGCAACTGACTTGCTTTGGCATTAGATGACCCACTAGGAGTTGATATGTCATTAAACAAATCAAACAAACAAATTTGGTTATACTTCTTTTGGTTATATCCTCTCCATGTTAGAAATAACAGCACCCCTATATTTTATGGGAAATAAGATCCTGAGTCTGTTAATAATGATTGGCAGTTGAAGTAAAGAATGGTAACGCATGATATATTTAATGATTATTGGACCAAGAAATAAGATCAATAGACAGGACTAATGACAAATGCACAGACTAGAATCTCTCAAAGAGAATTAAACATGTAAGAAACTCTGTGACTTTCAGATTGTAATGGATCACCCAATGGAAGCCAGAAGACTAGTTATTTATTGTAAACAAAAAGGACATGCAAAGATAATAAATTTTACTATTATAGTTGAACACAGATCTGAAAGAGAATAAAAACAAGTTGTAGAACATCAAGATGGTAACAGTCCTGCTGGTTTTTATCACAGCACTGGGAATTTTTATAAAGCCCAGGCAAGTTAACCAAAGCAGGTTAACAGTGACTGTAGATAAACTGGTATTGAAGGAGTTTAAGAAGATGATATCATATTGCCTACAGTTTTGGACTAAGTCACTTTTCATGACATCAAAAAAACAAAACAATGTATTAGATAAATTCATATATTGGTATTAATTATACTCAGTTTATGAGGTTTCATGCATAGTAGATGCATCAGCCCAAGCCATTCCTATAAAGCTTAAGAACAGACTCTCTAAGAATTTGAATGGTTTTCCAATTCCACTACCCATGCTAATAACCATTAATTAACCTCAACAAATCACTAGGAAGTTATGAAATATTCAGAAAGATAGAAATATGGACCAATCATCAATTGATAATTAAAACCAAAAATTTACATACAATTTGAAAGATTATTAGTGACTAGCAGTAGAGCCTGGCGTTGCCCAGGGATGTAACAGTAAGTGATAGATCAAGTATCGACCATCATAAAGACTGAAAAATAAAATTGACAAAGATTATTGTTTAAGGTTGACAGACACGCATGTCTTAATTAATTAGTTTTATTTTTTTGTTTTGTTTTTTTTTTTTTTTTTTTTTACAAATTGGTCAAACTCAAACAAAAACATTGTTTTCAATCATTATGAGTCTACCGATTGAATAGAATTTTATTATAAACAATTGTCTTGTAAATGGAATTTTTAAAGCATTCTGAATGTAAAAATAAAGAAAAAAGTGTGCAAGACAATAAGAAACACTACCTGCCAAAAAAAAAAATTGAAGTTTTGTTGAAATCGGTTGAAAAATGTAGGAAATCTGATCCCATATATAAACAAACACACATACACACACACACGCAACCAACCTGGGCTTTATAATAAGTATAACTCGATAACGTGATATTAATAAGTATAACTTGATATGAGTTATCCCCCTTTCATTAATGTATCTTAATTGTGTTTTCAAATTGATTTTGTGCAAAAACACTTGTGTTTTTCCAATTTTGGGTGTTGTTAGAACCACCGCAAGGTAATTTTATGAAGTCCTGTGAAGTTTTGTTGAAATCGGTTGGAAAATGTAGGAAATCTGATCCAATATATAAACACACAGACACACATACACACAATCTGCGTTTTATAATAAGTAAGATTTATAGTAAAGGATATTATCACTGAACTTCATGGTATATTTAGGGATTTTATGATACATGTCATGTCGGTTGCACAGCTAACATTTAAATTGTAACATTTAATTACAATTCATAACAATGTAACAAATCATACAATATTGATATTAACTATATTCAGGTTAGGAAATACCATATGGAATAGATGCATCAGACTGTAATGTTGTGTAGGTTGGGAGCTAAGCCAAGAATCCCATTTAAGTTAATCAAAGCAGGATAACTATAAGTGCAGATTCACCAATATTTATCAGTTTGATTGCATGCTTTTCTAGTTTAGCTGAATTCATTTACTGATATTAACAAAGCTTAGGTTATGAGGTTCCATGTGGAATAGATGCATCAACCTGTACCCTTCCTACAAAGCTGAAGCAAGCTAATCAAAATAGGTTAAGTAGAAATATTAGTATTAATGAAGTATTTCAGTAAAAGTTGTCTAGAGTTTTGCTTAAAGTTCATGGGAATTATGGGAGTTTTATTTTTCTAAATTTTTCTTGCAAAATTATGCATGCCAGGAAATAAAGTATTTTCAACTGTTTCTGATAAATTATATAAAAAATACCAGTCCAACTCCTTATCAAGTAATTCTTTGATGGTATAAGTTGGAAGTTTTTGCATTTGTGTCTAAACAACATCCACATTTCTCACAGCTGTTGCAGGATGCTTATTTCTTGTCACTTCCAGTCATCATAATGGCTGGACTATGTCTGATGACACAAACACAGATGTGTAAACGTATTAGAATACATTGCTTAACCTAGTTGCTGAAGGACTACGGTTAAAACTTAGATCCATATCACAGAACCACTCTTTAAAAATCTATTTCTCCAAAGATCAACAAGATGAAGGCGATGATCGTCTCAACACACTTTTATTTATTTATCTTTATTTGGTTAGCATATGTTTAACAATGGGCATGCAGCTAAGCTGTTAGAGCACTAACGTTTCAACCATGAGAGACAGGTTCAAATCTCACCATGGTCTATTCATCAAGAAGGTGACTTTTAGATATCATCATTTTGGGAAGATGATCTTGCTATTGAAAAGGGACTGACAGACCATATAATTGAATGATCCAAGTCTTGTGAGTAACACTGAGTAGACAAGCACTGTTCAGGAACCATTCTATGGTTGGGCTTGCTCAAATCACAAGTCTGCAGCTTATGAGCATATAGTTTCCTAACCAGGATATCTTAATTAAAACACCTATCCCCCAGCAGCTTAGCCTAAAAAATACAAAATGTTAAACAAGAACAAGAACAAGAAAGAGGGAATACCCAGAAATTAAAATGTATTGTGGGGCAAAGTAAACAAAAAAAAATCTTTTATTGAAAGTGTTATAATTTATTAATTTAATACTATTAGAAGCTGAGTTTTCTCCAGTCCTGATGAACAATTGTGCTCATGATATAACTCCATATATCTTTCAAGTCTCAAGTTCACTCTATGAACTCATATACAGGGTGACTGAAAAGTAACTCCCTACTTTATATATAATGGACTCTCTTGTCTTATAAAAATTATAGTTAAACAGGAGAGTCCATGACACATAAAATAGGGAGTTCATTTTCAATCACTCTATATACAATCCATTGTTAAAGATAGCTTGTATTGAATGATTCATTACAATCTCAAAGGATTTTATAGATTTTATGTAATTCATTCTCTTTGAGAGATTCCAGTCTATGCATTTGACATTAGTCTTGTGTATTGCTATTTCTGTTCCTCATCTTTGTTGTTGTTATACCAAAGTGCATGATAATAATAAGAAAGATGAGGATAATAATTGAAAATAAAGTAAATAATATTTGGACAGATTTAACAGCCTCTTTTCACCTGTGTTGGGGGATCTATTTTAATCTCAGTGGCTCAAAGGATTTTATGTAATTCATTCTCTTCGAGAGATTCCAGTCTATGCATTTGACATTAGTCTTGGGTATTGTTATTTTTGTTAAATCTCAGATTTCCTGAGGGTATTTTTTTTTACGAATCCTATCAGAAGGAATTAATAAAAGTCAAGCAAAAAGCAAAATTAGTGCAATCTTCAGGGTATAAAATTACTTGAGATTTTAAATTGAATTAAAATAAATATTATTGCACAATTACTTTTTTTCTTTAGTTCTGTCATGGCTAATTAAGATGTAAGCATATAATGTAAGAATTGTAGATATTTGGGGTGTGAGATTCTGAAAGGGTCCCTTAAAATAAAAAAAAATAATTTTAATTACCAGGATTTGGTTGGCGGAAAGAGAAGCAAATAAAATAAATCCCAAAAGGTAAAAAATGAGTCTAGAATTAAGCATAATGTGCTGTCAGAAAGTGTAGTTTCTACATGACTAACTTTTGCTACAAGGTGCTAGATGGCATAACAGTTATTTTTATATTTACTGTATCCTTTTAGGATGTGTGCAATCATGTCTCTTCACAATCTCTTATATTTTGTAGCTCTTTGTCTCTTGAGTCCCTATTCTGCCAACCATTTATATATGCTTCTTAGGTTGGTTACTTTGTTTCCCTCTCTTACTGTTATCTTAAATATGTCTTGTGAGTGTCATATTTTCCAAGCCCTTTTTTCTTGTTATGTGACCCAGGAATTGCAACTGTCTCTTTCTGTCTCCTTTTTGTTCTGAATTTCCTGAAGATTTTCTCATTGCTCAATTGTTCTCAGCTACCTTCTGTAGAACCACATTTCTGTGACATGGTACCTTCTCTTTATCTTTGAGGAGAGTGTCCAGCCTTCACTGCCAGATGAAGGGATTGCCATTATATAAGCAGTTTAGCCATTTTCTAACCAAATTTTCCTATTAAGCTTTTGGAAGGCATCTTTTGATATTCCAATGCATCTTCAGATTCTAGTGTCACTTTTTCTGTTGTCTGCTAGGATGCTTTCCAGATGATTAAATTCTTCTATTTTTGATGTCTCCAATTTGTAGCTTACATTCTGGGCTGTCTCTGTTGCTAATGGCCACACATTCTGTCTTCTTACAATATGACTTCTTTTTTTATTCATATCGCAGATTATTCATTATTTTAAAAGTAACCCTCTACCTTTTGTGGCTCTTGAGCCTTGGGTGGTCTTTAGCATTAGCAAAAATACTTTGTCTAGGACTTCCAGCAGTTTGCTTTTTATCAGCAATGCATTGTTATCTGTATATCTTATGTTAAGATTGACACAATGTTAACATAAGATAATAATAAATCCTGGTAGGACTTCTAACTCTATTAAGATTACCTTGCTGTATAGGTTGAATAAATATGCTATAACCAACATTGAAAAATAAATCAGCAAACTTAAATCAACTTCTATCTAAGACAGGAATCCACTTTTCCCTGCATTCTCTATTCTCACTAGATATCTTTAAAAAATGTTATTGGTATGCCAAATTAATTGGAGAAAAGGTGGGTGAATGAGTACTTGCATATTCTATCACAAGTATATTCTCTGCCTAATTAATGGTAGTAATAGCTTTTATACCTATTGTCAACCTTGACAAGAGTACTCATTCTGAATAAAAATTTGAAACCTGATCAAGGATAATTGATCTTTACTTACATATCCTGGGGGATTTGTTTTATTAGTAGATTAACACTTTAGCTGCTACTGATATAATTATGTCTTTAAAAAATTTTATTGCCTGCTGTTGACATCTATATACTTTTTGAAGATATGCATCTTTATAAAACTTACATTACCTGCTGTTGACATATGTATGTTTCCAAGACACAGTGGTATGTCAGTCCTTAACATTGTAATCACACAACGCCCTAGCTGATTATCCAAGACTTCTAACACTGTGGGGATCACTTTGATCTCAGGCCTCCCCTATCTCACGTTGTGATTTAAGTTTGATCCTAACAAGGCCAAGACAGATATCTTCGTGATGGGCTGGTCAAAGCAGTGTGAAGATATACAGGAAAAAAAAATAACACTTGAATAAATTAAACAAAAAGTAAATACTGTTTTTATATCAGTCCTCCATACAATAATTGGTTTATCAGAGTTCACATGCAATTAATTATCAGCCCAGCTCACATCTAAAACAGAAGTGATACTATCATCGACCTGGCAAAAATTTGCTTTGCTGTTGTTGGTAAATTTTGGAACAAGGCTTAAGTCAAAGGCTTTCATTGGCAGATAATCATGCAGGCCTCTCTTCTCTTTTCTGCCTCTGTCTCTGTCTTTTCTGCCCTGCCTCATCTCCCTCTGGTAAATTCGCTTCACGCATTCGTATTTATTGATATAATTTTGGGGAATTCCCGTCTCTCAATATTTCATATCATGATCTGTCACTAAACCTCCTCAGTGAACGTGGGTGGCTCATCCACCCCACTCCTGACTTGAATCACTTATGACCATGAGAATCAACTCGTTGTTTATGAAAAGGAAGTTTTCACTTTACAGCTTCTATTTGCCACTGTGTGTCAATCAACATTGCCCCTTAAGTCTGGGACACTCTTCCATTGTTCAAACTGCTCGACACACTTCAAGTCGTTTATGTGTGAATTAAATTCTCTATTCTTTCCATGGGTTTTTGATATTAGCCCTTCTCATTTCAATGTCTCTCAGCACATAACACTTTCTTATGTTTTAACAAAACTTTTTTTTCCATTTTACTGTGGCAACAACAAATAGTATCACAGTGTAATGAAATATCTAGTGCTTGGTGCTATTTCCAAACCAATATTGGCATACAATGTGATCTGTCTTGTGACATATTATTGCGTATAGGGGATGTTGTTTAGTCTGTAACACCTGTGAGAAATTGCTGTCGGTATTTTGTAAATGGCAATCCTATTTTTTCCAAAATGGGCCAGCACAGCCAGGTGACAAAGCTATAACAATGCAGCAGTGAAAGCATTAAAAAGGAGAGAACTAAGTCTGAGCTATGTAGGGGAATAAGCATTTGAAAAACAAAGAAATAAATAATCTTTAAACATGGCTCTACAAATTTAAATAAATTTATTATTGAGTATTTGTTTCCTTTCAAATTGAAAGAAAAAATTTCAAAGACCCTTTTGAAATAAAGTCACACAAAAATATTTTGTTTTTTTTCTTTACAATACAACAGAATCAATTGTAATATTTAAGATAAAAGATTCAGAATGTGTCTACATAAAGAGTGTCGCATTTATGCTGTTTTATGAATGCATGTAACTATCTAGTAGTCAGTAGGCAAAGCTGTATTATAACTACTCCTGACATATTGTTTACATAACTCTATGTTTCAAGTGTGCTTAATTTATTTTTAAATTGCAAGGTTATTGCAAGAATTTACTTGATAAATGTGTCAAATGTTGAGTAATTATACAAAAGGTGTGAGAATTCGGCTTGTTCACAACAATGAACAACTGACCCTGGTCAGAGGTTCACAGAAAAACTAAAAACTAACACCACGGATATTTATAGAAAATAGATAGGCTCAAAGAAGTTAAAAATTAGCTTATTAAACTCAGAAGTTTTTTGGTTAATGTATATTTTTCCCAATTTTTAAATATCTATTTTTAGGAAGAAAAATATTGTTAGTTATTTTCTGAAATGATCCCTCAAATTTCATAGCAGACAACAAATATGGCTGTTTGATTTTTCAAAGGCTTTAGTGCATTTAAAATAACATTACTGATTGGTTAATAAATGCAAATGTGGAAATTTAAATGTTTTGCATAAAAATAAGTTAATTGAGGTTTTTAGTGATATTACTTAAATCTATTGAATCTTTCTACAATTTTTAATGGGGTTCCGCAGTTATATATTGATGATATCAAAATCAAGTTGATATAGAAAGTTTAACTATCTGGGCAGTGAAATAACTGACATTGGAAAATATGTCAGTCAAACTTGAAAGTGAACTGGAATCATAAAAGATGCCTTGTAGAAACTTAAGCAAATTCTTACTCCACAAAGCTGCAGACTGTGTATCAGCATGAGATATTACTCTCATGTTAATTTTATTTGCCTACTCTTCCATGCTGGCTGAATGCATTTTCGAAGAGAGCGTTTGAAGATTTTGCCGCAGTAAGTTGTCAATTCTGTCTATGGTAGACTGGTTGCTAACCAAGGTGATAGAACCCAGTCTGTACTGCTTTTCAATCCATAACTGGAGAGAGAAGGGCATTTGCGCATAAGTAAATGCAACAAACTCGACTGGAATTTGAACTCAGCTCTCTGATTTCTTGTTAGCAAGGTATTAAAGGATCAGAACATATCGGGAACAAAGAAAAGATTACTGGACTGATACGTAATGTCCATCGTCTTATTTGGCATTGGATGCTGGGCAGTTTTGTCACAAATGAAGGTAAAAGTAACTAAGATTTATTTTTTATCAATAAATATTGAGCATTGACATTGACAAATTATATGAAAAACAATGAAGAGTTAAGATGAATATAAACTATAAAGAAATTGTTGGTGATAATGAAAAGTGACCAATATAATCTTTTGATATATAAGAAAAAAAGGCAGAGAAATTAACACACAAAGGATAATGAGCTTTCCTCTTTTGTACCTAAATTAAGCACATTACTAGATTGGCAGTTAGGTCCCATCATTTTATAGTTGAAATGGCTACATGTAACCATAAGTCCTATACTAACAGTTTCTTCTCTCACAATTCTAACTTGGAGAACTCTCTTACAACCTTCTGCTTTCCAGCCAACTTTGATCTTCAAAAATTTAAATTCAATATCAATCATTATCTTCTGTAATCTTAATTCCTGTTCTTAATAATGTTTTTATATTTCTTGTATTCTTTCACACTCAGTAACCTCTTGTGTCTTCATGGCATAATTACCTTTCTTGGGGTGAAATGATTTAAAAAAACAAACAAACACATTGACAGTAAAGAGACAAAGAAAGGCAATAAGAAACCAAGTTGATAAGTCTGAGCAAATGAATGAATTGATTGATTCAATTTTATGGCTTATCAACCCTTTGCAGGTTATTTAAAGCCAGAAAATATTTTTAGATTGTTAGAATTTTTAGAGATAATAATGATTTCCTGATACTACTAATTAACCCATGGTTGGGAGGAGAAGTGGATTCATACCTTTCTCAAAAGAATTTGTGAATAAGTGAATATAAAAACACAACTGGAATTGGAATTCTGCTCTCTGAGCCATTATCCATTACACCACCTGCACACCTAAACTTACATTACCTAGTCTTCTCAAATACTGATGAACCTCAACATTGCTTAACCTTGATAAACAAGTATCACAAGCAAAGTAGCTAGTATTGCTGGAAGCACCAAAAGATAGGGAGTTGTAGAAAGCCATGACCACTCATTTCCTGAAAAGACCTCATCCTCTATAGAGATTTCCTGGAATCAAAAAAGTACCAGTTACAATGACTTAGCCCAAGTTTTTGAAATAAAATTACATCTCTTGATTTTACAGGAGACACAAGGCCATTGGCTAAGACATATTGAATCTGACATTCCAACCAAATCTTGTGTAGATCTTCACAGGATGAAGTGGAAGATATACTGTTAAAATATTTGAAGTTGCAGAAGACCAAATGAAATCCCATCCTGGATAAGATGATGAACTAAATCCAGCAGCAAGGCCTCTGATCAGGTTTTGAGGAGTGTGGAACCACCTCTCAATTGCTGGTGTTCCCAGGTCCATCCTGACCTGGGGTGGTAGCACCTGTTAGGGTCCTGGCTATAGGCAAATAGTTAACCCCCAAACTGGGGTCAAAACACTATGAAAGAGTAAAAATAGGTTGTAATACCAGCAATACATTTTTGTAAAAAAATTATGACCAGCAATGAATTTTTTAAGTAAAAATGTATTACCAGCAATACATTTTTGAAGTAAAAATATATACCAGCAGTACATTTTTGTAAAAAAATATTACCATCAATACATTTTTGGAAAAAAAAAATAGCAGCAATACATTTTTGAAAAAAATATTACCAGCAATAAAAATCTTGTCAGCATTAAATAACCCATTGAGGTTGAAATCAAACAAGCTAAACCAAACCAAACAAAATCTTAAGATCGGTTATAGTTTGCAGACCAATGATATAGACAAAGTTTTTTTTTTTTTGTTTTTTTTTACTGGTGTGAAGTGTCAGTTACTAGCAATTTGGGTCATGAAATAACTGACAGCAGAAAGAAATATGTTATTAGAAAGACTCACATCTTATAACTTTATTACTAACAATTTTCTGAATCCATACTTAGTTTCTATTTGTCTTCTGAGTTAATTCTTCATATTTAAAATTTGATATTTTCCCTTTTCTATTCTTTGATCAGAATTGCCATCTTGCAGCATCCTGGATGCTCTCCATGGAGGAAATTGTGAAGAACCTTGCAGAAAAACCTCAGGATATCCATGCAGACTTCCGTCTTTTTCTCAGTTCCATGCCTGCCAAACATTTTCCAATCAGCGTTTTACAAAACAGCATCAAAGTAACCAACGAGCCCCCCAAAGGTCTGCGGGCAAACATTCGAAGAGCCTTTGGAGAAATATCACAATCTTTTTTTGAAGATCATAGTAAGTGTTGATGACTTCTTTTCTTTATTACCTGTGGAGATTATGAGAGGAAATGTATCTGTTTAGCATTGGTTGGCTTAATAAATTTTACGACATATCAAACCTTACTGAGTTATTTAATACCAAAATGTGTTTATTCTTATACTTGACTCTGTATCTGATTTCATTGGTTGGGTTTATACTTGCATCTGTAGTTAAACTTTGGTCAGGTTTATATGTGAGCCTATAAGCAAACTTTGCTTAGACTTGCATCTATAGGCAAACATTGGTATAGTTGAATCTAAAGTTAAACCTTGGTTGGGTTTATACTTGAGCCTATAGGCAAACCTTGCTTGGATTTATACTTGAGCCTTTAAGCAAATACTGATCAGGTTTATACAAGTCTGTAGTTAAACTTTGGTCAGGTTTATATGTGAGTCTATAGGCAAACTTTGTTAAATACTTGCATCTATATGCAAACATTGGAATACTTGAATATATAGTTAAACCATGATTAGGCTTATACTTGAGCCTGTACGCAGATATTGATCAGGTTTATACTTGAGGCATCTAGCCAAAAAAGAATGCTTTGGTTCATGAGTGTCTTATCAGGATATTTATCACAGGTCATCCCAGAAATCTAAACATGGTTCTTATATGCCATCAGATATAGTATTTAAAATGTGATCTTGTGTATATATATATATATATATATATATATATATATATATGAAACTAGTTTCAGCCTCAGTAATGATATTTTTATAAGGTTTATGATATTGGTCTCAATAGAAATTATTATAAAGTTTATATCTTTTAGATCGTCTTTGAAATGTTAAGAATAATCCAAAGGATGATTTAATTTTGTTCATAGTTTTGGCTCGAGATTGGCGCAAAATGGTGTTTGGCATTTGTTTCTTCCATGCCATTATTCAAGAGAGGAAAAAGTTTGGTCCACTCGGCTGGAACATAAAGGTAAGATTTTTTTATTTTAATTTCTAAGCTAAGAATCTGTAAAAATAAATGGGAAATGTTCAGTTAAGACAGAAAAACGGCCAATGCAGCTGCAGAAAAATGTTCTTTTCTTGCAGGAAACTGCATTTGCAGAACTATATTTGTCTTGCCTTTTTATTTTTTTTAAGCATTTCCCCCTAAGCAAAGCAGGAGTGCTACTAGCATGCAAGGAGTTACAGAAAGAGTAAAGAGAAGTGTTTAAAGAAAGGATAAAGAGAAGGACAGGGAAAAAGATCAAGGCATTAGAAGAATTTGATTGACATTACATTTAAATTTTTGAAGATTATAACTATATAGCTATATAGCTATTATAGGGAAGCAAGCAAGAGGAAGGGAGCTCCAATGTCGGGAAGTGTGAGAAAAGAAGCTCTTGGAGTATAAGCAGTGGTTACATTTTACTGTTTCAACAGCAAAATTGTGAGATTGAGATGTCACCCTAGTAGCACACTTAAATTCATGCAGTTGGGGAACCAGTGAAAATAGCTCATAAGAGCAGTTGCCATGAAAATATTTGTAGAAAAGACAGAGGGAAGCCACATCACATCTTTGAAAAAGAGACTGGAATGGAGATACCAGGTCAGGACCAGTCACATTGTATATCCATCTTTGGATTGTGATGAACAGCGGGGGGCACCAGACCATATATGGCAACAGTACTCAATGCAAGGATGAATGGTAGATTTGAAAAATAGGTTCAGATGAGAAAAAACTTCTGGTATGACATGGAGAACCAACTTTCCTTGCAGTAGATGAAGCTATTTATTCCATATTGTTCCACCTCAGGCCAGTGGAAAATGTGAGACCAAAAAGACACAGGGAGACGCTCTTATGAAGTTGAGCATCAGACATGCTGATAGGAGGCAGGTAGGTTTCTCTATAGTGGGTAAATGAGAGCAGTTTTGATATGGAGGCATTAAAGTTTGTAAGCCATTTCCTGTCCCAGCCAACCACAGATTGGAAGTCCTTTTCAAAACCAATGGCCATGCTAACTTTGTCAGCAATGCTGGATTTACTATTGAGACAGGAGTAAATGGTAGTGTCTTCTGCGTAGACGCCTACTTGAAAATTGATGACATCAGAAAGATTGTTGATGAAGATCAGATACAGTGTAATTAATTTGACTTAAGTCAAAAATCATATTTTACATGAAATCAAACGTTATGAGTGAAAATAATATCTGTGACCAGTTAAAGTGTTTGTGACCATCAGAACGATTCTTTTATATAAACAATGATTGTATTTGACTTGCTTTTTTTTTTCAAATCATTATTACTACTATTATCGTTGAGTGAAAGAGCAGTTCACCACCACATTGATGCTTCAAGTATACAAAGACCAATACAATATTTGATTAAAATTGATTTATCATTTACACTATTTAAATTCAGACTATTGTCTTTCTCCTTTGTTGCTGTTATCACAACATTTCGGCTATTGTGCCCACTGGCCTTCATCAGGTATAGATCCGTGTAACCTACAGGGAATTCTGAACTGAAATCAATATTTAATCTACACAAGTAGACTGTTCATGTTCCACTCTCTGTGTCTAGGAATATTTCATCTAGTTCTTATTTTTACTAGAGGGTGTGGCAGAAATACCTCCCTCATAATGTTAAGACATTAGTAGCAATGGAGTCTTCATTTAATACTTCCACATAATGGTAAGACATTCGTATTAGATGAAGATATCATTGCCACTATTGTCTTACCATTATGTGGGAGGAATTAGATGAAAAAATCATTGCCACTATTGTCTTACTATTATGTGGGAGGTATTAGATAAAGATATCATTGCTACTATTGTCTTACCATTATGTGGGAGGAATTAGATGGAGATATAATTGTCACTATTGTCTTACCATTATGTGGGAGGTATTAGATGAAAGTATCATTGTCACTATTGTCTTACTATTATGTGGGAGGTATTAGATAAAGATATCATTGCTACTATTGTCTTACCATTATGTGGGAGGAATTAGATGGAGATATAATTGTCACTATTGTCTTACCATTATGTGGGAGGTATTAGATGAAAGTATCATTGCCACTAATGACTTACCATGAAGTGGGAGGTATTTCTGCCACACCCTGTATTTATGGCTATCTCTGGTTACACTGATTTTAAGTACACACATAAAGATATGTAATTCTTTTATAAACACCATATCAGGCTTTTTAGAATTTACTACAACAAACTTTTTTAAAATAACATGCCCCTTTAAGATGTTGCCGATCGAGAGTCTTTGCATGTTTCAATTATTTATTTCCTGTGTCTTATGACTTGATAGGAAAGATAGTGGAATGTTTTCTGTTGCCAACTCCATGATTTGGAATGCAGAGATGTCCTACTCTTAGACTAGTTGCTACCCAATGTTAGAGAACTCAATCCTCTTTTATGTGCCATATCCCTTCAGTATGTTGACGATTATGGCTCTCCACAACTTCCTATTCTTTGTAACTCTAAGTAATGTTTGAACCCTTACTATGCATCTCAATCCATGTTCTACCATTTATTTACACAAGCTCATTAAGTAGATTGGTCATAGCTCTCCACAACTTCCTATTTAACCCTAAATAATGTTTGTTCTTTTACTGTCCATCTCTATCTATATTCTACCATCCATTATACAAATATTCAGTAGGTTGATCTTAGCTCTCCACAACTTCCTATTCTTTGCAGCTCTAAATAATGTTTGTCCCCTAACTATCCCTCTCATTCCATATTCTACCATTCATTGACAGACGCTCAGGTTGATCATAGTTCTCCACAACTTCCTACTCTTTGCATCTCTAAGTAATGTATGTCTGCTTACTATCCCTCCCAGGTCATGTTATACCATCCGTTAACATAAGGTTGGTTGATAGGTTACAACACTATTTTCCTCCACAATTCTTGTCTTCAATATGTCAAACTTATGGCCATATCATGTTGAAACACCAGTTCTCATATGATCACCAAAGTTAAGCAATATCAATCCTGGTCAGTACCTAGATTGGTGACTGTTTGGGAATACCAGGTGCTGAAAGCTTGGATGTGTGAATAGCGTAATAGGTAATGACTTGGAATTGTTAATTGGAGAGCCAAGTTCCAATACTGGTTGGGTTTATTATATTCACTTATGCTCAAATAGCCTTGGGAAAGGCATGAATCCACCTCTTCTCTCCTCCAGATATGGGTTAATTAGTAAAACTTGGATCACTAACTCATTATTACCTCAAAGAAACTTTCTTTCAATCTAAAAAAATTTCTGGCTTTAAATAACCTTCAAAGTGCTGATAAGCCATAGGAAAACAATCAATAAACCAAAAGAAAAATTTGAAATAGCTTGTATGTATCAAATTCTTCAATCCATCTTTCCTTGTGTGTCCCAGTTACTGCACTATTTAACCAGTTGGAGTGAGGAAAAATGGATCCATGCCTTTCTCGAGGCAAAAAAGCAGTGTAAGTGAGTATTTGAACTCAATCCGTTTATTACACATTGATAACTGTTATGCCACATGAACATCCATATCTAGTATTCACCCCATGATAGGTAAATGATACTTAAATGCAGTTTTTCTTAAAGTTGGAGTCGGATGTGGGATATACAGTTTGTTGGTATGATGCATAAACATCCTTTCACTGCAGTTTAACTGGATGATGGGGTATGCTGCAGTCTTTCAGCCTGCCTACAAATGTGCCTTGCACTTGTAATTTTATCTCATTTAAAAGAGATGTTGGACTATCAATAGCAGAATAAAGGATGTATAATTCTAAGAGTAATACTGACAATTGTTTTGAGCCAGAGAGTTGGGATTAAAATGATTTATAAATAAATCATTTTTATTTCCATTAATGAGGAATTTCTAAATTGTTAATATGGATTTGTAATTTGTTTTTTTAATCATTTCACCCCAAGTAAGACAATAAAGTGACTATGATGCAAAAGATTGCTATGAGTGAAAAAAATCTGAGAAAACACTATTAAGGAGAGAGAACAATAAAAGAACAAGAATTAAGAAGACTGTAGATAACGACTGGCATTGCATTTTAATTTTTGAAGATCAAACTTGACTGGGAAGCAAGAAGCTGGAAGAGAGTTTCACAAGTGAGAAGTGCAAGAGAAGAAAATGTTAGCATAAAAATTATGGTTACATCTAGACTCCAAAATGATGAGATCTAGCTGCCAGTCCAGCACTTAAATTTGTAAAGTTGAGGTGTATTATGGGGTCCACCCTTTTCTGATATAAATGGACTTGTCCTGCTGCCATAAGATAGCCACAGTCAGTCAGTCATGAGGTCTGAAGGTAGAGGAAGAGTGTAGAGGAACAGGGTGGAGAGTACATAGACACTGTGATTGAGTTGACGTGAGAAGTCAGTTACAAGGACGCCCGACTCTAAGGAAGTTTACTTCGAGACTGTATATAGCGATCTTTGATTAATACTAACCGGCGTTCCTGGATTTGACTAACAGCATTACCTTTTGTATTTTGTGTAAATACATTTAATTTCTTAGCTTAAATACTTGCGTTTGTCATTTATTGGAGACCGATTTTTCACGCGGAATCCACAACAAGGTGTCAAAGAGGAAAGTAACTGGAAATGTCTGAAATGGTGCAAGATTAGAGTAAAGTATGTTTCTAAAGAAATAATAGATTTTTTTATTTATTCAGCCAACATATTTTTATCACTTCTTGTTTTTGTCCAAATCTGTGAATTTGTTTTGCTCGTGCTATGTCTTGAAAAAACACAATATAAAATACACTATTTTTAATCCATAATGTTGAACGATAAAAATCTGAAACTGATGTTAAAAATTGCATCAAAACATTAATTTATTTAAGATGGAATGATCTATTATTAAATGTCTCTAATTTGTATTTAGATACATTGCATTTATTTTCAAATTGAATTGTTCACCTATACTGCATATGATCTATAATCATGTAAATAATTAGGTTACAATAAAAATTTGTATTTTATATAAATACTAACTTATGAAAATTTATCATATGGACCCCTAGATGATAAATTCAGAAGGTGGGGTATATCATAGATTGGGGAAACTCGAGACCCTTGCACCAGCCCTGCTGAGCAGTTATGAAATTTTGGGAATCTAAATGAGAAGGACATGTTTAAGATACTGCATACAGCCTTGCTTATTGTGATAGCTGGGCCAGTTAAAGCATGTTAATGACAATCTCTCATTCGCAGAGGGACACAGGTTTGAATACTGCTGAAGGGAGCATTTTCCTTTAATAATATTTCTTGAATATTTATGACAGTAGACAAAATAAAATGATGTTTAAAATAAATAATATCTATTCAAATATGGGTCTCCACTAAAAATAAAGTTTAAAGTGATAAAAGTCGGCTATTTCTGCATATTATCTCATTTGAGTAGATTCAGCAAAGAGCCTGGTGCATAGCAAATTCAAGTTTTGCTTTTTGGAAACATTGCTGGATTTTTTCTGCAATCCAGAGTTGGTGAAGTCTGTGAATATGAAACCCATAGTGCTGATTGCATGCTTTACTGAAAACTGTTTTCTGTCATACACAAATGCCAGCAAAATCTGTTATTACAGTTTTATCAGATGAAGGAAGTTTGACGTTTGGTTAACTGAAAACTGATATGTTTCGAGTTCTTAATTGATTTCAAGAGAAATTAGAAAATATATATACAAAATTCAAGAGAGTAGTAAGAACTAGGTAGGAATCAGGATGGGGTTGTGGTAGTTGTTATATTTGCTTTGAGACATTGAGTCAATTGCCTCGTCCACCGCAAGGAAAGTTGGCTCCCTGTGCCGCGCCAGGAAATTTTTCTCCCGGGAATCGATCCTTCCGATCTACAAATCAACAATTTGCCCTTGCATGGAGTATTGCTGCCATATATGGTCTGGTTCCCCTTCTGTTTGCCTCAGGGTTCTTAATAGGCTCCAGAGGCGGATATGCAATATAATTGGCCCTGCTATGGCATCTCGTCGACAGTCACTTTCTCACAGATGCACCGTCGCCTCTCTCTGTCTGTTCTACAAATACTTTCGTGGTAATTGCTCCGAGGAGCTGCATTTGCTGGTTCCCAGACGTCATGAGTTCAAGCGCCCTACGAGGCTGGCATCCCGCTCTCACCCCTTCACTGTCGAAACTCCTAAATGTAGCCGTCTCTTCTACTCTAATAGCTTCATGTCTGGTGTTCAAGAAGTTCTCATTGGTTCTACAGAAGGATACTGAGAATACCATAGACTGGGCATGTGAGTAACAAGGAAGTTTTATGGAAAATGGCAACAAAATAATACTTAAGATTAGAAAGAGATTTGAAATTTCTCACATAGGTAATGAGGAAAGAGAGCACAAAGAATTTGACACTCACAGGATATATTAATGGTAAAAGGTACAGAGAGAAATGTTAAAGAGCATATGTAATGGATTCGTGTAATGGCAGAACAGGTTGTGAGAGGCTTTGTTTGTTTGTTTAGCAGCATGTCAACTTCTTATGGGCCATTTAATGCCAAAATTTAATTTTCTTTGGAACGTTAGTAATTTGTTTTACAAAAATGTATTGCTGGTAATATTTTAAAAAAAAATTTAATTTTTTTTTTTTTTTTCAAATGTATTGCTGGTAATTTTTTTTACTATGAAAATGTGTGGCTGGTATTTTTACAATAAAACTGTATTTTTATACTTTCAAAATGTTTTAACACCAGTTTGAGGGTTAACTGTTTGCCCATAGTTGGGACCCTAATAGGTGCTACCACCTTGGTCAGTGTGGGCTTGGGAACAATGTCAATTAAGAAGTGGAAGATGCATAAGAGTAAGGGCTTCGAAAATAAAAAAATAAAGAAATAAAAATAAAGAAAAGCATGCCAGACTCCCTATGTGACGTCTACTCTGCTATATGGCTGTAAAAGTTGAACAGTTTCATGGGGCAACTTTCTTGACATGTTTGTGCAAATGGTGCAAAATGACACATAAATAGAAAGAGTGGTTATGAAAGAAAAATTATTTCTAGAAAAAACAAGAGTGGAAGTTGTGGAGAACCGTAATCATTTTATGTCCTGAAAAGAGGGAACAAGAGTTTGTAATAAAATGACTTTCTTTTTTTTTTTTTTTTTTATAATAGACTTCTTTATTCATTTATTTATATGGTGGAGGGGGGAGAGAAAACAATTTAACAATCTGAGTCTTAACAACTGTTATCATGTGGGCTGTTATGCTCCAAACACTGAAAATCATGAAAAGCTGACAGATCCTTCAAGGTTGCCTTCCTACCCTAATTTGGTAGAATTGGTGTCTTTGGTCACATAAGTGAATATGCGGCATGAAACGGTATTACTGTAAAATGCTTTCTCATAGTCTGGACAAGAAAAATAAAACGTACAATAAACTTATTTTAATGCAACCAAATACACCTAGATTATGAGGAACAAATAGATATCAAATCTATTTATATGAAAATGAACATCTCCACTTGCAAGTAATAAATATTTGTAACTAATAATCATGTAAAAAAAAAAAAAAATAATCTTAACATTTTAATAATGCATATCTTCATAAACCTGCATGAAACAATTTTAATCTCATCTCTAATTTTTTGCCTCTTTAGAGATTAGTGTCTTCTATAATGTACAAATGTCAAATTTGTATGTTCTACATACAACTATTACTCTATCTCATAGGTTAACTTTCCAGAGTTCTAGTCAAAGTGCTATTCATCTTCGTATTAATGAACAGAAACAGCTAAGCACTGATATTTCTATTCTTAATTGCTATTTCAGCCTAAAGCAGAGTGGCCAAGAACATATGGTAATTCTCTCCAAAGAACTCAGTTTTCACTGGCCACATTGAATTCTGTTAGATCAAAACTGTACTATTCAAGCATAATGTCACCGAATCATTTTGGTTTACTTCTACATTTCCTTCACTTCTTATAAAAATTTTTGGGAGGCTTAGTTCTTTTGTGATCATCACACTCTCTAATTTAAATAAATCCAGTGAGAAAACTAATCCTTGTCTCATGCCTCTTATTGATTACTTACTCAACTCATCTCATATGCTCATATGCTTAACTTTAAGTCATATAAGTCTATGATGTATGTTGACTCATTTAAGGAGTATAACAATCACTGCCAAATTTAATCCATTTTTTAAGTTCTTGTGAGCATGATAATGGCCCAGGGTCACATACACTTTTCAATTCAGTGTTGTTTTTCTACTAAACTGGTTTCCAACCAAAGCTTGGGAGAGAAGAGATGGATTCACACACTGCTTTCCAATTTATTATTCCAAGCTGCTAACAATTACACTACCTACGAATCCATATATATATATATATATATATATATATATATAGAGAGAGAGAGAGAGAGAGAGATTTGGTTGGATTGATGTGAGTTTGTGACCCTGGGTTTCACGCTTTTGCAGTCGTCAGACAAACTGATTAATTTTTTAAAAATTTGGGTTTATGTAGATTGCATGTATTGGTGTTTTATGGGAGTGGGGGGAATCGTCGTTGTGATGTCATCGTGCCAATGCAAACATAGATGCATGTCCATACATCAGATGAGGTAAGCAGACACACATACACACTTGCTTGTCTGTCGGGACTCATACATATATAAACATATGTAGACAGTTTCGGATTTGACATATGTATGTATATGGGTTGTGTTGTGTCTATATATATATATATATATATATATATATATATTTATATTTATATACACACACTTTTCACATATATATATATATATATATATAGATACACCTAGTGAGCCCGACAAACCTACCTAGGTTCCACCTAAACGGATTGTCAGGGAAAGTTCGAAACGAGTCTAGTTATCTATATATATATATATATATATATATATATATATTATATATATATATATATATATATATATATATATATATATATATATATATATAGTTTTCAACAATACCTTCAAAAATCCTCATTGTCTATGGTATTACATCAGCACAAACTTGTATCTACATATATATATATATATATATATATATATATATATATATATATATATATATATATATGGCATCCGTTGATCCT
>OZ010593.1:57498879-57503879 GCA_963932145.1 Acanthosepion lycidas
TCTTACTTAAATTTAATATAAATTATGTAAATATGACTTATTTTTTAATATATCTTACTTTTAAGTATAGTTTATTATTTTTTAAGCTGGAACCCAACCTTTTATATATATATAATTTTTTTTTTACAAAACTCCCTTTTTTCCCCCTCTTTTAGTTTCAAATTAACACCTCATTCTTCATATATCACCAATTTAATGTCATAAGGTTGATATCTGGGTTTAATTTTATAAAACCTCTTCCCTTTAAGACTAATACCTTCCACCATCTGTCATTTTGTCTGACTGAAACATCAAAATGGTTAAATTCTGTATCAATTTTTCAATAGCTGTCAAAGTTAAATTTCTAATTCTGACATGAACACAGTCTATACACTGGGGTTGAATAAGACTGAAATAGTTTTCAAACACTGCAATAGATCTATCCCCACCCCCAATATGAAGTAATTTTGGATTTTGTTCATAATTCTACTTATATGTTCTGTTATAATAAATACATTGAGCTCTTTTTATGGATCAATTTTAATATTTTATATTAATAGGTCCCACTTGGATTATATACCAGCAGATTTTATTACATGTACTATATATATATATATATATATATAAAATGAACTTTTAATCCAACTTTATTTCTTAATTTGAAAACCTTATATTAGTGCATACACATGTTTGATCAGAGTTCTATTTTTTGTAAAATTGAAATTAGTGTCAATCAGTGTAGATCATACAATGTTTAAATAAAGAAAGATACATTTTATGAAATAAGATTTTCATGGTCTACACTGATAGACAACATTAATTTCAATGTCAGAGATGTTTATTCAAACATTTTTACCCATTGTTTATTGCAATAATAATTATGCAAATAAATTATTAATACTACAAAAAACGAGTTTTAAGGTAGGGATCATAATTTAATATTTAACGATTGAAATCAAAATAAATACAACCTAAGGCCCATCCTGGGTATGATGATAAACTACATCTGAGTCCTGGGTAAGATGATAAACCATGTCCAACAGCAAGGCCTCTGATCAGGATTGTTTGAGGAGTATGGAAACACCTGTTAATTGCTGGTCTTTCCAGATTCACCCTGATCTGGGGTGGTAGCAACTGTTAGGGTCCCAGCTATGGGCAAATAGTTAACCCCCAAAATATTACCAGCAATACATTTAAAAAAAAAAAAAAAAATTACCAGCTATACATTTTTGAAAAATAAATATTACCAGCAAAGGAAAATATTACCAGAAATAGATTTTTGAAGGAAAAAAATATTACCAGGAAAAGATTTTTGGAAAAAAATATTACCAATTGAGGTTGATATGTCATAAACCAAACCAAACCAACCTAAGGCACCTTTTGACCAACACTTCGAAATCAATTGTCAGTATTAAAATACTACTGATTTTTTTTTTTTTTAAATATAATCTTGAAATTGGAGAAAAGAGGTAGAGGGGGGGAGAAAATTATTGTTGTCATCCAGATTGAACCAATGACTCCCCAAAATAGTTCTAATTTGTGTTTGAGCTCCTTCTGTCTACACAAAGTTGGATGCTGTGTGTTAATCACAACAGCTTCTAAGATATTCTGGGCTCTGTGCAGAACGGAATAGAACTCTTCTGATTAATTGTTCTTACAAACACTTGTACTTAACAAGTGTTTACCAATGGTAGACTCGTGTGTCTGTGAATGCCCAGATGGTGTAACTGGTATATACCTACAATAGACCAGGCATATTTGATCAAACCTCTCCACTAGCCACTGAATGGTTTTATCTACATTATCAACATCACGCTGACATTTCAAATTATAAATAGGTTTTAATGAAGGATAAAGTTTCATATATATATATATATATATATATATATTTTCTGTAGTTTAGTGCTAGCAGCAAGCAGAAATATTTCTCCTCCCGATGATGGCCATTTCGGCCGAAACTAGTCGAGGAATCTAAATGGAATAATAATAAAAAACGAAAGAATATTAATCTACAACCCTGTGTGTCTGAAGATTTTAATTTTTTAATATTTTTTATTGTTCAAAATATATATATATATATATATATATATATATATATATATCAAACTTTACTCTTCAGTTAACCCTTCAGTGAGGATAAATTACTCTTTTGAGTAGTTTCTAACACATATCTCTCAGTTGCATTTCTGTCTTTGGGCACAGTATGCTCAGGGGCTACTCTGTCAAAGGACAGAGTTGCAACTGAGGAAAATTATACTGAGAGGTGCACAGCCCTGGAGATCAGCTGCCCTAGGCTGCATCCTCTCATTGCACAGGAGAGAGTGATTGGTGCTTGCACTGAGGCCAGTGCAACTGATGATTGTGGGGGCCTGTGGGCAATTTTTGTTCCTTGCCCAGGTGTTACCCCACCTTAAAAAAGACCTTGTGTCCAATTTCGCATTTATTCATATAAATTCCATAATATAGGTTTTACTTAATTAGAAATTATGTTTCTCTAACTCTTCAAATGTTTTATGTATAACTAATTCTATTTTCCAGTCTTTACACGATATTAATTTTATCTTATAAACTGTCTCCTGTTCTGTCACCGAGGAAATAAAAATAATTGTTTGTATGGAAAATAAGGACCTACGTACATCAAATTGTCTTTAAATTAAGCGACAGCAGAAGAATTATCATTGAACTTTTAAAGGGTAAACTTAAACATTCAGTACTTAAATGCATTGATCAATTTGGAATCTCGTGCCACACACATACATACATACATACATACATATATTTAGATATAGATATATAGTTGCTCTGATGTTCTGAATTAACACCAATTACAAAGCTTACTTTGGTGTCTCTTATGGTTTACACAGTCCATAATGGTCTCCCCACAGACCAACTTCATTTAGCTCTAAGTTTTATGATAGTTATTAGGTTGGTGCAAAAATAATGACGTAATAATGTCATTTTTTGACGTTAAAAAATACGTCAAAAAACGACATTACGTCATTATTTTTGCACCAACCTAATATTAAATTTGATTCAAACCATTGGTATGGATCAGAATATAAATTTTATAATGTTTCAGCTACTGTTGCCTGACATCTTCCTCAGATATACAGCGTGAATGGGAAAAACTGTTGCCATTTTATGTTTTTTATTTTCACACATGCATGTTGTTTGTTTTTGATTTTGTTGACTACACAGTAGAGTAGGGTCAGTTGCACACCATTTATGAGAAAAAAAGTAACCGTGACACAATTCACTCTGCCAGGAATTTGGAAACAGCATACTGTACTGCTTGGCATTTGTACCAGATGCTCCAATATGAACATTTCAGTGTGTTTCGGTATCAGTCCGAGGACAACGCAGAGGATTCAGAAAGAGTTGGATGAGTCTAATTGTGATTATATTATAAAGGTGTTTAGAGTGATCATTAGAAATGGCAATGTTATGCCTTCATTCATCTTCCTACAGGTCCTGACACTCAATATGGAGGCCTCCATCAAGTGCCTTAAGTGGGTAGTTCTGCTCTGGGTCAAGACGGTGGCTCCCAGAAGATACTATATCTGGCAACAAGACTCTGCACTATACCCACACATGCAGGAGAACCTAATAGTGACTGTCAGACAATTTCTGTGACCACACCAACCCTTACAACTGGTTACCTAGACTGCAACCACTTTAATTATTATGTGAGCAGTGCATTTTAGTGAGAGACCAACAAAACTCCTTGTAACACCAAAGATGAACTGAAAGCAAGGATTATGGATGGCAGCATTCACCACCAAGGAGACCGTTCAGAAGAGATGCAGAAGATTCTGAAGATGTCTGGAGGCTGTGGTTGAAGCCAATGGCAATTTCATTGAATAAATTTACTCTTTTAGTATTTCAAGATATTTTTTTGTCATTTTTGTTAATATATCTGTTAAAATGAGATGTCAGTATTATTTACATTTTTGTTCAATTTAGACGACAATTTATCCATCGCACCCTGTATATCACATTTGTTAAGCTTCTGGGAATGTTGACCAGAATTGATTTATTTGATCCATCAACATATGATGATTTCCTTCTTTTTACCTGTCATATCTAGTGACTGAAATTTCCAAACTGAAAACCATCCATTAATTTTCTCTCTTTCTCTTCTATCTCATCCTGGGATTGATCTCATGGTGTCAATGCAATGAGATGGGTATTATTATGGCTCTCCTTCTTAACTATTTTAAACGTTTTTTTTTAATCATTACCACCCCAAGTAAGGCAATAATGCCACTAAGATGCAAAGGGTTACATATTGTGAATGAGAATGAGAAGAATTTAGTGAGGAGAAACGAGAGTAAAAAACCATTGGGAAGAAAGCAGATAATGACTGGCCTTTCATTTAAGTTCTTGGAGATTGTTGATGGCAAGGAAGCAAATTGATGGAAGAGAGTTTCATGAGATGAGAAGAGTAAGTCAAGCAACTATTTCAACTGAACATATGCTTACTTCTGTCTAATTGCAACAGTAAAATGGTGAGGCTGTATGACCTTATTATTATTATTTTTTTTTTTTTTTTACATGACCAGAAGATGGAAGATTTATGAACCAAAATACTATGGAAGATTCTTCTCTATTTTGTTTTCTGGTGCTTGAAGCGTTCCACTGAATTTCTTCTTGCCCTTTGGGAACAACAAACAAATAAAGAAATCCAAACAAGCAATTAATATGTAGTCTGTCTTTTCAGCTTTCTCTCAGAAGAACCTTCAAGACAAGTATATTTACTTATTTATTGAGTTATGAAGCCAGAAAACATGTTTGTTTGTCGGAAGTCACCACAAGGGATTCGATTTGTACCATGAAGAGATTTTAACTAACATTTTCGACATGCTTGCTTGACTTTAGTTAAGGTCAATTGTTTTGAAGTCTCTGAAATTTTTTATTGACATATTCTGAAAGAAAATCTTTAAATAAACTCACAATCTCAAGTCCTAGACTTTGGTGCATGAGTAGAATAACATCAAAGGTTAAATAGGATTCTCTTTATA
>OZ010593.1:57508879-57828879 GCA_963932145.1 Acanthosepion lycidas
AACACAATGCATTTTAACCTTAACTGTAAGCATGTTAATTAACAAAATCTTGTCAAAACTTGGTAGATATTTTTCTGTTATATGTGTATATAATAGCTCTTGTCCAACAGTAATATTTGTAGCCCTTTCTTCCTGATTTTCAATGCAATATATAGACTAATATCTCAGGGACTGCCATTCCAGCTAGCTGTGCTCCTGCATGTGATTATTTCTTTAGCCTATAATGGAATAAAAGAGGAATCTACTTCTGGTTTTGAATCCAGTATTCTTCTCCAAGACTGGTTGCCAAACAAGGTTAGACAGCCAAATATACTCAGAGAAGGGCATTAATGCAGCTGCACCTCCTTTCAGATATATATATATAATATTGTTTTTACATTTAGCACTCTGCATCATTATAAATATTACTTCCCCTTTTACTGTACATGGAATTCCCTCAAAATATAGTGTTTTATATATTAGTTCTATATATTAGAAATTGCAGTAGCCTGGTTCACAATTTCAGTCAAGATTGTTTTAGGTGTTGCCATAGAAGGATATGACTACACAACCAAGAAATTCAGTGACTCTCGGTTATCAATGTTTCTTCAGCTCATTACAATCTTTAACAAAATATACTATTTGTATAACTTAGATGCTAAAATGATTCCTTTACTCTAAAATATATAATTTTTAAAAATCTTTTTTTTTTTTAAATATATCTACCTCAAGTATGTGTATGTGTTAGTGTATTTCTGTATCTCTGTGAATTTTACATTTATGATCAGTACTGCTGACTGATATTGTATTTCCTCAACACTCCCCAGTCACACTCCTCACTCCAACCCTCCAGTTGATGAGTTAAGGCTTTCTTTGATTTTTGCTGACTTTAAATCATCAATCCTTATAATCGTAATATGTACTTCTTGCTTCCTACTTTTATTCACTTTAACAGCCAGATTTGGAAACCCACTACCTTCAGTGGCTCTTGGGCCTTGTAATAGGTGAACCAAAAAAAAATACAAATCTAGCCAGATTCTTAATCCAATCAAAACATTTTACCCAAAATCCACTATTTGTTTGAATTTCTATTACTGTATTGAATTAAAACTTTATGGTAAGTGCATAAAAGGTGGATTGCAACAATTTTGATCAGTAGTGTACTGTGAACCTGCTTCTGGAAGCGATTCAGACAGGAAATATTAGAGATTCGAATTGAATTTTATGACCATCAGGAGCCTTTGATCTATGAGGCGTGGTCCTAATATATACTGGGTTTACCCTAAGATGTACCAAATTAAGCTTTGTATTTGGTGTCACATCAGAATGTCAAAAGAAGTAGTCAACTCAGCTGGTCTTGGGATACACATCACATTCAAACACTGATTCCCATATCATCACTGAAGTTAAGCAATGGGAAGTGTGGTCAGTACCTAGATGGGTGACTGCTTGGAAATCTTAGGTGGTGAAGTTTGAATATGCAGTGGGTGATAATGACTCTGAAATGTTAATCAGAGACCTGAGTTTCAATTCCAGTTGGGTTTATTATATTCACTTATGCACAAATACTTTTGGGTATCGACCTCTTTTCCTCCCAGTTATGGGTTAATTAGTAAGACTTGTATCAATTAAATGTTAAGCAAAAAAAAAAAAATTGCAGATAAAATATTTCAGTTTTGGCATTAACTAATCCATAGAGGTTGATATGGATGACAGGAAGATCAGTAAGTGGGGAGGTAGTCCCTCTCATTCTTGCGAGAAGATCAAATGTTTGAAGAAATTCCCCCCAAGACAGATACCCACAAAGCTGATGTTAATTTGATGGTGTCTAAAAACGCATAAAAAATAATTTTATGTATGAGAAATTGTATATACTTATCAAATGTTACTAACATAATGCTACAGAAGAATGAAGGTGAGTCATAAAGAAAAACATAAAAAATTGTGGGGGTGGGAAAATTGGTCTAAATCAGAATTAGTCTCATTTGTAGATTGTGTAAATCTTTGATTTTTCGGTGAAAAGAAACTACAATGATTAGGAAAAAACAAAAAAATATAAACATTAAACATAGAAGTATGTGCAAATGGTTGACTTAGCAAAAAAAAAAAAAGACACAAAACTGGGCCTGTTAGGCGAAATAAAACTGTTCTGCCTTTAAATGTGATCCTGTAACAGAGAACTTGCATTTTTAGGGATTAGGGAAGATATTTGTCTTTGAGAAAAGAAGAAATCTGATGCATATATATAGAGAAATATGGTCGAAACTGTGAAGGAATGGAAGAAAAAAAATAGTATGGCTGAGAAAGGAAAAAGAGCTAACGAGGAAAAATGAACATGAAAAACAAAAAAAAACAAAAAAAAGCTGGGAGAAAATAACATTTTCCGTAAGACAATGTTGCAAAAAAACTGGTTGTTACTTCAATTGACATTCAGCTGTAGGAGGCGGACAGGTGGCAGGGTGGGGGCTGAAATTCTTCAGTCACAGAAGGAGACAATGGCAATAAGATGGAAGATTAGAGAGATTGATGAGTTTTGTTTTTCCGTGATAGGCATGGTAAAATCTTCCCCACGAAAAGGATTAAATGAACTTTAAGTAACCGTAAACAGTTCATCCATCAAATGAAATGGATTTGCATGTGCTTCCTGGCAATGTTTGGCTGCTTGGGTGTGTGGAGTGCAGGAGGTGAATCTAGTCGTGCTTGTCTGGTTTGTTTTGAGAAAAGGAGGCTGCGAATAATATCCCCCAAAAAAAAAAAAAATCAAAGGAAAGGAAAACTAATATTAAAATTAGGAAATAAAGAAGGAAACAAAGCTTTCCAAAAGATTTTTGAAGTCAATAACTCTAAGAAAACATTCACGAAATAAGGCTTTCAAATGCACATGGCATTCAGGTGAGGACTATCTTGTTCAGATACTAGAAGGTAACTATATTCCCCCACTTCCAATCCCACCTTTTCTCTCTTTCGCTAAATACTCTCTGTATATCTTGTAATCAATCCAAGAAAAATAAAACCATTTTCTTTTTGACCCCACACAAAATAAATGTTTTCCTTTCAACTATACATCTCATTTTTCTATGGGCTGTGTCCATTCAGGATGTTGGCGATATGGCTCTCCACAACTTCCTATCTTTGGCAGCTCTTAGCAATCTTTTATCTTTTCCTACCCCTGACACATCTGTTTCTGCCATCCATGCTACTGTTTCCCTCTATCCATTTCTGTTCAGTATGTTGGAGAAATAAAAAAAGTTACCTTCTTCTTGTATGTGGACATTGGTGATAATGGCTCTCCACAATTTCCTGTCCTTTTAAATCTTTTTTTTCTATACTGTCCTGTTGACTGAGGCTGTAGAATACACTGACTTCACCTCTGCAGAGGAGTAAGACCCCCCCCACTAATGGGGTGTCTTGGGTATGATGGTAAAATGCATCCGCATCCAAGGTAAGGCAATAAGCTATATCCAACAGCAAGGCTTCTGATAAGGAGGTTTTGAGGAGGATGGAACCACCTCATAATTACTGGTGTTCCCAGGTCCACCCTGATTTGGGGTGGTAGCACTTGTTAGGGTCCCAGCTATGGGCAAATAGTTAACCCTGAAACTGAGGTAAAAAGCATTATAAGTTTAAAAATAGGTTTTAATACCAGAAATGCTTTGTAAAAATTATTGCCAGAAATAAATTTTTCAAGAAAATAACTATTACCGGCAATATATTTTTGAAAAAGAAATTACCAGCAATACATGTAATTGTACACAAAAATATGAGTAATTGAAAAATGGTTCAAATATATATGTATACATACACAACTTTTTTACCAAACTATTGCTATGTATCTATTTCAAAAATTTTATTGGCATTAAATGATCTGCTGAGGTTGATATGCCATAAAATAAAACAACCAACTAACTTTTTTCTGTAATCTCTCCTAAATGCTGCTCTGCAATCCATTTGTTCAAGCTTGCCAAGTAGGTTGTGTTTTGCTTTCACTTGTCCTTCTTATCTTCAATCTGTCTTGTGAGTATCAAATTTTCCTAGCCCTCTTTCCTCATTATGTGCCCCAGAAATTTCAACCATAACTTCCTGTAGTTAAGCATAAGTGTCATTTGTGTTATTGTCTCTAAAACTTTGACGTTGGTTCCATGTTCGGTACATGGTATTCTCAACATCATTTGTTGCTTCAAGCCTTTTCATCATAAACAGATAAAATAAGGACTGGAATAAGGGAGAGGGAAATTTAGAGACTCTTGCTGCTGTTAAGAGTGAATTTATAATAACCAATAGATTGTAAGCTAATTGGTCTAAATAAAAACTGGTCTTTAAGTCTCGCTTTTCTTTGCAATTCCTACTTACTATTTTACCATTCCTGAAGATCCTCTTTGTTGGATTAGTGTTTCCGCTAATACAACTCAGTATCTTACTGTTTTCTATCAAGTCTTGTTGTTCTTCTATGTGCTATGCTCTTTCATGATGTAGATGAGCATAGCTCTCCACAACTTCCTGTCCCACACAACCCTTAGCAGTGTTTTTCTTTTTGCTACACCTCCCACCTACATTTCCATGATTTATTTTCACAAGATAATCAGGTAGATGGCTCGCTCCCTTACCCTATCTTTTTTGCTCTCGATATGCCCTGTGAGGGTTAATTTTTCCAAGCCCTCCTTCCTCATTATGTGTCACAAAAATTTAAGCTGTCTCCTTCTTATTCTGAATTTAAGTGTTTTTTTGTTTTTTTTTGCTATCAAATTCTTTAGAACGACATTTTTGTTACCTCCATTTTCCTCTTCATTTTTGGGAGAATGTCCAACATTCACCATCATACAAGAGGAACATCATATAGCTATTCAGCACTCTTTGTTTCCAACAAAATTTTCCTGGTTTTATTACTTTGTTTAGCTTTCAGAATGCCTTGTTCACTAATCTGATGTACTTTCAGTTTTAGGTGATGATAAACTACATCCGCGTCCTGGGTATGACGATAAACTACGTCCAACAACAAGGCTTCAGATAATGTTTTGGAAAAAATAATATTGCCGGCTATATGTTTTTGAAACAATAGTGTTGCCAGCCATACGTTTTTTGGAAAAAATAATGTTGCCAGCTATACGTTTTTTTGGGAAAAATAATGTTGCCAGCTATACATTTTTGAAATGATGTTGCCAGCTATGTGTTTTTTGGAAATAATGTTGCCAGCTATACATTTTTTGGAAAGAATAATGTTGCCAGCTATACACTTTTGAAAAAATAATGTTACCAGCTACGTGTTTTTGAAACAATAATGTTGCCAGCTATGTTTAATAGTACTGTATATTTAATATATGTATAGGTATATATATATATATATATATATATACCTTAATTTGGCATTAAATGACCCACAGTGGTGGATATGCCATAAAACCCAACCAACGTGACACATTTTGTTTTAGATGACATGTTTTGAAGTTGATATACGTTAGGTTACAAGGGAATTTGTTACAATTATCTAATGCAACATTCTTATTAAGAATCCTTTTTTTTCCTCTTAAAGGCTATTTATTAAAGTTTGAAATGCTTTGAACAAGATGAGGTCAACTCCTTTTCCACTGATGGTCTTAGTTTTCTTATTTCCTATTAAAAAAAAAAAATCACCACATAAATGCACATGCATCCTTCGTATGATAAACTACATTTAGCAACAAGGCCTCTAATCAGGAGGTTTTGAGAAGCATGGAACCACCTCTTAAATACTGTTGTTTTCAGGCCCACCCTGACCCAGGGTAGTAGCACCTGTTAGGGACCCAGCTATAGGCAAATAGTCTTCAATTTATCTATGAGAAAATTGTCAAGCATTTTTTATTTTTAAAGCACTTTTTACTTTGTTCCTAACAAAATTTTCCTGTTTTGATTTTGGAAGACGTCATTTGTTATTCTGATGTGCCTTTGGACTTTAGTGTGACATTTATTGTCATTTGCTGAAATGCTTCTCAGATATTTTTACTGCAAGGAAGGTTAGGTCACTGTGTCATAGCAGAAGGTCTTTTTTTTGTTATCATTCATCCGTACATTGCCATATCTAGTCAGGTGCTCCATCTAGTCATCTTGAGATTCTTGACAAAATTCAAAGGAGAATCTGCAATGTAATCAATCTTGACCTGGCATCTCACCTCCAGTCTCTTTCTCACTGATGTGATGTGGCTTCCCACTGTCTTTTCTTCAAATATTTTCAATTTTCATGGCAACTGCTGTGACAAGCTTTTTTTCCCCCCTGGTGCCTGACAATGTGTTTAAGTGTGCTACTAGATTGGCATCAAGGTCCCACCCTTTTATTTTGAATTAGGTAAATATAACATCACTTGTATCCCAACAGTTTCTTTTCTCATACTTCTCGCCTGTGGAACACTCTTCTATTTCCTTGCTTCCCTGATAACTACAATCTTCAAATATTTAAATGCAATGTCAATCACCATCTTCTATCTCCTTGAATCCCATTTATCTTTTATCCTTTTCTCTGTCCTGTCTATGCTCAGAATTTTTTCTCTCTGTCACTCTCTGTAACACTTTGTATACTAGTGGCATTCCCGCCTTATTTGGGATGAAATGATTAAAAAAAAAATATGTTTAAATTTCTGTATTTGCTTGGTTATGACATGTTGGCTTATTCATCTTGCTGAGGATGATACTTTCTGTCTTAATAAAATTGATAGTCCTCCATTCCAACCTTCTTTTATAATTATGTCTCGGAGTTATTGAAGTTAATTTTTGTCTACTGTAAAGGTATTTTAGTGATCAGTCAGTTATGTGCCATGTATGATACACACATAGGCAATCATGTATCTTTCGATACATGACTGACAAGGCAGATTTTTATTCCGCAGTAGGTTGCCATTTCTTTTTGTGGTAGACCAATTGCCATCCAAGGCTATAGAACCTGGTCTGTCCTGCTATTTGCCCATAGCTGGGGGGAGAAGAAGAGGATTCATACCTTTCCCAAGGGTATGAGCATGTAAATGAATGTAATGGATTCAACTGGAATTTGAACTTGGCCCTTTGATTCCTCAATCTGATCCTCTATCCATTACTCCATGTGGCTCCACCATGCCTTTTGCTTATATGCTGTCTATAACTTTGAGAAGAGTCATTAACATATTCCAAATCGTATCTGTCTTTCAATTGATTCATTCTTCAGCCCTCATTGACTGTTTATTTCTGAATTTCTGGGGTGGGGAGTTATCATTAATTATGCAACAGGCATAATAAAATTATCAACAATACATTTTATCTACAAATGCATACCTTTACTCTGAAAGTATAAAATTATAAACAAAATATTTAGATTTCGGCATTAAATAACGCATAAAGTTTGATATACTGCCAAACAAATCAACTAACCAAACTAAGAACATGAAAGAACTCTTTCATGACATTAATCCATATAATATCCTACAAATTCTTAAAGAAATCAAACTGTATTCTAAAATATAACTACAGCAAAAAACACACATATCACTGTCTCGAGTTATTATGTCTGCACAAACATGTATATGCATAAAAGCTAAGTATCATCTGCCATGTATTCAATAGTGAAAGCAGAATAAGATATCACATTTTCTTATTGAAAGCAAGAAAAAAAGAGTTGATATGCTGTTAAACAAATCAGTTGGTCATAAGTGAAGCAGAACCTTGACAGATAATTTTATGTTGCTTAAGTGAAGCATTACCATCTTGTTTTGTTTTTGAGACAATATCCTCAGGGAGATTGAAGCAAGATGAATGTTTGCGTGTGTCTTAACTTGTATCATGTCAGATCAGGCTTTGCACTCTGTATCAAACTAGACCATGGAGGTGTAGGGTTGACTTCCCAATGACTGAGAGGAGACCACATGATAGGACAATCTGCCCCTGGCTTGCACGCATGGGAAAGAGCAGCATGACAAAGACAGATATATAAGCACCCACCCTAGAGAAACACAGTTTCTCTCAGGCATCACAGATGGGAATATGTTGTCCAGATGAGGGCACCAGGGAGGCCGTGCCATATACTGCTTGGTAGTAGCTGATGAAATACTAGAATGAAATAAATTGTAATATTTAAGGTTTATGTTTTCATTGGTTGGCAGAAAGGTGTAATTACAAGAATAAATACCATATCACCAAACTCAAGAATCAACACTTTAATCCACAAGGCTATTGTTCCATGGGATAATCAGGAGTGTATAAACTGGAGCCTTAAACCTAATTTGTCAACTGCAGTAGACTTAGTTGAAATAGTGTGACCAATAACTGCACATTACTAAATATCAGCTGAGATATCCATAGACATGGTAAGCTGAATGAGAACTGTCTACCCCAATAGATTAAATAAAGGGTTCAGTTTGAAATTTCCTGAAATTTACCCAGAGAGGTTTACACATAAAGTAGGCTGGAGGGCATTGTAATGATAACAACAAAGATGAGGATATTAGTCCAAAATTTAAATTATAAATTTAAATCATTTCTCAACTCAGAAGTTCTGACATAAAGTTTGAGAGATATGTAAAATGTTATACAGTGTAACCCGGACATAAGAGAAATTTTGTCTGGTCCCAAATTAGAGCCATACTTACCTAAACAAAATAGACCAAACCCGGATATAAGAGACTACTTCTCCGGTCCTGACAACTCTCTTATATCCGGGTTACACTGTATTTAAAAAAATAAATAATAAAAATAAATAATATTATGCGATCATTTGGTCATAATTTGAGAAGTGGTTCAAACAGACCTTTCTAGACCTTTGTAAAATTGAAAGAAGTACCGAAAACATCTTAGAGAGAAAACAGCATTATATTGTTTTTTTTTTTTATTAATGTTCACCTAATACAAGGCCCATGAGCCATTGAAGGTGAAGGGTTACTGAATCAGGTGTGTGGCATGGGCATGAGGAGAAAATATGGCATGAGAATATGGTTGATAGATAAAAAATTGACCTTAGACTTTAAGATTGTAGTGTTCAGGCAATGATCAACATGAGAATCTGTTAAACAAAATAGTGGGGGTCATTGAGAAAATTTAAAGAAATATGACTGGGTATAAAAAAACTTCTTAGCCTGTCTAAGAATTCTTGTTTTTTTTTGTTTTAAATGTAACTTATTTGATCAGATGTTTTGGAATAACTTGAAACCAAAAACTTTTTAGCATTCCCTCTAAATTAGAAAGATAAAAAAGAAATACTTTAGATACAGATGTATTTGTTTTTGAACAGAATATATATATATATATATATATATATATATATATATATATATATATATATACACACACAGAGAGGCAAATGCATATGGGTATATATAGATATAGATTAATAAATATACATAGTATCTCTCACTGGTAGCATGACTTGGAGTTTTATGTAAAATTCAATATTGTGTTGGGCATGAAACAAGAGATAATATGTATATTTATTAATATATACTTAATAGCTCTGTTATATTACATCAAGCACTGTTTTATTAACACTAGCACTATATGTGCAATATATATATATATATATATATATATATATATATATAGTTTTAAGGTGTGCTATATTTATGGGATAAAGTGCTCAATATCAGAGATTGAGCATATGTAAACATGAAAGTGAACATTGAAGTCAACACACAGAGGCGACAGGCTGTTTCATGCTAGATGCAATCACCTATATATATATATATATATATATATATATATATATATATATATATATATATATATATATATATATGTGTGAATATGAAAATTTCTCCGAATTAATCAGTAGAGAGACAATATTTATGAATAAAAATGACAATAGGAAAACTGGTAATTGCTGACGCGTTTCGTCCAATGTGGACTTTATCAAAGCAAAATACGAAAATGAAAAAAAAAAAAAGAAATATATATATATATATATACATATATGTATATACACACACACAGCACACATACAATTGTTAACTATAACAGACAATGAATGTCTATTATGTTTGATCATGAGGAGTTCTAATCTTCGTATATTTGCTTTTATTTTGGATGAAAATAAAGATAGAAATTGTCCAACATTTGGATATTTTTTATTAAGCCGTTCCTTGATCTAATCTTTTAGCTCTCATGAACCAACTTCAGAGTGGTTACGTGGACATTTAAATAAAGATATTCACCATGAAAGATTGCTATGCGATCATAATGCCAGTATATGTTTAAATAATGATCTGCTGTTCCAATACACTATATGTATATATATATATATATATATATAGAGAGAGAGAGAGAGAGAGAGAGAGAAAGAGAGAAAGAGAGAGAGAATTTCTCCCCCCCCCCGCCCCTTACTTTCTTGAAAGTCTTGAAAGCCATGTGTAGAGTTCTATTCTCTGCCCACAGTCAACAAATCATGCTATGTCCTTCAGGTTCTCTTATTTTAAGTCAACACCTTGTTTTCATTTCTTGAGTTTTCTTTTTTTTTTCTTCTTACCATTGTTAATATTTTTACTGACATAGGTGTCGTATATACTGACGTACCTTCACATATTTCAGCATCTACACTGGACATCTTGGACCCACATGTTCAGTGCAATTTTCATTTAAGGATTTTACAAGTCTGTATGCACTAATGTTAACGATCACCATTAACGTATTTTTACCAACATGGTTTTCCATCACTTGATTAATATTCATATTTTGTCTTCCTTTACCCGACATCACTTCACCCATTTAAAGGTTGCTTATTTATTTTTTTTGGCAATGACGTTCACCATATACAAGGCGCAAGAGCCACTCGAGATAGAGCGCTACGAAGTAAGAGGCAGAGTTTATGGAGATATGTGAGGAAGATAACAGTTAACCCGAGGTTAAGATTGTAGTGATCAGAAAAGCATCCTCTTGGGAGTCAGTTCTACGAAATAGTGGTTCATGGTGAAAAACTGTTCAAGTGGAACTTACATCTCACTAATGGAATATAAAAGGAATGATGGTGGTTTGCTATGATGTTTGAGGCAGGGTATATTTTAGCCATGAAGATTAGAACTGGTGGAACTAAGGGATGTAGTTTGTCTTTTCCATGGAGATAGCAATGGAGCAGTAACAGGCTCGTGATGTTTCATCTGTGTGAATGTGGAAAATAATTCATCACCCACAAGGATGCAGAGACACTTTTGGACTCTATTGAGACTGGAAATTGAAGACCATGCAGCTCCTGTCCATACCTGGCAGCTGTACTCCACCCTGTGCCTGACCTACTCAGATTTGTTACTAATATTTACTAAGAACCTATTTGTGTGTTTACCTCTTTAAAAAATATTTCTGATCTTGGGGTTTCCTAACTTTTTTAGGCTATTGACCCCTTTCTGGAACCCTTGACCCAACATTGTCCCCACCAGATATGTATAAAAAAAGCTATCAATAAGGTCAATCACTCATGTTCTGAAGAGAAATTGTATATTGAGTAAATATTGTAAGTTTAAAGCAATTAACAAATTTTTTCATCTGACATTATTTCATTATTGCTATAGACATTGACATTGGAAATTGACAAATGCATAACCAAAGCAGCAGCAGTGATGGCCAAATTGAACAAGACAAGAGAGTATGGAACAACGGTCAGCTGACCTTGTGCACCAAACTAAAAGTATTCCAAGCATGTGTCTGGAATTTACCTTGACTCCCCCCTGAGCCAGGTTGTGTCACAAGATCAGTTTTTAACATGGGGGCCTGAATATTTCCACTTGGGGCGCTTATCTAAGCTAGTCATACCACTGTTATGAAACAGATGTTATGTAATGGGGGTGGGAGTGGACAACGGAAGGGAGGAGAGAAGGTCTCCGGCATGGAACAGATACTACAACCACAGCCTCTACACTGATGGGGAAAAAAACCCTTCTCTTCTCTGACAATTCTTCCAGAAGAATCTGTAAGAAGAGCCCCTTCCAGGAATGTGTGCTTAGTATTCTGCTTTATGGCAGCAAAACCTGGATAACATATATCAGACAGGAAATCTACCCGGAAAGCTTCCATCTCTGTTGCATATGATGTGTCCTTGGTGTCACACGGAGAGAAAAAGTTACCAGCACAAGCATTTTCTCTTTTATCAATCGCATTTTTGATGGCTGGATCACATACATCATATGAATGATGGCCATATACCAAAAGGCATCATGTATGGTGAACTGGTCAAAGGATACCATCAAGTAGACTGCTCCATATTACATTTCAAGGACAATTACAGGAGGGTCCTGAAATGCACTGATCCTGGGTAAGATGATAAACTACATCCAATTGAAAGTTATAATTTAAATATTTTTTTTCCCTCATTGGGCTGTTAGATCTAATGGCAGATTAACTACCAGACTCTAGTCTTTCAGATGCTTGAAAGTGAACCTCTAAACTGTGATATCATCTGCATAAATATTTACTGACAATATGAGAATGGTCAGAAGCATAACCATTGACAATGACTTTCAAGGACATGTTTGATAAGGACTTGATTGTGAGGACACTTCCAGATATGCCCTAGTTGGAGAGTATGTTGCAACCTTCTATATCATGCTTTGTTAATCAGGAACTGAACTAAATTACTATGCGACCAAACTGTGTGTGTATCGTCATGGGTATGACGATAAACTACATCTGCATCCCGGGTAAGGCGATAAACTACGTCCAACAGCAAAGCCTCTGATCAGGAGGTTTTGAGGAGCATGGAATCACCTGTTAATTGCTGGTGTTCCCAGGTCCACCCTGATCTGGGGTGGTAGCACCTGTTAGGGTTCCAGCTATGGGCAAATAGTTAACCCCCAAACTGGAGTCAAAACACTATGAAAGTGTAAAAATAGAATGTAATACCAGAAATACATTTTAGGAAAAAAAAAAAAAATATTAGCAGCAATAAAAATCTTGTTGGCATTAAGTAACCCATTGAAGTTAATATGCTATAAAAAAAAACAAACCTGACATGCACAGGCATCAACTGTGGTAGCAAGGAACAGCTAGCAGATGATCACAGTGGCTGGAACCATGCTGATCATACAGGAGGCACAAAGGCAGGGAAAAGGCATAGTCAACTTTGAAGAAGAGAAAAAACGAACCAGAGAGAGAGAACAAGCAATATCAGATCTGCCATTCCACATTCCAGCTTCATCTGCCGTACCTGCAGAAGAAAGTGACATGCAAGGATTGGTCTGTTAAGCCACTTCAAATGCTGCTTGCAAAAGGACAATGTCTGACCACCAAAAAGGGACTGCCATTATCTCAAGAGATAAATGGATGCCTATTACTATAAATATTTATAGTACAGGGTGCGAGGGGTAAATTGTCGCCATTTTATATTTTTAATTTCGCATATGTGTGTTATTTATTTTTGATTTTGTCAGTTGCACAGTATAGTAAGGTCAGCTGAGCATTGCTTGTGAGAAAAAGAGTACCATGATACAATTCATTCTACCAGATATTTGGAAACTGCATGTTGTACTTCTTGGCATTTGCACCAGAAGCTCCAATATGAACATTAATGTGTTTGAGGCCTACATCAAGTGCCTTGAGGAGATAGTGCTGCCCTGGGTCAAGAGGGTGGCTGCTGGAAGACCCTGTGTATGGCAACATGACACTGCACCATGCCACACAAGCAGGAGAAGCCAGACATGGCTGTCAGATAATTCCTATGACCACAGCACCATTTACATCTGGCCACCCAACTCTCCAGACTACACCCCCCACGGATTATTATGTGTGGGGGTGCAATTGAGTGAGAGATCAACAAAACTCACAGTACCAAAGATGAAATAAAGGCAAGGATTATGGCAACATTCGCTAAATTAAACAAGACCGTCCAGAAGATTTGCAGGAGATTTTGAAGTTGTCTGGAGGCTGTTGTTGAAGCCTATGGCAATCTTATTGAATAAATTTATTCTTTAGTATTTCAAGATATTTTTGTGTAATTTTGGTAAATATATCTGTTAAAATGAGATGTCAGTGTTATTTTCATTTTTGCATAATTTAGGTGGCAATTTATCCATCACACGCTGTAAGTGTTTGAATAGATATCCCAGTTTTATTTTTGTATGGCGAAATCAGTGTCTATCACCTTAGAGATCAAAGAAGTCCTACAAACAAAAATGTGCCTCTGAAAAGGAACTTCTTTTTCAATCTGGTAAACCACTTTTAGCCCTTTAGTATCCAAAACACTCAAACCTGCCCCGTAGATATCAGCTCTCAAAGTCTCACTGTTTTAGTGAATTCCTGCATTATTTGGGATGATGTTATTATGGCAGAGTTTACATGGGGCAGGTTAGGGTTAAACATTGAGGGTCAATATTTACAAACTGGGTTCAGGCAGGTTGAATGCTCAAGGGTTAAGCTTAATTTTACTTGCCTAATTGGAAGAGCCTTGGATGGCAACCAGTCTAGGAGAACCTCCAGCTGTGTGTTAAATAGCCTCACCAACCCACATTTGGCCAAGCTTGGTGAGTACGGCTACACCTCTGAAGACCTGGTGAATCAGGTAGGTGTTCCTGCAAAGAGGGAGAAGTCTCAGCATCTGATCTAATGAACTGTCATCTCTGGTACCTTCTAATAGGTAAAACACACCTGGCTTAAAACGTACTGTGTATGATGATAAACTACATCTGGCAGCAAGGCCTCTGATTGTGAGATTAGAGATTTTGAGGCATGAGGAACCAACTCTTAACTGCTGTTGTTCCCAGGTTCACCTTAACTTGGGGTGGTAGCACCTGTTAGGGTCCTAGCTATGGGCAAGTAGTAAACCACCATATAAAAATCAACAGTATATTGTTATAAAATTACATTTTTATAATAAAGTTACCAACAATAAAATGAAACTAACCAAATTACCCATGCCTTGCTGTGCATCACACATTTTTTTGTCAGAAAATGATTGATTGATTTTAAATCATTGTTATAATTTATGGAGAAAAAGGATGCTTTTGAATATTACTCAATGATCTTGCCAATGTGCCCTTCATCTTCTGGCTTTCTCTTTCTTTATTTTGGAGAGAAGTCATTTCCTTGTTTAAATTTAAATCAAAGGGAAAAAAAATCAATGGGAGTGTGTGTATGTGCAAAAACAGCTTGATTTGAGCTCTTTGATGATTGAATGAGTTGAACAGATGTCAACATTGATATGACAGTTGAATTGTCACAAGAAATTATTATTGTAAGGCACTAGCCACTCATTGGTGATTTCTTGCTCAACTTGATGTCCATATTGTCTCATTTTGATCTTGCCGGTGTGTCCTCCATCTTCTGGCTTTCTCCTTCTATATTTTGGATAGGAGTCATTCCCTTGTTCAAATTTAATTTATATCAAAGGGAAAAAAAAAATTTCAATGGGTGGTTTTTGCACACCCCTTCCCCCGGGGATCCCCTTTGATCAAAATGAAATATACTTATCCAAGTACTCTGGGTAATATAGTTTCAGAATATATATGGTTATGGGGGTCTATCTCCAAAGGAGTTCAATAACAAACAAACAGACTGAGGCTACAACTTTATATATATATATATAGAGAGAGAGAGTACCAATAATACCTTTTTATCATAAAATTACCAACAATATATTTTAATAGCAAAATGACAATCAATACAACACTAAAAAGTATAAAAATACATTTTTATAATAAAATTAACAGCAATGCATTTTTGTAGTGAAATTAACAGCAATACATTAAATGTATTTAAAAGCATAAACCTGCATGCAAAATATTTAGATTTTGGCATTAAATAGCGCAGAGAGATGTTGATATACTGCTAAACAAAATCAACCAATCAGCCACACACTCGATTTAAAGGTGGTTTCCCAAATTGAAAAATTGCGTACAAGTTTGATTCCTTCTGTGGGTTACATTTTCTTTAGAAGGATGTCTTGATTGCAAGGCCAGAACAGACTCCTAAGTGGGTGCTTTACCAATAACTACAATCTTAGCCTCTTCAAGTCTAGTGCCAAACTATATCTCTACTACATGTCATCAACCGACAGATCCCTATCCAACCGACGAGCCCGACAGACAACTACCCAATAAGGACAATTCCCCAACAGAAAAATTCCCTATAGGGACAACTGCCTGATGGAAAAATGCCTGATGTTTATACATATATATATATTTAAATGCCCATTAAGGAATTGTATTCCTCATAAATCAAAATTCATAAATAATTATACAGACCACACTACAACATGCTTGACATGCAGACTAACACTACACCTTTCTGACAATAGTTCAATTAGATCCCATTTAAATATTCATGGAGACCTACTGGACACTATTCGGAACATACTTGTCGACAACACTAATATAATAGCATCATCTACATAAAAAAGGCTAAAAATAATGGAAGCCTTATTAACAAACAAACCAACACTTAATAATATTATCTTTGAACATGGACATAATATCTTGACCATGTTTTGAAACAAAAAAATGAAAACATTTTATAAAACATACATACAACAAACTATTTCATTTCTAATTTTAACAGTTAAAAAAGAATCCTTGAAAATGGCTAAATGTATAGCTGAAAGCACTTGGATAAAAAGAACATTCGGACACTTTTTATATAAATTTATCAACTGAAAAGAAAAAAAAATTATTAGATCGCACGAGAAATTGTATAAAAAACTAAATAAAAGCACCTTGTCTGTCATTTTCACTAAAATGTGCATGAAAGATGGATTGCTGCCTAAATACACAAATATTAGGTTGGTGCAAAAATAATGACGTAATAATGTCGTTTTTTGACGTAACGTCAAAAAACGACATTATTACATCATTATTTTTGCACCAACCTAATATGACTACTTTTTTGGTCTTGATTGAATTGAAATTGCAAAAATTTTGAAATGTATATTTATATCTGCCTACCTACCTATGGTATAACTAACACTTCCTGTACTCCTACATTATGTACTAATTCATACTGTGTACCATACTATGCATAGATTCCTTATTGTTTCATACTGATTGTATAAAACTGTCAGTGTTTATACACACCTCAAATACACTTGCGTTCACACACACACACAAATATATTTCTAAAGCAGTAATGGATTGTGTAGAATATTTATATATTTTTGCTGTCATTTAAAATGGAAAGTATCATAGTATAATTTCAGTGCAATAGCAGTTTTTCTTATGTTGCACATTGAAAAATATAACCAATTTTTTGAAGTGTGAGCGAGAGAGTAATTTTGATTCTTCTCTTCTGATCTTATTATTTATCGTACTAAAAAGCAAGTTTCGATAGATTTAAACCTTTGATATATTCTTCATGATTTTGCCATTTTTTATTACAATAATAATAATGTTAACAATAATATAAATAATGCAAATAGTTATAATAATAAGAATGATTTTATATTAAACAAACCAACTCTTTGCAGATTCATGACATAATTTTTCCTTCTCAAAAGTATCTTGTATCCAACAAATGGTAAGCTTCACTTCAGCACAGGGTCTTCATCTCCATGAGAAGCGGATGAAATGGTTAGCTATTATCCATAACTTTACCTTTCAAATAACAGCAAAAATTTATAAAGATTCTACATATATATAAACATTGGGCATTTTTCTGTTGAGCAGTTGTCTATCAAGCAGTTATCTGTTGGGCACTTGACCTAGAATTGTAATATGCACCTCTTACACCCTAGTAATAATCTCATTCAGTAACCTTCTGCCTTGAGTGGCTCTTGGGCCTTGTATTGGGTGAACAATAGTAAAAAATAGTTGTCATTAATTTCACAGATTAAAAAAAAACAGATGCCTATTCAAACATGCATACCCCATAAATATAGCATTTACAGTAATAAATAAATATTGTGTAACACACTCTACGTAGCTATTTAGAACAAATCCAACTGGCAGAAAATGCAAGGGAGAATGTTGTGTTCACAAAAATTTGAATAGTGTGCTTGCTTTGAAAATCTGCATTCAAAATCCTGACTTTTTACATGGGCTTGAAAACTGAACGTGGACTGAAGTATTTTGGTGTAAAGATGAAAAAGAAGAGGAAATTGGTTTGAAAGATTCAATGTCGGATTGTAACTGATTTAAGGAATTCAAATAAAAACCTCATTTTTCGCAGATTACATATGGCGGCCGAGTGACTGATATTTGGGACCAGAGATGTCTTCGAACAATACTGAAAACATTCTTTGAGGCTCACACTCTTGAACCAGATTATAAATTTTCTCCGTCAGGTAAGTTTTTTTAATAATACTTTCACAATTTTTTACATGGCGACAGTTTGGGTGAAGTTGGTTAATTTCTGCTTTTGCACCTCAAAAGAGATAATCCAAATAAATATTTCACTATTATCAGGATTTAACAAGGTTTTATTTCTCTTGAACTTGGATAAGAGTCAGTATTCCATGATTTATTTAGACTAATATTCTCATCTAGGCGATTTTTATACTGTTTTTAGGCCAATCTTTTGTCTTCCTTTCTTGGATACTCATTTTTGCTGAACTTGTCTCTCAGTTGGTGTACTCACCACACTTCCTGAAATGTATACTCTCATTTTGAATTTTGGCCAGACTTTCTGACATATTTTAAGTTCTAACCTCTGACTAGATAGTGATCAAGGCCAGCATGCTCAAATCCTTGGTCACGATGACTTGTGACTTTGTGCTAGTACACTAATCAATGGTTTCCAAGGGTTCTATCTACCAAATTTCATTAAAAGACTTGGGTCAAAACTTGGTATGGTTCACAGGGACTTTCCACAGGTGCGACACACTGGGAATCACTTCCTTCAGGCCAATAACTTAAGAAATCAGTTTCCTGAAAAATCGACCATTGTGAAATTGGAACCTGGGTCTCATGATCAGAAAGCAAATGTTATAACCACTCGGCCATGTGTTTGTATTAGTTAATTATTATTATTATTATTTATATAAGCATTATAAAATTATTCAATGTCTTTCTCTCATGGTCAGCTCTATGTAGCTATATCCACAGATTGAAATTCAAGTGCACTTAGTATAATGACAAAAAGGGGCTTTAGAAAATAGATGCCTTGCTGAAAACAGAAATTTTAGAGATGAACTTTGATTACAATTTCCTCGTACTACAAAGAGAGAAAAGCAATTGGTTAGTGAATGAAATAAGCTATGGATGTTGCATCTAAGGCTAGAAGTTACTACAGTGTGGGTCATATAAATCTAAAAAAAATAATAGATAATAAAAACATAAGTGTTAATATTTCATATGCATAAATTCTTTTAAAAACATATTTTAATGAATATTTCATCTGTATTATTTATTTGTAATTCAAATATAAAAAAAATTATCATATATAAGCAATATTTCTGTCAAAGTATTTTTAATTCGTCGTGTTTGTGGAGAAAGAATTTCTATCTGCCTTATCAAAACTCGATAGTAAGTGAGAAAACTTACAGCATTCATGTTAATAAGCATTGTTGTCATCTGATATTTCATATTACGACAAATAAGTTAAATGGAGTGGAAAACAGATTATGAAATTATGTAAATCAAAATAATCTATTTAGTTTTTCTTGAAATGAGTAAAAAATATAGTAAGTTTGTGGAATTGCTTTTTTTTTTTTTTTTTTTTTTTAAGCATTTCATGCCAAGCAAGGCAGGAGTGCTACTAGCATGCAAGTGGTTACAGAGAGTGGGAGGAAGAATAAAGAGATGTGATAGAGAAAAGGATGGGGAATTAGATCAAGGCATCTGAAAACGTCGATTGACATTGCATTTGAATAATTGAAGATTATATCTATCAGGGAAGCAAATAAAAGGAAGGGAGTTCCACAGATGGGAAGTATGAGACATAACGCTATTGGAGTAGAATTATTAATATTATTATGTAGAGGCATGATGGATAGCGGCTTGGATTGAGGAATTGGAGAGTTGAGTTCGAATTCCAGTTGGAACCAATACATTCACGTACATCCTAATACCCTTGGGAAAGGTATGAACCCTTTTCTTCTCCTCCCAGCTATGGGTAAATAGCAAGACAGACTGGGTTCTATAGCCTAAGGTGGCAGCCGTTCGAAAAGAAAGTAAGTCTGAATTCCAAAACCGGCCTGGAATCTGTCAGGATATCTTGCCCAAGAAACACTACTTCTACTACAGCTACAGTACACATAGTGCCCCTACAACATTAAGGGTTATGGGATACAAAAAAATATTATTATAAACATTAGAAAATTATTCTCATGCTTTTCTCATGGTCAGCTATGTCTAGAGCAAGAAATTCAAATGGATTTTGTATAATGACAAAACGACACTTATAAAATGGATGTCTTGATGAAAATGTTGTTTATACAGAAATATTAGAGAAGTAAGTGGACTTCAATTACAACTTTTCTTTGTTTGTGGAACAGGTATTCGGGTAGTAAATATAAATTCTGTTAGTAGTGCCATTAGTAGACAGTAATAATTTTGGGGATAGGGAACAGCTTTAATCATCTTGTAGAAGACTTTACGGTTGCCTTGTTGCCAAAAATCTTGATGGGTGCTGCCTTCTGCAGGCCGTAATAGTTTGGAATGGGACTGTTTTTGATGTGCTCATGTGTGAAAAACATGTTCTTAGATGGAAGGAATGAGATAGAGAGAACAGGAGGAGGAGATGAAATTGAGGGAAAAGTAATTATCAGAAGAAAAAAGGGGGGGACAATGCATTTAGAAAGAGATCAAAGTGTTTAAAGAAGGGGACAAAGGAGGTAGAAAAATATGTGGGGGCAGAAAAAAGAGAAGATAAAAAGATTGGAGAAGGAAGGACATAAGAAAGGAAAGGGGGAAAAGGAAGGGAGAAAGATGGGAAGAAAAAGGAAAGATAGAAAAGAGTGACTAAAGAAAGAGAAAGGGAAGGAAATGAAGGAAGAAAGAAAAGAGTGACTAAAGAAAGAGAAAGGGAAGGAAATGAAGGAAGAAAGAAAAGAGTGACTAAAGAAAGAGAAAGGGAAGGAAATGAAGGAAGAAAGAAAAGAGTGACTAAAGAAAGAGAAAGGGAAGGAAATAAAGGAAGAAAGAAAAGAGTGACTAAAGAAAGGGAAGGAAATGAAGGAAGAAAGAAAAGAGTGACTAAAGAAAGAGAAAGGGAAGGAAATGAAGGAAGAAAGAAAAGAGTGACTAAAGAAAGAGAAAGGGAAGGAAATGAAGGAAGAAAGAAAAGAGTGACTAAAGAAAGGGAAGGAAATGAAGGAAGAAAGAAAAGAGTGACTAAAGAAAGGGAAGGAAATGAGGGAAGAAAGAAAGGATTGACAAAACAGAAAGGAAGGGAATGAAGAAAAAAGGAAGGAGTGATGAAAGAGAAAGGAAGGAATGAAGAAAGAAAGAAAGAAAGGAGTGACGAAAGAAAGAGAAAGTAAGGAAATGAAGAAAGAAAAGTTTGACAAAAGAAAGGAAATATAAAAAGAAAGTGTGATGAAAGGAAGGAAAGAGTGATGAAAGAAAAAGAGAAAGGAAGGAAATGAAAAAGAGAAAGGAAGGAAATGAAAAAGAGAAAGGAAGGAAATGAAAAAGAGAAAGGAAGGAAATGAAAAAGAGAAAGGAAGAAAAAGAACAATGAAGGAAGAGAAATAAAATGAAAGAAAAAGTGAAAAAAAAATGGAAGGACGTTGCACAAAGAGTAAAATAAAGACACAGTGACACACACACACACACAGAGTAAAAGAGATACATATATACATGCAAAGAATAAGAGAAATACTCATGCATACGCAAAGTAAAAGTGAGAGAGAAGATGCATTAAAAGAGAGACACAAACATGTGTACAGAATAAAAGAGAGAAAGGGAAGGAAATGAAGGAAGAAAGGCAGACACACAGAGATTTCACTTCTCATACATATTTCTTAAGAAAAACATTGCCAAGAAGTTTAAAGCATGCCAGATCAGACATTGATTTCTTCTACAAAGGGAGACGCATGTTTGAACCCTGCTGAAGAGCAACTTTTAAGTTTTCTCAAGTGCATAGACTGATAGACATAATACACTGTTTAAAAATATATATAAGGCTCTTATTCAAATATGAGTATCCACTAAAAATAGCAGTTATAATCCATATAATAAATGCAAATGTCAGTGTGTCACACATTTCCAACTAAAAGGACACAACTCTCTTTCAATAGCTCATCTTCTATATAGTAAATGTGAATATGAGTGTGTCACACTTTTTCAACTTTACTCCTAGAGGCTGTAGCCCAACGTATCATACCATTTTGGAATCAGGCCAACTCCATGAGCAAATTAAAAACATTCCAGACTGGATGTAGTCCCATAATTCTGAAATTTTAGATTCCGAAGTTTTCATTACTTCAATTGTTTTTGGTGATATCTGTATATGAGTTTTTGCAACAAATTTTTTTGTATGATAACAATTTTCTATAACTTGGAAATAAATTTGGGAATAATCAAAATTAATTGCAAGATCCATCAAAAATCAGCCATGAAATAAAAATAATTGTTTGTATAGAAAGTAAGGACCTACATACATCAAATTATCTTTAAATAAAGTGGTGGCAAAAGAGTTAGCATTGAACTTTTAAAAGGTAAGCTTGAATATTAATGCAATGCAGCGACCAATTTTGAGTTCTGTAGTTTAGTGTTGCCTATCAAATCTCTTCTCTACCTATTGTGATGAATGCCCAATCAAGAGCCCTCCACAGGAGCTAGCTTAAAAGCCACCCTATCAGGTGGAATTTAAGCTAGTGTATGTATATATGTCTTTGTGTGTATAAAAAAAAAGAAGGAAGTAACATCTGCCTGTAAATAATGAGGAACCAGAAAATATAAAACAAATTTCAAGTTGATTGGACGATAAGAAAATGTGATATTAAAAAACAAGATAAGGAAAGAAAAACTTAAGAATGGAAAAAAAAGAAAATCACAAATGACTGAAAATAAAATGAATCCTTAAAACTCAACCAAGAATGGATAAAAATAAATAAATCAATCTCGATGGTAGATAAAATTATCAGACTATCTGGCTTCTCCCCATTACTTTTGTGTACAGAGTCATTCTTAAGCCCCTGCACCTCCCAAAGAAGAAGCCAGTGGGGCTAAAAAGTGGTTAAGTTTGCCTCCAATTAGTTTCTGCCATGTGCTCTATTAATCGTCAGAGTTTCTGAAACATTTGTTTTCATTTTAATATCTATCATTTGTAAGCAAAGCAAAAAAAAAAAAAAAAAATCTCTAAAAAAAATGTGATAATTTCTAGCCCCTTCTAACAATTTCTAATATTTTACATTTCATTCTACATTTTGTAACGAGATACTGTGCCATATTAAAAAGCATTCCAGCTTGGAAGAAAGTAGGCCAGGATTTGTAGAGATCAGTGGTAGAGCATTGGTCTAAAGGTCTGTTCCTGATGCTGAAGTGGAGGCATTGCTAAAAAGCTCCAAAGGAAAGACACACAGAAGAGAAAGTGGAGGTTATATAAGGGGAGAAAGGAAAGAAAACAACAGAGTCTAAAGGGAAAAGAGAAGAGGAGAAAAAGAAATAAGGGGGAGGAAGAGGATTTGCAAAGTTTTTATTTAGTGTAACACAAGACTAATTTGTCGGAGATACAAACAGGAAAAAACATCTTTTAAAATAGATTTTTGTTTGAATTTAAGCATCGACCAAGGAGGAGAGAGGGCATATACAACAACTTTATAGCCATTAAGCAAATACATAGGAAAATTAATGACAAAGTGGAAAAAATGTTTGCACAATGCATTTCATCCATTAAGACTTAATTTGACTAAAGTGATGTTTATGTTGATGTAACTACATATGTGCATGAAGGAGAGGGGACACTGAAATTATAAACTTTTAACTTTAATTTTTTTTTGTGTGTTTGGATATATTGTATAGGCAATAAGTTTCTTTTTGTTTATATTTTAATCACTTTTGATATTAAGTATTCCACATTGTGATAATAGATTGTAAAAAGAAAGATGAAATATTTTGAGAACGTGGATGCAAATATACTAAGCTTGATCTAGTGATTAAAACACTTTCTATACACTTTTATCTTAGTAAATTGTTTTCTCTTTTAATTAGGGCAGCAATTTTTAAATTGAAATTATGGGCATGCTCATCACGGTGAGCAAAAGAAATGCACTTAGTTTTATAAGAATCCCTTTTATCTTCATATAATCTTTTATTTGAATTTTTTGAGGTTTCTCCTGTGTATTCTTTGTGGCAATAGTTACTAATTTTCCTGATATTGTTCTGAGATATATACAATTTCCATTGTCACATTTTCTACCATTATACTTTCATTTCCATCATCATTAGTTTGTCATGGGTATGACGATAAACTATATCCGCGTCCTTGGTAAGACGATAAACTACGTCCGACAGCAAGGCCTCTGATCAGGAGGTTTTGAGGAGCGTGTAATGACCTCTTAATTGCTGATGTTCCCAGGTCAACCCAGACCTGGGGTGGTAGCACCTGTTAGGGTCTCAGCTATGGGCAAATAGTTAACCCTGAAACTGAGGTAAAAAGCATTATGAAATGGTAAAAATAGGTTTTAATACCAGAAATATTTTGTAAAAAAATTACCAGAAATAAATTTTTGAAGAAAAAAAATATTACCAGCAATTCAATTTTGAGGAGAAAATATTACCAGAAATAGATTTTTGAGAAAAAAAAAGTTGTCGGCATTAAATGACCCATTGAAGTTGATATGCTACAAAACAAAACAAACCAAACCAAACCATCATCATTAGGCCGTCCTGTGTATGATGATAAACTACATCCAGCAGCAAGGCCTCTGATCAGGAGGTTTTGAGGAGCATGGAACCACCTCTTAAATGCTGGTGTTCAGCAGGTCTGCCCAGACCCGGGGTTGTAGCACCTGTTAAGGTCCCAGCTATGGGCAAATAGTTAACCCTGAAACTAAGGTAAAAAACACTATGAAAGTGTAAAAATAGGTTTTAATACCAGAACTACTTTAAAAATTATTACCAGCAAAACATTTTTGAAAAAAAAAAATTACTAACACTGTTTTTAAAAAAAAAAATATTACCAGCAATACATTTAAAAAAAAAAATATTACCAGCAATACATTTAAAAAAAAAAATATTACCAGCAATACATTTTTGAAGGAAGAAATATTACCAGAAATAGATTTTTGACAAAACAAAATATTACCAGCAATAAAAATTTTGTCAGCATTAAATAACCCATTGAGGTTGATATTCAGTAAACCAAACCAAACTATCACCATTAGGGCTAAATTTACTGTTAACACATCAATAACCATTATTAACATACCAATTATAATGTCAATTATTATCACTATCAACATGTCCACAAACAGAACCTACTTAACTAAAGTGATGATGAAAGGCCCAGGCCAATAGAAGTGTATGTGCATTTCTACATGTGTGTATCTGTGTATGAGGAAGTGTGAATTTGATGATGCAGACAGCTGATCTGAAGGGAGTCAAGAACATCCCAACCTGCCCCTTGTTGAAAGAACCTCGCTACATACAGTCTCGTCACTGAAACAGAATTACAATTGTATGTTTGTATGCATGCTTGAATGCATGGATGTGTATCTGCGTCTAATCCCAGATTGTTTATATGGATATCTTTTGTGGGAACTAAAATGTGTGCACCTGCATGTATGTAAGTCTGTGTGAGTGTGTCATCCTGAACAGACACAGATGAGAATTCCCCACTCCCACCACCAAATATAATCAAACACAAACAAGTATAAATAGATTCAATTTTTAAAAAATAAACCAGTTTGTCTGATGATCACAAAAGTGTGAAACTCAGTCACAAACTGATATCTATACAACTGAATATGTTAGCTATATCACTGATATTGGGCACTTCCCAATAAGTACTGTGCATATAAAATAATGTATATAGAAAATTATATATATATATATATATATATATATATATATATATATATATATATATATATATATATATATAAATAAATAAAATAAGTAAAGACAATCCTTAAAAGTCCATTTCAGTTATAATTTATTTCATGAATATATTTATCTCTTCAGACCAAAGGGTTTTTAGGATTTTTTTCCCCCTAAAAAACCTTTGATCTGAAGAGATGAATAGTTAAATATATTCATGAAATAAATTATAACTGAAATGGATTTTTAAGGATTGTCTTTACTTATTTTTATTATTATTATTATATTGCTCTGTTACTTACATTGAGCTCTCTTTGGATTAATGTCCTCCTTGGAATCATCCCTACCAATTACCAATTGGTATTATTTATATATATATATATTAAAGAGAAAAGAGAAGTCGCAAACGTTTTTGGTTATAATGTGAATTTTTTTTTTTTTTTTATATATTATACTTAATTTCCATATTTTTTCTGCATTTGTTTTAGGTCTTGTGACCTTCATCAGATTATTAATTGTTATCTCGACATATTATTTAAAGGAATTAATTCTTTCACATGTTTTCTTATGCTTCGCCATTCTCTTTTGTGTGTGATAGTAATCCAAATTCTTCTTGGATAGGCAGAAAAATATTCCTTTGCTGAAGAAGTAATAAAACAATTATGATTGGTCAGGGAAAGGGCAAAAGAATGAGGTCTTTGTTCTTATCTTTTTATGTCCTCTGTATCTTTTTAAACCTTTCTCTGTTTTTTGTTTTTTTTGTGTATGTGTGTGTTTTTGCTAGTGTGTATATATATATATATATATATATATATATATATATATATATATATATATTCCTTCTCTATACTTATATATTGTTTTATTACAAGGAAATAATATATATACATACAGACTTAGTATGTTGTGTAGGGGTTTTGTGTGTATGATCTGTCTAGTATGTTTGTTTTTACTAGTATGCCTGTATATATTCATTCTCCATACATATATACTATTATATATATATAAAGATATCTATACAGAGACTATGTGTATATGGTGTGTGTGTGGTCTGACTAGTGTGTGTGGTCTGACTAGTGTGTTTTGCCACTGTGTGTGTTTATGTGTGTGGTATTATGATTTTTTTTCGGTGCTAGTTTAACTATGTCTATGAAGTTTTTTTTCTTGTATTTGCCAGTAAGAGTAATTGCCTGTTTGATATATTGGCATAATTTTAAATTTAGCTTTGCTGCATTTATGGATGTGTTGTAACACAATGAGTTTCCTGTTGTCTGGTAATTTAATCTCCCTTTTGTTAAGGGAAACTCTGTTGTTTAGTATTTTGGGTGATACCTATATAGGATTTGTTGTATTTTGTGCATAAATCACATTTTTGAAGTTGCAGTTTAAGTGTTTCTTTATTGTGAATGCTGTTGTGGTGTTTTCAAAAGTGTAGGAGTTTCCTTCTATAATGATATCACAAAATGACCTCATCAATTTCTATTCCCACCACAATCAGAGAATATAATCTGGAATAATTATAGAATTTTACTTTAAAGCCCTTAGGATATGTAATCCCGACATCAGTGAAGAAAAGGATTATATTAAGAACACTATCCATACAATTTCATCTTAAATGCAAAAAAAAAAGCTCACAAAATCATAAAACCTAAAAAAAAAAAAAAATATAATTCCGACAAAAATTACACAAAATTTATAATTCTACCTTCCGACACTTTAAGTAAATTCACAAATGAATTAGCCATCCTCAACACAAGTATTGTTAACACCAACTACAAGACGATTGGAAATATAATCAGGATAAAAATTTAAAAAAAAACCCAATTCAAATGCCAGTGTTTATCAAATCAGATGTCTCCAGTGCAATAACATGTACATTGGGGAGACATTATGTGATCTAAAAACCTGCATCTAAGAACACAAAAAAGACTTGTCATTAGATAAACATTCAAACTGTCTTGTCTTACACTGCAAGGATGTTAGAGAACTTTAATTTCACCAATGCAAGAGTTATTAGAAAAGAACATAAGCCTTTAAAGAGAAAATATTATGAAAATTTATTTATATCAATACTATTAACACACATTTTTAAAAAAATAAATTATGTCACCATTTTTCTACATATCCAGATATGGATCTAACTTATCTCTTTCAAATATATAAAAATCAATGAAGATATATACAAAATACACAGAAGACATGCTTTAATGAAAAATCAAACCAAAACAAAGCTTTTTAAAACATCCTGCTCCATCTCAATAACTTTTACACACTTTAGTGTCCAGAATGTTTCTCCACATGAATATTATCTGTCTAATAAGAAATAACCAAACACAATATAACATTAATCTGCATTTCTTTGTCATTCTTTATCTTGATCTCTGATGAAGCTTTAATAAAGGGAAATGTTAGATTTGTTCTATCATTTTGTTGGATTACTTTGTACTGTGTTACAAATGTTTTACCACATTCCTTAAAAATGTAAAACTAAAAACGATTACAAAAAATAAATACAATAAACAAAAAATCTAAATCAATAAATAAGTAAACATATTAAGTAAATAATATTAGGTAAATAATAAACAGATAATATTATTTTAAGTAAATAATAAATAAATTTAACAAATTATGAATGCATGCATAAACACAAGTAAATGTAATAATAATAATCAATAACAAATAATAAAATAATCAATAATAAATAACGAGTAAAAACAGTTAACAAACAATATTATAAAATAACTACAAATAACAGCATTTAAATCCGCAATTATCTCCACTCAGTAGCCTTGGAAATAATTGGGAACATAACTGTTACCACCCACCCATTAACTGTTAGGTTTATGCATTAGTGCTTCTAACCATAATGTGCAATTGACCGGCCTATATAAATAGTCAAGCCAAAACACAACACACATGAACATATCTGTTTCTGATAGTGAGCACTTTAATCCATAAATATACCATACCTTAAAACTATATATATATATATATATATATATATATATATATGTATGTATATAAAATGGTAGAGGTAATTTTATTGTGATGTGATTCAGACATTAACAACCCTGTTAGAGTTTTACCCTCAAATTACTTAAAATATGTATGGCACAGTCAGGCAGTCTTCAATTATTTTGACAGGTACTGGTCATTGGATCAAGGCTGTCTGATGCTGACAGTCTTCATAGTGTTGCATAAGTTTTAAACAAACAATTGTCATCAAGTTTCTGTAAGTTGGGTGAGAGGAACCATCTTAACTGCCACTGCCTGTTTGGTGGCCATCCTTACACAGACAGCCTTCTTACACACACACATATATATGAGAGAGAACCCTTTAATAAAAAACTTTGCCTTATAGAACCTCTGTGGTGTGGTGAGACAGCCACACTCTACACACTTTCCTTCCAAGCATTGCTATGAACAACAGAAGTGGGTGAAAATATTATAAATTTGTGCCAAGCAGGTTTACTCTGCATACTTTAGATCTGTTACCATAGTGACAGTCTGATACTTTTTGAAAAGACCTCATACATAATATATATAAAACATTGCATATTGAGTACAGGTGTTAAAAAAATAGTGCCCGATGTATAATAACTGAGTATAATTTATATTTTCCTGTTTCATGTATAATGCAATCTTCAGGTGTTGATTTCAATTAGCACCTGAAGATTGCAATGTACAATTTGCATGTAAGTGAATATAGCAAACACCTTAACTCAAAGGAAAATTAGAACTCAGCCTGCTGATTGTTTTCTGCAATAGCTAAACATTTAGGCACCCACACATCTTTCTTTCGGATTCCCAAATAAAATTGGCTTCTAATTCCTTAAGATTAAAAAGAAATATTAATAAGAGATTGAGTCATCCGCATTGTGAAACAAACCCAGATTTGGTACAGTCTGGGCGAAAAGAATGCAGTTCTTCCAATAAAGAACCAAGTTATTTTTCCTTTCATCAGGAAATCCAAGTTATTCCATCTTATCTCAGTGAGTACAAAATGAAAGAGGAAGTCAAGTATTTAAAAATATTATTATATGTCTCCTACTCACTGATAAAACAAGTACTTCCTGGGATTTTATAATAAACAGTAAGATACGAATATTACTTTTTATGAGTGTATGTCTTTTTTTTTACTGAATAGAAAAATCAATTTCCTTCAAGATAAAAACTTTTTGATGTTTGTTTTTTCTGTTAACATGACAATAAATCATTCTTTGGCTTACACTTGGGGATGAAAAGATGTTTACTGTTGGAATATCTCTTCAAAACGTAGATGATCATGGCTCTCTGCTACTTCCTTTTTCTTTTAATATCTGTAAGATGTGCAATGTCATGGGTGTTTTTGAGAAATCTAAGGCCTTTTTCTTGATTCTGAACTCAGAGTTGTCTTTAAGCTAGAGTAGTTGCCGTCCAAAGCTAGAGAAATCAGTGAAGGGTTATCTGTGCCGAAAGTTGACTTTGAGACATAAAAACAAAGTAACATTGGTTGTTATCTTTCCAGACATCACTGACAAGGAAACAAGCAGCATGAAGTTGTCTGAAACATTATTATTAGGTTGGTGCAAAAATAATGACGTAATAATGTCGTTTTTTGACGTTAAAAAATACGTCAAAAAACGACATTATTACGTCATTATTTTTGCACCAACCTAATATGACTACTTTTTTGGTCTTGATTGAATTGAAATTGCAAAAATTTTGAAACGTATATTTCTATCTGCCTACCTACCTATGGTATAACTAACACTTCCTGTACTCCTACATTATGTACTAATTCATACTGTGTACCATACTACGCATAGATTCCTTATTGTTTCATACTGATTGTATAAAACTGTCAGTGTTTATACACACCTCAAATACACTTGCGTTCACACACACAAACATATTTCTAAAGCAGTAATGGATTATTTTATTTATTAATCTGATAGATTTTATTTATTAGTTAAACATTATTAATAGTGGATACTCATATTTGAGTAGGCACTTTATTTATTAAGCAGTATATTTATTTTCATATACCAGCTTGAATATTTGAGAAATCTTATTAAAGAAAAATATGGACTCTCTGGCAGGAATTTAACCAATGTGCCCCTTGGCAGGAAAAACCATCATTAGATCTGGCATGCTTATAACTTTGCTTGATTGGTGACACACACTGTAGTTGAGTTGGTGCAAGCACTTTGAATCGAACAGCTGTTTCTCTGCTAAGGGAGATGCAGGTTTGATTCCTGCTGGACAATGCATATTTTTCTCTCATAAGATTTCTCAGATACTCAGGCCCATAGATGAATATAAATAATTATGCTGTTTAATAAATAAATGGAGCATCTATTCAAATATGAGTATCCATTAAAAATAACATGTAAGTAATAAAATATAGTCCTTTTAGAAATATATTCTATCTGAATTTTTTCACACACACACACACACACATATATATATATATATATATATATATATATATATATATATATATATAAGATCTAAAATTTACAAACACTAACCTTTTCTGATATCAAGGTTTCTACCAATGAAGGTTTTTTTTCAGGCAGTGAAAAGCCTTCATTGTTAGAAACTGTGGTACCAGAAAAGGTTAGTGTTTGTAATATTTTAGATCTTAATTAGCTATACACTTTCGATTTTTTATTTTACTTTTTTTAAATTGTGCATTGAGCACTTTTTAAATATAACTGTTTCATTGACAGGGTAAACCTTGCTGTAACAACTGTTTTACTCTGTGTGTGTGTGTATATATATATATATATATATATATATATATATATATGGGCACTCAGGTCAACACCAAACAACAACAATCTGTTTCTTGCTTCACCAGAATCTTCAGGCCATATGTGCTATGATTTGGTTAAACTATTTATATATACTTGTCAGTGATGCATTATGGGTATTAATGTTTTTATTTAGTCAGCAGTAATGGTTATATTTAAAGTTATTGATCAAGCAGACCCCACAATCTATTATATGCAGACTATCTGACAATTTTTTCCAATGAAACCAAAAATGACTATGAAACAGCCCTAAATGATAGAGGACTTTTGGCAATACTCACATAGACTCCAAACATTACAAAAACAGCCAACAGGGAAAGAAACATTATCTGGTTTAACCCACCATACAACAAAATGTAAAAACAAATGTAGGAAAATTATTCCTTAAACTCATTTATAAACACTACTACCCCCGTCAAGCATTCTCTATAAGATATTCCGCAAAAACACAGTAAAAATCAGTTACAGTTGAACCTAGAATATGACAAAAATAATAAAAATGCACAACAGAAAAACAACCAACTAATCACTCACTTAAGCCACCTGTAAGTGCAGAGCAGGGAATGATTGTCCCTTAAATGGCAATTGCCTTGAAAAAAATATAATACACCAACCCACTGTAAAATGGACAGATAACAAAGAAAAAATATACATAAGAGTAACTGAAGGACTTTGGAAACAAATTATGCACAAAACATCCTTTACAAATGGTAAATACAAAAACAGCACAATACTTTCTAAACAAATATGCAGAATTAAAAACAAATTACATCAAAAATATCATGGAAAATAAGGAAAACAGCATCAGCTTATAATAATAAATAAAAAAAAATTAAACATTTTCTAGAGGAGAAAGTAGCTATAATCACCTTCCCAGAGCAAACGGAATAAAATTGTTACTATGTTACTTAAAATTCGAAAGCCAAAATGAATACCTTTTAAAATATGACCATGAAAGTGCAAATATATACATATTACACAAATCAGATAATATAACGTACTTTATACAATGCCAATACTTTAAACAAATAAGATAATTGACCCCCTGAAAAAAAAAAATATATATTTTCATCATTTTACCCCAAGCCAATAAGATGCAAGCGGTTATTTAGAATGGAAAAAAAACAAAAAAACTGAGAAAATCTTACTGAGAAGCAAGTAAAATAAAAAGGACAGGATTTAAAAAGACTTATGACAACAACTGACGTTAGATTTAAATTTTTGAAATTGTAATTGACAGGTAAGCAAGAATCTAGAAGAGATTTACACAGGTAAGAAATACAAGGAAAACAATCTATTAAAACAGAACTTAGTTACATTTAATAATTCAAGATTTATACAATAAACCAGAAATACTTGACCTTGCCATGCATAATGTTCCATTGACCAGCATATATAAATAGTTGATCAACCACACAACATCTATGGCTTGAATGTGTTCAAATATTAAACACGCTGTTGCCACTCGGCACTGATCTCAGTGTCCACTTTTATATTTACACATGCTCTATTCCTGATATTGAGCACTTTTACCTATAAATATAGCATACATTAAAATTATATAATATAAAAAAAAAAGTACATGGCCAAGTGGTTAGAATGTTTGATTTCTGACCATAAGACATGTTTGAATTTCCCCATGGCTGATTGGTCAGAGAGGTTAATTTCTGGGATGGATAAATTAGGGTGGGGAACTCAGCATATGGCATCTTTGTAAAGTGACTGAAAAACAATGCAACATTGATCCAAAACTTGTGAGTTAAAATGGGTTGATGGCGGTGTTCAAAAATAGATCACATCAAATAATATGTTCAATCTCAGAAAACCTTAACCAAGGCTGCTCTGCATAGTTGCAGTATAAACAGCAGAGCAGGCATCTGGAATAGGGTTTAGTTAGCCACCCCGGCAAATAGGTGTGCTCAGAAATGGGGTAGTAGCCAACTATTATCATCATCATTTTATATTTTTTTTAAATTGAATTCATCCCATGAAAGGCAGTAAAGACTCTAAAACACAAGAGGTGTGAAAGAATTAAAAAAAAAAAGCAGAAACATTACTAAGGAGTGAGAACAACACAAGAGTAATCAGGAAGACAGTAGATAGCAATTGACATTGCATTTAAATTTTTGAAGTGCAAAGTTATCTGTAAAGCATGGGGATGGAAGAGAGTTCTGAACATGATATGTGCAAAACTACCAGTATTGAACTTACGGTTACATCTAACCAATTCAACTGTAAATTGATAAGATCTTGATGACAGTCTAGTACGGTACTTAAATTCATAAAGTCTAGGTACCATAGAGAAAAGTTCATCAGAACAATTACCATGAAAGTATTTATAGAAAAGGCACAGCAAAGCAACTTTATGGTGGTGGGAAAGTGACTGATGCTGAGCTGCCAGGTTAGTACCAATAATATTGCAGATTCTTTTTTAGGTTTTATCAAAAATCTTTACATATATAGCAGGAGCACTGGACCATATGTGGCAGCAATATTCAATGCATGGATGAATGGTAGACCTATAGATATGTAAGCTAGATTTTAGAGCAAAAAAATTGTCTAGCATGACACAGTGAACCAACTTTCTTAGAAGCTTACCTAGCAATGGATTTACTATAGTATTTCCACTTCATATCAACCAAGAATGTTGGCTAGACAAGGTGTAACAGGTCACTCTCCTGGAAATTAACATCAGACATGCTGATGGAAGGTAGAAAAGGGGTCTCTCAGATGATTAATAGAGAGCAGTTTAGTTTTGGTAGTTTTAGTTTTTTCATGACTATCTAGTCATGAAAAAGCAGATTTATTACAAGAAAGAAAATAGAAACTTGGGATGAACACCAGATTTTCTCCATGTTTATTTGGATACAAAGGTAATTCGTTCTTATGAATTACTGGAATCTAGACAAACTCTTATTGAAACAATAAAACTGTGAGCAACCTGCTTGTCTGAATGCCACACTACAAGAGAAAAAGCAATGTCTGTTTTTATGATTAAAAGTTCTTTTACATTTGGTATATTTTATACTGCTTTCTATCTCCTCCTGTTTGTATCTCTCTCTCTCTCTCTCCATATATATATATATATAGTCATCCACAGACACACTGTATCAAGAGCTCATCAGTGTGGCTAGACATCCAATTGCTTCAAGCCGAGATCGAAAGCTGACTGATTCAGCAACAGTTGGAGATTTTTCCCCTAAGCCCTGGCACACAGTTGAAAGAAAGGCAAATTTTTATGTACTTATTCTGTGAATAAGCATGTCATTTACTGACAGTGCTAAATTCGGGAAGAGTCTTGTAATATTAGTAGTAATAGACATTGTTTACAAATTCACACTTATCTTCCAAGAGGACACAACCGAATTTAAGTTTTTCAGGTGTGTATATACAGATATCTAGATATATAATATGCTGTTTCTATCTATCTCCTGTTTCTATCTATCTATCTATCTCCTGTTTCTATCTATCTATCTATCTATCTATCTCCTGTTTCTATCTATCTATCTATCTATCTATCTATCTATCTATCTCCTGTTTCTATCTATCTATCTGTCTATCTCCTGTTTCTATCTATCTATCTATCTATTTATCTATCTCCTGTTTCTATCTATCTCCTGTTTCTATCTATCTATCTATTTATCTATCTATCTCCTGTTTCTATCTATCTATTTATCTATCTATCTCCTGTTTCTATCTATCTCCTGTTTCTATCTATCTATTTATCTATCTATCTCCTGTTTCTATCTATCTATCTATTTATCTATCTCCTGTTTCTATCTATCTATCTCCTGTTTCTATCTATCTATCTATCTCCTGTTTCTTTCTATCTATCTATCTATCTATCTATCTATCTATCTATCTATCTATCTATCTATCTATCTATCTATCTGTCTATCTCCTGTTTCTATCTATCTATCTATTTATCTATCTCCTGTTTCTATCTATCTCCTGTTTCTATATATCTCCTGTTTCTATCTATCTATCTCCTGTTTCTATCTATCTATCTATTTATCTATCTATCTCCTGTTTCTATCTATCTATCTCCTGTTTCTATCTATCTATCTATTTATCTATCTATCTCCTGTTTCTATCTATCTATCTCCTGTTTCTATCTATCTATCTATTTATCTATCTATCTCCTGTTTCTATCTATCTATCTATTTATCTATCTATCTCCTGTTTCTATCTATCTATCTCCTGTTTCTATCTATCTATCTATTTATCTATCTATCTCCTGTTTCTATCTATCTATCTCCTGTTTCTATCTATCTATCTATTTATCTATCTATCTCCTGTTTCTATCTATCTATCTCCTGTTTCTACCTATCTATCTATTTATCTATCTATCTCCTGTTTCTATCTATCTGTCAATTTTTATTTTGTTCATGTCTAGGGTTAACTGTTATCCTTGTTTAAGATCTAAAAGAGTTTAATTTTTTTTTTAAGCATTTCACCCCAAGCAATTTGGGAGTGCCACTAGCAGGCAGAGAGCAAAAGTAAGGGAAAAGACTGGGTTATAATGTAACATTGAAGAAAGGTTAAAAGAAGAACAGGAATGAAGGCAACAGAAGATAGCGATTTGATGTTGCATGTAAATCTTTGAAGATTGTTGTTATCAGGGAAGCAAGTAAGAGGAATGGAGTTTCACTATCGAGATTTCTGGAAGGCATAATATGGAAAGAGGGGTTAGAGAATTTGACACTCACAGTACATAATAAGAGGGAAAGAGCAAGTAACATTCCTAACAAGCTTTTGTAGATAGATAGAACATTACCTGGGACATATAGTAAGGGGACAAATATTGTTACAAAGGATAGAAAGTTGTGGAGAGCCGTGATCACTCATATCCTGAAGGGACAGAGCACATAAAAGAAGAATGCACAATTCAAAGGCATCAACTAAATGGAGTGGTTAATTTGCTATTTGATTCCAATGCCATCAAATCTTGACTTTGGTATTTTGAAAGAGTTTTCCACATGTTTTCATCACACATACTTCTTCGTAATAACAGTACCAAAAAAAAAAAGAAAAAAAAAAGAAAAAAGTGGGGTTCGTTGGTATTGTTGAAGACAAGCAGACTTGCACCTGGCTTGAAACTGGTTCAAAACAAGATAAAAGGCTAATCCTAAGAACTGCTGTTTTGTTTGTCCAAATCCTACTGCTAAATCTTTCAGGTTTGGGTTGGAGGTTAAATTTCCCTACAAAAATTCCATGACCCCCAAAACTGCCCACCATTTAGTTATATCTCACTCCCCACTCCTTGACTCAATACGAAGAAGAAATAATTGGGAGGATTAAAATAAATGCCTTTTTAGCTGGGAAAGAGAAATGGCTTTACTTTTCAATCAATTGGCATGTAGAAATTTCCAGAAATTTCATATAAATACTTGAGGAACAAATCTCTTCTCACACACAAAAATATATATATATATATATATATATATATATATATATATATATATATATATATATATATAAAAGAGGTTATAGTGGTTCCAATAAGAGAAAAGTGTGTATATTAAAAAGAAGAGAGGTACTGCAAACATTTTTGGTTGTAATGTGGATATTTTTTTTAAATATTATGCTTTATTTTCCATAATTTTACTACATGTGTTTCTGGTCTCACGAACATCTTCAGATAAAGGCAGAGATTTCCACATATCATTAAAAATAATTAATTTTTTTTCTTTATGCTTTTCGATGTTAAATATTCTCGATATGAGACATTCTCTGTTTTTGTGTTAGTAATCCGAGATTTGTATTTATTAATCCAACAAATTTTATTACTTACCATATGTACTTGTGTAACATAGAATCTCACCTATCATGCGACCCCCAAATTTTCACTCATAAAAAATGATTTCATCATGTATCTCATGTATCATGCAAGTTCCTTTTTTTTGAGAGACCAAATTACGACAGACTAACCACTTTTCCTCTATCTCTTTATCCCATCTTCTAGCTAAAAGGAGAAAGAGAATGATAAAAGTATCATTAGTAACACTATACTTGTTGTGTAAATGTGTACAACTATAAAAAGCCAAACGAGAAACAGCTAACCACCTTATAAACGTAAACAATGGAGAAGATGCATATTTGCTGCGTTTGTGTTTTATAATGCGATATTAATATGTGAATATTACATGCATTATTATTATTATCATTAGGTTGGTGCAAAAATAATGTCGTTTTTGACGTTAAAAAAAAATAACGTCAAAAACGACATTATTTTTGCACCAACCTAATGGATATAGTTAAGTAAAGCACCAGTTTTATCAAAATACTGTTTATTTTAAATACAACTGTATATTTTGACTAGAGTAAATGGATATATAGTTTGGTCAAAGGACCAGCATTACATATGCTAGTTTTATATCGAGTGTATGGTGTGACCCTCTCAGTATTAACTTCAAAATTAGGTCTTCAAAAGTTGCATGATATGCAAGTATATATGGTAAACATTACTTTAATGGATACCCATATTTAAGGCCAGTGCAAGGGTCTCATGAGCCCCCACCCTCATCTATGATACTACTCTATTAAAATCACAATGTTCATAAGGTCAGTTAGTCAGTTATGTGCCATGCATGATACATGCTTAGGCGATCATGTATCTTTTGATACATGACTGACGAGGCAGATTTTTTCCTGCAGTAAGTTGACATTTCTTTCTGCAATAGACCAGTTGCCATCCAAGACTATAGAACCCAGTCTGTCCTGCTATTTACCCATAGCTGGGGAGGAGAAGAAGAAGAGGAGGATTCATACTTTTCCCAAGGGTATTAACATGTAAGTGAATGTAATGGATTCAACTGGAATTTGAACTTTTCCGATTCCTCAATCTGAGCAGCTATTCATTACTCTTTCATAAGGTAGTATTCATATAAAATCCAGATTTTATTGAAATCTAATTATCTACAATAATGCATGCAATATAGATGAGCAATTCAACTAGAAAAATTGAAAATAAATACAATTATATATATATATATATATATATATATATATATATATATATATATATATATATATTTTGTCATCCATAGACAGACTGTTTCACTGTATCACAGCTCATCAGTGTAGCTAGATATCTGACTGCTTCAAGCCGAGACTGAAACCCAACCGATTTGGTATCAGTCAGAGATTCTAACACAGACACAAAAGGTTTATCAAAAATACTTTACCAAATTTGGGATGGGTTCCTCACTACAAACAAGGACAAAAGTCCAAATAAATATATGTTTGCAAATCCTTCATTTTTGAGTTAAGTTTAAAGAAAATCTACAGTACATTGCACTGTGTTGGCATATACACTAGGTTACATTTGTCATTCCTGTACATTTGTGCCTCATCTGTCTTCCGTTTTTAATGTGTGTAGCAGTGAGTTAACTGAGAAGTGTTTCATTTAACAATGGCAGGATATTCATGAGCAGGCACATAGGATTTTTACATATGGCTGCGAGGCTGCACAGTTGTATCAGATTGTGTTTTCAGACAAAATGCAGCTGAGTCATCCAACTTTTCCTGTTATTTATTGTCATGTTGGTGAAACAGGATCTGTGGACCCACAAACTATAGATCAAGAAAGACTGAGATCTGCTTGTATGCCTGACCTCAAAGAACACATTCTACAAGCTGTCAAAGATGATCCAGGTATCAACACATATCCAGTGGCCCTAGTATGTCATACATCTCATAGTATTGCATGGATCTCACTTCAAGATCAGCTCCTGTATCCATATTATTTGCAACATGTGCAGGATCTTTCCCTCTCTGATCACTCACCACAGGAGAACTTTTGTCAATGGTTTATTGCACAAACTGCTGACCTGTTGTTTGTCTCTTCAGTTTTGTTTACGGATAAGGCACCATTTGGAAGAGATGGAATAACACATTCACACAACCAATATTTGCTGGTGGATTGGAATTCCCATGGTACAATACAGGCCAGACACCAGCATTAGTTTACAATTAATGTGTGCGTTGAAATTGTAGGTGACTCTTTGGTAGGTTCATATGTTCTCACAGCACATGTTACAGGCACTGTCTACAGTTACTTTATTTCATACACACTTCCAGACCTGCTAGAAGATGTACACTTGCTAATATGAAGACACGTGTGGTTCATGTATGATGGGGCTTCAGCACATTTTAGTCACGTCATTCGCGATGCACTGGCTGACATCTACCATGAAAGATCAGTTCCATGACCTGTAGATTCCCCCAACTTCAATCCTTTGAATTTTTATCTATGGGGCCCACCTAAAACAATTAGTTTATGCAGCAGACATGATTAATGAAGCGATGCTTCATCAACATGTCATGGTGGTTTGTGAAACAATTTGACACTATGTAGGAGTATTTGAAAGGATCTAATAGTCAATGATCTGATGACTGCATGCATGTATAAAAACAAGAAGAGGACACTTTGAACATTTTTTATGAGTTGCTGTGTTGAGGTACAATGATGGCCTTTTGGATATATGTTTATATGGACGTTTTATCTTGTTTTGGTATGAGGAACCCACTCCCAGAATTTGTAAAAGTATTTTTGATACTCCCCTTTATATATATATATAAAAAGGGGAATATATATACATATATGACTGGACTGATATAAACTTGTTGATTTTATAATTGTATTTTAACTGATGACAAGAAAAAATAGACTTTCTACAGGAAAGCTGTAGAACTGTCTTTCATGGTGATGCCATCTTACGAGATGTGAATTACGCACAAGAAAGAGCAGTGCATCAATAAAACAATCATGGAAATATCTGCCAGAAGATATGTAATAATTACAATTAACAAAATTCTAAACTTCACAAAAGAGAGAATTGCATATTTGCAGAAACTCAGTGATAAAATAAGCATTCATAAAAGGAGATTGTGTCAGATCTTATTATGCAAGTAAATGTTTTTACAAGAAAAATGTCATTGACCAACTGATGTCAGAAAGGTTTCTGTATATATTTATATGATAAGTATACTATGTGAATTTATAATATCTGATGGGTTGTTCGGAAAGTGAGATAAAAATATGTTGGTCTTTTCCACTCTCCAAGGCCCACATTAGGCATCAGTGTATCTGTGATATACTAACAGCATGACATGATAGATGGAAGGACTAAAATAACACAAAGAAATGAATTGCAAAAATGATTTATACCTGAAAATATATACAGCATTAAAGAACACAAATATAAGCTATACTAAGATGTAAACCATATACATATATCACAAAGTAATTGAAACATAAAGAAAAAGGAAGTATTAAGTGAAGGGGATGAATTAAAAGAAAGCCTTACTCATAATGTCTTCAAGAGGGAGGCTACAGCTCCAGTAATATGTCTTATGTTCCTATTTGGGATGTATAAGAATTGTATTGTCTACTGACTATCCTCATCATTGGGCTGTCATGTTTTCCTCAAAGGCCCCTTAAGACTTTTTTTCCTGTCAAAAGATGATAATTACCTTCTGCATTCCTACTGTCTGAATGTAAATATAACAATATGTTTGACTACATAACATCAAACATTTTTCTCTCATAGAATTTTTTGAAAGATTTCCAAACATCCTGCAATCCTTCCCAACACCTACTCTTCGCTTTTCAACATTTGAGTCATACTTTTTGACAATCATAAAACTTTCATGCTCTTTATTTTTGGGGATTTGAGAGGTTTTTTTTTTGCTTCTATATCATTGATGATTGCTATTTTGAATTAAATAATTTCAGCTTATGAATGGTCTTGGAGACATGCTGAGCTTGCAGAAAGTGTGAGTGTGGTATGAAATTCCTTCAGTGTAACTGATTAAAATAAATTCTTACCATACTCATGTTGAAATTAAATCTGATATTCTTCTTGTTTTAAATGTTTAAATATGATTTGATATAAAATATTTTTACTACACGCATACCGATTGCTCAAACCACATACACTCTGCAGTCAGTCTTCAAAATATTAGGCCCATAATTCCAATAAAATATTAATGTATTATCATCTATGCATTTTTGTTAAAAACTTCAAAAGAATAATTTTAAAAAACTTCCTTGGACACTTCTATCATTGAAGTAACCCTACCTTCTACCCTTGCTTCAAGGTACTAACTACTCAAAATGGCTATTTGAGAAAAAGTTCTTTTTATCCAAATCCCTGGGATTACAAATAGATTGCTTTTGGTTGAGAAAGAAAGGTTATTTTTCTTTTTATTTACTTTCTTTTATATAGTAACGTTTCTCGACTTCACAGAAATGTGTTGGCAGTTAGAATAAAAGTAAATATATTTTTTTGTCTTCCTCTTATTTCATAGAATTTGAAATAAGCCTTCACTTTATGGTCAGCTTCCTTCAAGAATTCTCAGCTTCATGTTCTGAATAACTCATCCTAAAAGAATTTCATGGAAAGAATTGTTTATTTAAACTTGGGTTAAATATTTGGGGAAGCAAGTGAAAGAATTTATTTGATTTATTAACTCCCTCAACTGTCAGATTAACATAAGCTTGCCCTGTTTTTAGGGATCTTGGCTTATTTATAATGAGTTTGCATATAAACATGTCTGAGTCTGTTATAATAGTTTTACCATATTCTTACTTCAGGTAAATTATAAGCTACAATTATAACAGAGACTAATCTATTCATACAAACTGCAGGAAATAATTGCTTCCATTACAGTCAGAAGTGGCATTTTAAATTATTTCTTGAAGAACTTTTTTAACTTTTTTTTTTTAATCATTTAGCTCCAAATAAGATGATAAAGTTACTAGAACACAGAGTTGTTGAACAGGATTCAGAAAGACAGAAGATGACAATTTTGTATTTAAATTCTGGGAGATTATAGTTGACAGGAAAACCAGGAGCTAGAAAAGAATTCCACCAAAGAGAAGAGTGCAAAAAAAGAAACCATTAGAAGAGAAATTATGATTACACTCGTAACTGTAAAATGATGATTGATATCTTTTTGTATTTTTTACAGCTTATCAACCTTTTTTTGTAGGTTATTTAAAGCTGAAATATATTTTTGTATTGTAAGATTTTTAGCTTTTATTTGCAAGCGAATATGGTATTTAACCCATAGCTGTGGGGAGAAGTGGTGGATTCATACTTTTTTCAAGTGTATTTGCATGTGAGTGAATGTACTGACCTCGGCTCTCCAATTTCTCATTCTGGGCCATCATACATTGCACCAAATAAACATCCAAGCTTACAGCACCTGGTAATTCCCAAGCAGTCACCCTTCTAGAACATTGCTTAACTTTGGCAGTCAGACAGGAACCGATGTTTCAACATGATATGTCTATAAGCTGTAAAATGATGAGAAACCAGTTCTAATATTCCACTTCATGAAATTGCTGCATCAAACTGGAAAGCTCATCAGAACAAAATTGCCATGAAAATATAGAAAAATCACTGAGAAGCAAAACTTTTTTTCCTTCAAAGTCTTAAATCAGATTTTAAAGATTCAGATCCCTCAAGCAATGCAACATATATATTGTAATTTGATTGTCTTTTTTTTCTTTACATGGTGCTTAAACATGAATTTGAAAATTGAAGCTTCTCAAATTCTTTATTATGTAACACAGAATTCTTGATTTATTTTGGCAAACAATTCAGTTCCTTTTCAAAATAATGATTCTCATCATAATTGGCTTAGGGAGGACACCACTGGACTCTGGGTTAGTGCAGTGTGTATCTGACCTAACCTCTATCCTACAACATTTTGACATTATTTGCCAATAAGTATTCATTTATATACGTATAGGGCTTCTGGTCACCAAACAATGGTTAATGAGCTCATTTGAAAAAAAACATCTTGGGTAAGACTATAAACTACATTTGACAGCAAGGTCTCTGATAAGGAGGTTTTAAGGAGCATGGAACAATCCCTTAATTGCTGGTGTTCCCAGATCCACCCTGACCTGGGGTGGTAGTACCTGTTAGGGTCCCAGATATGGGCAAATAGTTAACCCCTAAACAGGGTTCAAAACACTATGTAAGTGTTAAATACATTTTTGGTAAAAAAAATATTACCAGCAATTCATTTTTAGTAAAAAAAATATTACCAGCAATACATTTTTGGAAAAAAATATTACAAGTACAGTGTAACCCGAATATAAGAGAGATTTTTTCTGGTCCCAAATTAGAGCCATACTTACCTAAACAAAATAGACCAAACCCGGGTATAAGAGAAACCAGGATATAAGAGATTCTCATCCGGTCCCGGCAACTCTCTTATATCCGGGTTACACTGTAATACATTTAAAAAAAAAAAAATAATAATATTACCAGCAGTACATTTAAAAAAAAGATTACCAGCAATATATTTTTTTTAAAAATAATATTACCAGCAATATATTTAAAAAAAAAATAATATTACCAGCAATACATTTTTGGAAAAAAATATTACCAGTAATACATTTAAAAAAAAAAAAAATAGATATTACCAGCAATACATTTAAAAAAATAATATTACCAGCAATATCAGCAATATATTTTTTTTAAAAAAAAATATTATCAGCAATATATTTTAAAAAAATATTATCAGCTATATATTTAAAAAAAATATTATCAGCTATATATTTTAAAAAAATATTATCAGCTATATATTTTAAAAAAATATTATCAGCTATATATTTTAAAAAAATATTATCAGCTATATATTTTAAAAAAATATTATCAGCTATATATTTTTAAAAAAATAATATTACCAGCAATATATTTTAAAAAAAATATTACCAGCAATAAAAATCTTGTTGGCATTAACTAACACATTGAGATTGAATTGCCATAAAACAAAACAAAACAAATCAAAGCAAACCAGGCAAAAGGAGGACACTGAACAGGACAAAAATAAAGAACAATAGGCTATGGGTAAAATAAAGTGTTCTGTTTGACATTCTCTTGGAAGGACACTAGACATGACAAAGAACAAGAACACAGGCCTATGTCTCAAATAAAGGGAGGACAAAGAAACTCTTCTGAAAGTATCAATGTGTAATTTTAAGAAAACTTGTTAGCAGACTTTACGGAGTTTCAGAAACTCAATATTAGTAACAATCAACATATTAACAAATATTAGTTACATAAATTCATTCATCTTTTATAATTTATTTTAATACTTCTTATTTATTAATAATTCAGATGAATCCTTCAACAATGTATTCCCCTTCATTGTTTACAACCTCTTGCCAATGAACCACTGTTCAATGCCTCAACAATAGAAATCACAAGGTTTTGACTTGAAAAATTCACCAAGCCACATTCTAAGCTCCACATTGTTGTTGAACCAAACACCCCTCAAATTGTTAGAAAGCGACCAAAAAAGGTAGCTGTCTGAAGGAGCTAAATCAAGAGATGTGGTAGAACTTCCCAACCAAGCTCTTTTTTGGTATCCAGGAGTAGCCTGTTGTCAAGTAAGTAAACTGGCAGCACTAGAGATGTGCTGGAGTTTGTTCCTCTTGGTGAATTCCTGTGGCACCCATGCACCATGTTTTTGGCACGTACTCATTAAGATGATGAGCAACAGTAACATGAGAGCTTACCATCTTCTCAGCCGATCCCCTAGTGGTCTTCTTTAATCAGCATTGGTTTTTATCAAACTGAACAGCTTATGTGACACAAAGCTAAAAGTATGGAACACCCAGTGATTATCAAACTCAGTATTCAAACATAAATGATCTAGCGAGACAAGCTTGCTAACCATTACATTCTGTCAAAGTGCCCAAAGTGGTCTGTGAGATTGAACTTGTCCTCCTTAAAAAGGGAAAACTATTTTGGGGGCCATTCTGTCGGTAATGAAGTCATCTCCATACACAACACAAATGTATCAAGCAGCTTTGGCATCTTCATGACTTTGATTAAAAGCAGAGATGTTGTTGAATATGTCCATTCTTGTCTATTTGGCATTCCCACTGAAAGGAGTGTCTATTCTGAAATAAGATTCAATAACATTAGAGAACAGTTTCACAGGATGTGCAGAGTTATGAAGAAGCAAAAAATGCTATGAAAAATTATTCACAGAACATCAGGAAAAAAAAAAAATGAATGAATGAATATATATATTATATATATATATATATAATAGAAATTAGGTTTGCTAATTAAATTACACAACAGAAATTACACATATACACACACATATATATACATGCAAGCACACATGCATTTCAATTCAAGGTATATAAAAAGTCATGTCAGGGCACATATAAAATAAAATAAAATAAGACATATCTCGGCTGATTTACAGGCAAATACTCAAGAGCGAGAGCCGGATGTGAACAGGACAAAGTCCCGTCACAAAATGACCATTATCTTCGTTTACAAATGTTCCTGACACATGTGTTCCGGTCAAAAAATAAAATAATATTTAAAGTGTTCTATTTTTCGTCCAATAAAAATGCTTCCCTCCTAATTATGCTCACTTCGTTTTTCAAGCCTGTTAAGCCATAAAAAAACACTATAAAAGGGGTCACACGGAAGTTCAACGGGCAGTCACAGGTGGCCAGGGAACAAACCTATCACGGTCAGGCCGAGCGGTTAGCAGCTGTCAGCAGGGGAGCACCAACCACCGTCAACATGTGGGAACTACTATGAGAGATCGACCTAGATCCGAAGCCGACTTATGAACTATACCACAAGGTAGTTGTCCCAAACCCTCATGTTCCTGTTGAAATAAACCACGTAAATCTATTTCTGCTGTTGTCATATTTCTTTCTTGCAACCATACGTTTGTCTATAACAATGGTGTAATGGTTAGCAAGCTTGTCTCACTATAACAGTTATGGCTGAGTAGTGATTTCGATCCTCACTGGGTGCCCCATACTTTCAGCCTTGTGCCACATCTAAGCTATGCTTGGAAAATCACTATAAAAAGTCATGCTATCCAAAATGTAAACAAAGCAATTTCTAAAGAATTAATGATTTTTACTTTTTAATCCGACATATTTTTATTACTTCAACCATTATTTTTAGTGAATGTCCATATCTGAGTAGATACTCCATCTATTTTAAACAATATTTATTTCATCTACCACCCTGTAAACACTTAAAAACTGAGTAGATATGTGTTTCAGGAAAATCTGAATGAGTCAGTGTGTTTTAAAAAGAAAATAAAACCTTTCTTTATTGTTGAAGTTTTTGTAGCTGAGTTATAAAATAAGACTAGGGTACAGATGAGGGTTTCTCCCACAAAGTTGGGTGCATGTTTGTATCCTGCTGGAGGGCACATTTTCTTTATTAAGTTTTCTTGAATCTATTCTTTAGAAAAAAATTATATATATATGTAATATAAATTATATAATTGTTGGCTACAAGTTTCTAAGCAACATTTTTGCTAGGGTTGCTAGTCAATCCTTTTTGCAGATGTCTGCTCAGGGACATTTAGCACTCACTGCTTACCTGTGGCTTATACTGTAACTATGCCAAAGGGGCCTTAGTTATAGTTTATGAGAAAGTGTCATTCTGATGTGATCAACATTTTGAAGACCACCAGTATGCTTTAATCCTTAGTCATAATGACTTTTGAATTTGTGGTAGCATAACGATCTGAACAATTCTGTCTTCTCAATTTCACTCTCAAGACTTGGATCAAATTGTGACATTGTTTTCAAACATTTTCCAAAGGTATTGCATTCTGGAATCATCTCAAGCCAACAAGTCACCTTTCAGAAAGACTGACCAAGGTGAGATTTGAACCCGGGTTTCATGGTCAGAAATACATACACAAGAATGTATGGTGAAGTAATGGATCAGAATGTAAAATCGGAGAGCTGAGACTCAGTTGGGGGAAACAATGTTCTTCATGCTGCAGAGATCACAGACCAGTTCAGCCTTTTCAAACCATTTAGCTATATAGTGACCCTGGTCTAAACCATCAAATTTATGGATTAGCCTCAGGTTGAACTTGCCATCTGCCATGAAGGCTGAAATAGCTTGTAAAATATGGCAATAGTGTGTTGAAATTGGGAGAAATACTTAACCGACTGTTCTCTTAGGAATTCCGGTGGTAACAGGCAGAGAAATGAAAGGAATGGGAGGAAACAAAATAAAACTGAGTAATGACTAGTGAGACCACTGCCTCAGAAACCACAACATGGCAGGTGGAATGCAACTTCCAGAGCAAAACATGACAAGACACCAATTCTATGACAATAGCAAAGCAAATCTTGCCAACTCCAAACTGCTAACTGCTGGTTTTCTCATTGTTTTTATTGATATGAGACAGTTCACAAAAACCCTGATCTGGACAAGTTGCAGAGAGGTCCCTAGCAATTTTGGACTGAATACTTTTCATCATTGCTTTTATTGACACGAGACAGTTGACAAAGACCCCAATCTGGACAAGTTGCAGAGAGGTCCCTGGCAATTTTGGACTGAATACTTTTCATCATTGCTTTTATTGACATGAGACAGTTGACAAAAACCCCGATCTGGAGAAGTTGCAGAGAGCTTCCTTGGAGCTTCAGACTGAATCCTTTCTTGTACAGTAGGTAGATTGTTCTTGTTCCACTGTCCATATCCAGGGATATCTTTTCTTGTTCTTATTTATTACTGCTCACTTATTATTTTCCCTGTTTCCAGCAAGTACAATTACACAGAGCCCTACCCCAGAGATTGAAGATAGTGTTGATAAAATGTCTAATCCTCTGCTGGTTGATTATGATTTGTCTCTTGAGCCATTTCTCATTTCTGCTGGTCTTCATACCTATATTCTGTAATCAAACATTCTTTCTTTCTTTACTCACAATCACAAGTCCCATCATCGCTAAGGTAGACGTTAAACTGCATCCGCATCCTGGGTAAGACGATAAACTACATCCAGCAGCAAGGCCTCTGATTAGGAGATTTTAAGGAGCATGGAACCACCTCTTAATTGATAGTGTTCCCAGGTCCACCCTGACCCAGGGTGGTAGCACCTGTTAGGGTCCCATCTATGGGCAAATAGTTAACTATTACCGGCAATACTTTTTTGAAAAAAATTATTACCAGCAATACAATTTTGAAGGAAAAATATTACCTGAAACAGATTTTTGAAAAAAAAATATTACCAGCAATAAAGAATTTTGTCAGCATTAAATAACCCATTGAGGTTGATATGCTGTAAAACAAAATAAACCAAACCAATCTAAACCAAAGAATACATATTCTATTCATAGGAATCTATCTTAAAAATGTCGTCGGCATTAAATAACCCATTAAGTTTGATATGCCGTAAAACAAAATAAACCAAGCCAATCATCTCTAAGGGCCACTGGGACACCCCATGTACTGCATCTATAACAGCAGTGGGTATATCTAGGACAAGATAGCTTGAAAAAGACCATCATTCTTCAGGCTGATTTTGAAATTCCTTTTCCTAGAATGATTGCCATACCAAGGAAAAGAACTCTGTCAGCTTTGCTATTTAGTCTATAACTTGTTGGGTGGGGAGATGGCTTCACAATTTTTCCAAAATAAAAAAAAATGAAGATGAAATTGCGCAATGAACATTGCAGTTGCTCAGATGTCCTTCAATTTTGTTTTTTTTTTCAGAGCTAGATTTTTCAACAGCATTTTTCAAATTTGCAGTGGATAACTGTAGCTGCAGCTCTCAAGTTCCAGTGTAGATGTTCAGTTTTTGAATTCTTGGGCATCAGGCAAGTGTTTGTCCTGGGTAAGACGATAAACTGCGTCCAACAGCAAGGCCTCAGATCAGGAGGTTTTGAGGAGCATGGAACCACCTCTTAATTGCTGATGTTCCCAGGTCCACCCTAACCCGATGTGGTAGCACCTGTTAGGGTCCCAGCTATTAACTCCGAAACTGAGGTAAAAAGCATTATAAAAGTGTAAAGATAGGTTTTAATACCAGAAATACATTGTAAAAAATTATTACCAGAAATAAATTTTAAAAAACTATTACCAGCAATATGTTTTTGAAAAAAACAAAAAAACAAAAAAAAAACAAAAAACAAAAAAAAAAGAACTATTACCAGCAATATGCTTTTGGAAAAAAACTATTACCAGCAATACGCTTTTGGACATAAAAATTACTACCAACAATATGCTTTTGGAAAAAAAACTATTACCAGCAATACGCTTTTGGAAAAAAAACTATTACCAGCAATACGCTTTTGGAAAAAAAACTATTACCAGCAATACGCTTTTGGACATAAAAATTACTACCAACAATACGCTTTTGGAAAAAAACTATTACCAGCAATATGTTAGGGTGAATTTTGTGAGGCTCGTCTCTTAATCGAGATGCAATCCGACCAACCCTCCAAAGAAACACCATTGTACGAGAGCCAATAACCTCAGAAGTCTCCACTGCCAATGGAGTAAAAATAAATCTGTCTGCAAGAATATTTAACTGTTTTTTTTTATCTCCGCATCCCTAATGACAGACACCGGCTCAACTGCGGACATGACCAAATTAGTGGTCAAAAATGTATTGGCGCAGGTTGCATCCCAAATCAGTTTTTTTAATGAATCAGTTAAATCTTGAATCAATTTGCATTTTATCTAATATTTCTATCCCATATAGAAGTTAAAAGAAAACTGTATTAAGTTTTTCTTGACACTCTGTATGATATTTATTTCCACATAGTTTCCATATTACTCAGAAATGATTTGTCTCTGTGTTTTTCATTAAATCCATTTAGAAACAGATGTAAGTAATTAATGAAAGAGCCGTGTATATAACTGGGATAGTTACCAGTAGTCATATAAAAGGTTTGTCTTGAAAGTATTCAGACATTTAAAAGTGATGAAAATATAGCCTACCTAGGGAAATTGCATCTTAATCTGCTTTAGAGTACCTTATTTGAAATCTCACATGCTTTTCTCAGGGTACCTTGTGCTTGTCAAAACAGTCTGTGAAATGCTTCTTTGGGATCACCATCTGTTGCCTTGCCATATTCTCCTTAATCTCGACCACAAGCTGATTTCTTATATTGTGATTTTAGCCTTGGGAAAAGTCAAAAATTAGAGAGCGATATCTGGATGGTAGGTAGGATACATGAATTGTGAAGAATAGGCAGGCACATTTTTAGTGCGATAGTCATACAATGCAGAAGTTCACTTAATGGATATCATTGCTAACTAAATAAGCCTACAGGAGAGTGTCTGTTCAGATGTAGTAAAGTTGCCTTTGGTCAGTTGGTAAGTTTCATCAGAGCTGCACAATTGGTTTTCAAGATAGTACTTTGCAACTCTACTTGGGCAGTAATTACAGAAAATGGTGTCAAATATACTGAGCCAACCAACTTGTTATACCATAGTTCTACTTGTATCTCTTATGTGAGGTGCCAAATGTTGGAATTACTTAAATAGATGGATTCCCTTTTAAAAAAATTGGGAAAATTTTGTGGGGAAATAATTTTTGGAAATGAATATTCTTCAGACCTTCCTTAGACTGTAATACTTGTTAGAATCAAAAATATAAATTCATTAAAAAACATTTTTTAGATCAGTATGTGGGGAAGACTCCTGTTTATAAGAGTGACACAATATCAAATTGATGTCTTTTACAGAATTATTAGACTTAACTGTTATTTACAAATGTTAATTTTGAAAATGTTTTAACATCATTAATATCTGCATATTTTTTAATTTTCTTTAATAAAATATTCTATAGGAAGTTTTTTTTTTTTTTTTTTTTTTTTTGTGAAGCACATGAACAAACATTTGGAGTTAATAATTATTTATCTTAAATGAAGAATAAACAGATAAAGAAATTTTTTGTAATCTACTCCCACAAAAAAAAAAAGAAAAAAAAAGAAAAAACAGAAGGTTTTCACACAGCTAAGTGCAATAATTCTGTAAAAATCATGGACTGATTTGAAACTATATCTATGTAATGAATGGACCATCCACTTTCTAATAATAAAAAAAAAATCAATATATTTTGATTCTGACAAATGTTGTGGCCTAAGGAAGGTCCTGTGAATGCCAATGTACAAAAATTATTTACCCCCAAAAATGTTCATATATTTTTTTTTTAAGATGGGACCACTCTATTTAAGTATTAGGTTGGTGCAAAAATAATGTCGTTTTCTCACATATGTTACTATGTGAGAAAACGACATTATTTTTGCACCAATTTAATAGTTCCCAAGTCTCATATATAGTCATGATTATTTATGATTCTGTTGGTAAGTGCTAAAATCCACACTAGTGTAACTTATCCAATTTTCCACATGGCTTATACATGGAAATTCTTTTATTTTTCTTACCTTCCACTGATGCTCCTTGTTTAAACTTCTGTGTGGAGAGCCATGTCCTTCAGATCATGACTCTCCACAACTTCCTCTCTCATGTGGCTCTTAACATTTTTTTCTCTTTACTAAGGCTCCTATGCTCCATTCCACCATCCATTCACACAAGCTTATTGAGTAGCTGGTTTACTGCCTTCCTTTGTCTCTCTTGCCCTCATTATGCTGTATGAAGGTTTAATTTTCTAAGCCTCCCTTCCTCATTGTGTCTAAGGAATTTCAGCTGATTCTGAGTATAAGTGTTTCTTTCTACTGCCATTTTATTTAAGACTTTCTTGTTGCTTACTCACTTGGGATACTCTAAATTCCATAGACTTTTAGAGAACAACATTTCAGCTGTCTCTGATTTCCATGAGGAGATTGTCCAGCATTCACTATCATAGAAGAGGATGAATATCATATAGCAATCCAGCAACCTTTTTACTTTTTCTAATGAAATCTTTCCATTTCTCAGCACCTTGTTGAGTCATTGGAATGCTTCTTTCGCTAGAGTGATGTGTTTTTGGATCTCACTATCACATTATCCATCCTCTGTCCTGGGTAAGATGATAAACTATGTCCAACAGCAAGGCCTCTGATCAGAAGTTTTTGTGAAGTGTGGAATCACATTTTAATTGCTGGTATTCCCAGGTTCACCCTGATCTGGGGTGGTAGCACCTATTGGGGTCCCAGCCGTGGGCAAGTGATTGGCACTCAAACTTGTGTAAAAAAAAAATAGGTTTTAATACCAGAAACAATTTGTAAAAAAAAAAAAAAAAAAGAAAAAAAAAAATTACCAACAATAATTATTATTGGCAATACTTAAAAAAAAAAATACCAGCAATACAAACAGCTTTACATTTAAAAGAAAAAAAAAAAAAAAACTTTACCAGCTATAGATTTCTTGAAGGAAAAATATTCTCAGAAATAGATTTTTGAAGAAAAACTTATTCCCAGAAATAGATTTTTGAAAAAATATATTACCAGCAATAAAAATTTTTGTCGGCATTAAATAACCCATTGAGATTGATATGCCGTAAAACAAACAAACAACGATCTATTAAAACACTTCCCAGATATTTAAACTTCTGCACTGACTTGATGTTTATATCTCTAATTTGTAACTCAGATTTTGGTTATTTTTCATTCTGATAACAATTCTTTCTGTCTTCTTGCAGTTGATGTTTAGTCTTTTTTTCTTGCTTTCTTCTACCAACACAAATATGGCAATAAAGATGAGAACAACAGTTCAAATAATGTAAGAAAAGAGTGTATGAATCTTATTGGGAATCGAGTACAGCTGGGATTCCCAAAGTGGGAATGTAAAAATTCCATGGGTGTGGTGATTTAAAAAAAAAAAAAAAAAAAAAAGACATGGCAGGATGGCATTAGAATCAAGTCACATTTTCTTTTTGAGCAGGAGCTATCTAGTTTTCACTTTCCACTCTTGATAGAGTCCAAAAGCATCCCTGCATCCTTGTGGGTGACAAATTATTTTACACACTACAGCCTCCCTCCCACAGACAAAGCATTGCAAGCCTTTTGCTACTTGTCTTGATAGTTTGAAAGCATATCCGAGTCATTGTGAGACAAGAATTATTTTAAACACTGCTCTATCGCTACATCCATGGAAAAGTGCTCAGAAAAACTACATTCCTTCATCCTCATCATTGTCGTCCTTCAACCAACCATAGGGAGGTTGAAACTCCCTTGACAATCCCTTTCTACACTGTTTGGTCTTGTATTGCTGTCCCGTGATCCCCAATGTCCAACCCTGAGTCCCAAGCTATGGTGTCTGGGAAAGTCAATTTTCATGAGAAGACACTTCCAGAAGGATACCATAAGAGTAAGGATGAGACGATTTCTCTGTCCACTTGGTGACAGGCAGACTAATCTTTTTAAAAAGAGATTGTTCTTAGTTCTCCTTAAATTGTGTTAAGTGTTGCATGGGATCTTCAACCGATGCTCTGGATTTTTCTAAGTAGATTTGTACATGTTCCATCCAGTTTCGGATCCAAGAATTAGGACTGGTTCAATCAATGTTCGAAAGCTTTGGGCTTTTAAGGAGGATGGATGGTTCAAGCGCCGAATCTTGTCAAGTTTTCTTTCGTTCCTTCAGCTCCACTGACGTCAGTAATGAATTTGCTCATGATTAAGTTAAGTACCCATTTCTTTGTTTCCAGTGAAATTTTCTAGTTCCTTCATCCTCATCATATCATAATCACCATTCTTTGACTTCCCTATGGTTGGTTGGAAATCCATTGACAATCCCTTTCTACACTGGTCCTGCATTGCTGTCCCCAGATCCCCAATGTCCAACCCAGAGTCCCGAACTATGGTGTCTGAGAAAGTCAATTTTCATGAGGAGACACTTCCAGAAGGATACTATAAGAGTAAGGATGAGATGATTTCTCTGTCCACTTGGTGGCAGGCAGATGGTAATCATTTTTATTTGAGTTTAAGAGAGATGGGTCTTAGTTCTCCTTAATTTGTGTTAAGCGTTGCATGGGATCTCCAACTGAAGCTCTACATTTTTCTAAGGAGATTTGTATATGTTCCATCCAGTCATACATTCCTTAGTTCTCTCAGGTCTAAACTTCATGACTAGGACCCACAATGATACAAACATTGTAGAGAACCATCCTCATTCTAAAGTAAGTTCCACTTGAGCGGCTTCTTCCTGTGAACCACCACTCTGTGAAACCAACTCCCAAGAGGATGTTTTTCTGATCATTATGATCTTAACTTGAATAGGTTATCTTCCCCACATAAACTGTACCTATTACTTTACAACCCTCTCCTCGAGTGGCTCCCAGGCCTTGTACAGGATGAACCTAATTGTTGAAAACTTTGAATACATGTTTGTAACTTGCGGATATTATCTAGACAGGATGCACCACATGTCAGTCAGAGCAAACAGATGATGTCTTCAGAGACAGTGCCCTGGGTATGACAATAAACTATGTCCAGCAGCAAGGCCTCTGATCATGAAGTTTTGAGGAGTGTGGAACCACCTCTTAATTGCTGGTGTTCCCAGGTCCACCCGGGGTTGCAGCATCTGTTAGGGTCCCAGCTATGGGCAAATAATTAACCCCAAAACTGGGGTAAAAAGTGTAAAAATAGGTTTTAATACCAGAAATTCTTTGTAAAAAAATTATCAGCAATAAATTTTTGAAGAAAAAAACTATTACCAACAATACATTTTTGAAAAAAAAAAAAATATTACCAACAATACGATTTGAAAAAATTATTACCAGCAATACATTTTTGATTAAAATTATTACCAGCAATACATTTTTGAATGAAAAAATTATTACCAGAAATAGATTTTTGACAAAAAAATATTACCAGCAATAAAAATTTTGTCGGCATTAAATAACGCATTGAGGTTAATATGCCATAAAACAAAACAGACCAAACCAAACCTGACCTGGGGTGGTAGCAGTTTTTAGGGTCCCAGCTATTGGCAAATAGTTAACACCCAGACTTGTGTCAAAATTCTATGAAAGTGTAAAAATAGGTTTTAATACCAGAAATACTTTGTAAAATAATTATTAACAGCAATAATTTTTTGAAGGAAAAATTATTATCAGCAATGCTTAAAAAAAAAAATTACCACTAATACAAACAGCTATACATTTTTTGAAGGAAAATATTCACAGAAATAAAAAAAATATTACTGGAAATACATTTTGAAAAAAAAAAAAATATTACCAACAATAAAAATTATCAGCATTAAATCGAGGTTGATATGCCGTAAAACAAACCAAACTGTAAACCGGAAACTTTAGAAACCAACACTATAGGTCTGTAAGTTTAGTGATAGTCATGGATGTTCCTTTGGTTTTAGATAAGTTTTCTTGAATTTGCAGTATACTGAATACCAAACAAGTGCATGAATAGAGTTCTAGATATCTAGCCTAGGATGACAGCTGGGAAAAATTTGGGAAGTATTGAAATAGAGTAACAGGAAATTGTGGTTTCATGCCTCCTCCTCAGACATTCATGCAAGATATATCACTGTTTACAAGATGAATACTGTCTTTTCTCATTCATAATGTTGTATTTATATCTTGGATAATGGAAAGGAATTTTGCTAAATGCTCTGGCCTCTCAGCTGTTAGTCTGTTGCTCTACCACTCTTGAAGGGAAAAAAATTATCTATGATCATTAACAATCTTGACCAACTGCTTATCTCTCTGTTGCAGCTGATAGAGGTTAACTTTGGAAAATATCAGCTTCAAATGTCTTTATTTTTTTATTTTTTATTTTAATAGCAGATGATGTCTTCAAATTTCTAACAGCTCTCACCTGTCTTTTTTTTTCTTTTTTTTTTTTTTTACCTTTTCATTTCAGGTACTTATTATGCCCCTGAATTGGATACTCTAGAGAATTACAGACATTACATCGAAGGCTTACCCACTGTAGACCCTCCAGAAATATTTGGTATGCATGAAAATGCTAACATTTCTTACCAGGTATGTTTCTCTTACCCTGCCCCACCTCAACCCAGCTGTGTGTCATTCTATCTTCCTAACTATAATTCCTTACACATTTAGCATAAGCTCCTATGACGGGCGCAGAACAGTTCTCAACCCAACCAAAAAGCCTTTCCAAAGCAAAAAAAAAAAAAAAAATTGATTTCTGGTCATTTGAAGAAAATTTAGGAAATAGTTTGGGCTGAAAACTTTTCAGCACTATTTCATAATGGTATTAAATTTTTTTATAAATTCTCCTTTGAATCTAACTTAAAGAAGTGGAAAAAATATTCTAACCTCTTAATCACAGATATGTATTCTTTTTTTAAATACTAAAGTTCACTCAATACAAGGCTCCAGAGCCACTCTAGGTAGAGAGTTACTGAATGATGTCTGTGAAATGAATGTAGGAGGAAGTGAAGGCTATAAAGATAATCTGCTATTCGTTCATGCATTGAGTACTGTTATCATATTTGGTCTGGCGCTTCTGCTGTACATCTTGTTGTCCTGGGTATGACGATAAACTACATCTGCATCCTGGGTAAGACGATAAACTACGTACAACAGCAAGGCCTCTGATCCTGAGGTTTTGAGGAGCATGGAACCACATCTTAATTGCTGGTGTTCCTAGGTTCACCCTGACCTGGGGTGGTAGCACCTGTTAGGGTCCCAGCTATGGGCAAATAGTTAACACCCAAACTTGTGTAAAAATTGGTTTTAATACTAGAAATATTTTGTAATAAAAAAAATTATTACCAGCAATAATTTTTGAAGGAAAAATTATTATCAGCAATACTTAAAAAAAAAAAAACTACCAGCAATACAAACAGCTATACATTCTTTGAAAAAAAAAATGACATGCTATAGATTTCTACAAGAAAAAATATTCCCAGAAATAGATTTTTGAAGAAAAACATTACCAGCAATAAAAATTGTCGGCATTAAATAACCCATTGAGGTTGATATGCTGCAAAACAAACCAAACTTGATAAAATCCGCAGAAAGATCTGTAATGCAATCAATCCTGAGGAGGCATCTCAACTTCAGTCATTTTCTCACTGATATGGCTTCCCTCTGTCTTTTCTTCAAATGTTTTCATGACAACTGCTCTGACTAGCTTTTATCCCTGGTGTCTCAACTGCATGAATTTAAGTGTGCTACTAGATTGGCATCTAGGTCCTACTCAATGTTGAAATAGCTAAATGCAACTGCCACTTCTACTCCAACAGTTTCTTTTCTCACACTTCCCACCTTCCATTTACTTGCTTCCCTGATAACTACAATCTTCAAAAATTTAAATGCAACATCAATCACCATCTTAAATCCTGTCCATCTTTTGTCCTTTCCTCAATCCTCCCTATTTTCAGTCTTCTCTTTCACTTCCTGTATGTAACACCTTGCATACTAATTGCATTCCTGCCCTGCTTGGGATGAAATGATTAAAAAATATATAAAAAAATAAGGAATATATACAAGAACTGACAATTGATTTAAGATAAAAAGATTCTATAGTTCAAGGAAACGGCCATATGGGATCTTGTTCCACAGAGTTTTTTGTGCAGAAATGGTCTGAGAAATACATCCTCCTTACAGTTGGAACATGGAGGAAATCCAGATGATTCAACTTCCTGGATTTAATATGGCAAGTCTTTTTTCTATAAATGTCTGAATTGGTAGAACTAAAGATTGGAGCTTATTTAGCTTTTTACCATAGACATAGCAATAAGCTTGCAATGTTGCGACTGTGAGAAAGAGGCTGTAGAGTGGAAAATAAATAATCTCTTACAAGACTGCATAAATGATTTTAAACTATTAGGTCGGTGCAAAAATAATGTCGGTTTTTGACGTATTTTTTAACGTCAAAAACCGTCATTGTTTTTGCACCAACCTAATATCATGGTTAAAAAGTGGGGAGCTTCAGCCCAGATATACCAGTAATTCTCCATTTTTGGTCTAATCTAACTCTTGTAAAGATAAAGCATGTTAGAAGGAGTCTGGTACACTCCCAGAGAAGTAGAATAACCTGACTATATTTTTAAGCATTTTTAACTAAGCTATTGTCTTAGATGGGACCTCTATAGCTTCTTATTTCACTCACTAACCAAATAATCTTTCTACAAAAAGAAAAGGATGTTGTAATAGAAATTCTCTTACTTCTTTAACATTTCTATATAAAGAACATTTTCAGCAGGACATCAATTTTCTAAAGTTCTTTTTGTTGTTATACTAAAGTCCACTTGAATTTCCTACTCTGGGGACAGCTATGTAGCTCTGACTGTGAGAGAAACATTTGAATAATCTTTTAATTTTTATAACATTAATAATAATATAAAGTAAATTTGCAAACAATATTTTCACACATTTCAACAATTCAGTACAGTTCTAAGAAAACCTAATTAAATAGATTATTTTGATTTATTTAGATAATTCCATAAGTTTTTTCAGCTCTGTTTAACTTATTTGCAGTAATATGAAATATCAGATGACAACAATGCTTATTAATATGAATGCTGTAGGCTTTATAACTTGTGACCAAGTTTTGACAAGGCAGATACAAATTCTTTCTACACAAACACAATGAATTAAAAATACTTTAACAAAAACATTATGTATATATGATAATTTTTTTTTATAATTGAATTACAAATAAATAACACGGGTGAAATATTCATTAAAATGTGTTTTTAAAATAATTTATCCTGGATCCCAAGCCATGTTGGAATCCAGGGAAATGAGAAAGCCGATTCATTAGCCAAAGCTGCTCTCAACATGACAGCCGACCAAAACATCAAAATCCCATGCACTGACCTAAAACATAAAATCAAGACAACAATAACACTAAAATGGCAACAACTATGGGACAAAAATACCAACAATAAATTCTATCAAATAGCACCAATTCTAAAGGAAAGGCAACTGAGTCTTAAAACAAGAAAAGAACAAACCACCACTGCTCGACTACGCATTGGACACACAAGACTGACTCACTTTTTCATACTAAAACAAGAACCTCCTCCTAAATGTTCCTGTGGAAAACAATACACTGTAAAACATATACTAATAGAATGTACAAACCTCACACACATCTGTAGAAAATTCTATAACACAAAGAACATGAAGAAATTATTTGCAAAAACTGAACCAAAAAAGATATTGGATTTTCTAAAAAGAATTGGTCTCTTATCAAAGATATAGATTGATGTATAAACAACATATCCTACTTTTTTATCATTTTGCAAATAAATTGTCCTTATCAAATGGAAATTCTTGACTTAAACAAAAATACCTAGGATTACTTTGCAGTGTGCAAGCAAATAAGCTCTATGTTGCTAAAAATGTTCCATCCAAAATAGGCATTTAAAATTCATATAAACTGGATTTGGCATTAAATAACCCACAGTGGTTGATATGCCATAAAACCCAAACAAACAAACGAAATAATTTATGCCTATGAAATATTGCCACTTATGTCGCAAGCACCATGTATTAGGAATATATATTTTATTTAGAATTTTTAACCTGTCATTTCTGATTATGATTTCATTTTTCACAAGGTTTTGATATTATTCAAGAAAACATATCTAAATGAAAATATGCTGCCTAAATATACATATTTTAAATTACCTGATCCAACAGCTCATCACGACACCAGCAATTGGCAATTTAAGAATAAACTTGTATAAGTTGTCATCGAAGTTCTTATTCCTCTAACATTTCTATATAAACATTTTCAGTAAATAAAGTTCTTTTTGTTATTAGACTAAATCCATTTAAATTTCCTACTCTGTGGATAGCTACATAGATCTGATCATGAGAGAAACAAGTCAATAATTTTATGATGTTTGTATTAATAATAATAAATTTGACATATATGCTTTATTATTCAAAACAAAACATTAATCTTCATTGTTATACTCATAATGCTTTGGCCTTTGGTTAAAACATATCTGGTTCCTTATCAGTTGGGAATTCAATCCTTGGGTCTGTAAGTGCTGAAAAGACACATTCTCTGGTTTAGCGGAAGACATAGAACACTTCTTAAATAGAAATGTGAAAATAAAAAAATAGGGAAAAGATTTTATGGGGCATAATTTTTGGATAATTAATCAATTTAATTATTTTAACTAATTTAGATACTTCCATAAATATATATATATAATTTTTTTTACTCCATTTGACTAATTTGTAGTAATATGAAATATCAGATGACAATACCTAATTCTCTTGACTCACTCTTAGCAGTTGACTACTACTTCTACGCGACACTGGCGAATCTTATGTGTGTTGTTCTTATCCTAAGTATTATCGTTCATTACCAACTTTCGTTTGATTATTCTATTCAGTAACCTTCCCTAGTTTACAACACTTAGAATAATGAAAAAATACCTGAAATTCCTTGGACACATAATGAGAAAAGAGGGCTTGGAAAAATCAACCCTCACTGGGACAAGAGAGATAAGGAAAAGATAGCAGAATGGTAGACAGGAGCCTTAGTAAAGGAGAAATACTGCTAAGAGCCACATGGGACAGGAAGTTGTGGAGTGCCATGAAAGGAGGCAGCACATAGAAGATAACAGAACTGCTGAATTCAAGCATCAATTTCATTTCACTGTTTTTGTTATTTTGACATCATTTCATGTGATTTATACTCCAGAGCAGCGGTTCCCAAATGGTGTAACGGAAAAGGATAGCAGGTGAGACAGAATGATTGAAAGACAATCAAAGATTTAGAAAGAGCTTCAAAAAATTCATTAGCCAAAAATAAATATAATTTCAAAATTTAAAATATTATTATGGATTACTTGTAATTACAGAAAGTGTCCCAGTAAAAATCAGTAGAAATAATTATTGGCTGGTTTTATCATTGTGATATTCTTGATTTATATCAAGTATTAAGAATATAGTAACTAGGCTCTGCAAATTGGAGGAGAGAGTTATCAAGAGAGTTATCAATGATAATGTTCTAACTTTGAATCTACGGTTCTCTCCCTTTAACCCTCTCTCCGTTTTTTATTTTTAAATATATTTTTTATTAGGTTGGTGCAAAAATAATGACATTAAAAATACGTCAAAAAACGACATTATTACCTAATATTACAGTGTAACCTGGATATAAGAGAGTTGTCGGGACCAGAGAAGAAGTCTCTTATATCCGGGTTTCTCTTATATCATATCTTGGTTTGGTCTATTTTGTTTAGGTAAGTATGGCTCTAATTTGGGACCAGAGAAAATCTCTCTTCTCTCGGGTTTCTCTTATATCCGGGTCACAGTGTACATGAAATTTGGTGAGGCAAATTTTAATTCTGAAAATGCAACCCAGAGAAAAAAACAAAGTTTGAGAATCACTATTCCAGAGAGTCAAGTTGATCAGACTATTCATCTCCTTTTCTTATTATTACAATAATTTGACTGATCAATTCTCTGGCCATCCTAAGGTATAGCTCAGTAGAAAGCATCTTTCTGTTTTTTAAATTTGATTTCAATGCTAAATGACACTAATTGTTGTGAACATCTTGTTGGTTAAAAGCATTGAACCATTTATGTTAATATATGTATAACTTTCTATGGGGTAAGGATTAGATGACTAAGATTCTCAATGAGTGCCCTACAGTTCTAGCCTTGTGCCAGCCTAAGCTAACAATGTCTTAAAAACCAAGAAAGTATTGCTTCATTATCACCACTCATGCTCCGCGTCTTCTCTGGTCAGGGTGAAGAATAACACTCTCAACTGGGCTCTAAGCCTTTGGACAACTTTTGACCAAGATCACTTTAGATCTCAAGTGAAACATGTATCCATTCCTAAAGATACTGGAAGTACTTGACACCTTCTGCCATGTTTTACCTCTACAAGAATTAGATTAGACCAAAAATGGAATACTGCTACTAAATTTGGGCTGGAAATGCTCAATCTTCACTTTCGCACCTTCATAGAGATCAGAATTGTTTATGCAATTATGTGGTGGAACACTTTACTCTAAAAAAAAAAACCCAAAAAAAACCTCTTTCTCCACAGATGTAAAGTTGCAAACCAGACACTACTCTATTTCACTGGCAATGTTCTGATGTGCCCCATTTTTTTAGTTCCATCAGTCCCAGACCAAAGAGAAAACATGCTACTTCCACAGAGTTGAATCGCTCTTGTTTCCTTTATATTCCAAATTTAAAAAGAAAGCTAGAACAGCTGCGTTGTGGATAACCACATAGGTGCTTTCCTGAACACTACAATCATGACCTCTTCAAGCCAATCATCATCCTTCCTTGTTATTCTCATCATCTACATTTCTATTCACATTCATATCACGCACCTCCTTCATCATTACGATTTTGACTGTAGCACTACATTGAGTGCCTCTGAACCTTTGTATTGGGTGAAATATAGTAAATAAATAAATAAAAAATAATTATTAGCACCTTGCCATAGACTAATGTTTAGTGAACCTGGTTGACCAACCTTTCTGGATAGTGAGTTTTGATCAAACTTGTGACCTTGTGCCAGACTTTTATATAGGAATAAAGGGTCACTATTGTTTGAACATAGATCACCAGGGAGCAAACACAGGCAATCACGTTATTGAAGTGTATTACGTTGTGACATCACCCCCGGGCTGTCTTTGCCCCCGTGCTATCCTGTGACAACCAATGTGATTCGGATGGGAATCTGGTTAGATTCGGCATCAGCTTTGTCATTCCCAGCTCGCCTCCAACATCTGGTTACCGAAGTAACTGCTTTGACTTCTAGTCTAACCTACCCACATTGTGATTTGATCTTAGGTAGATGAAATCAATCAGTCGCCGGGCCGTAATGCAAGCCGAGTCCGAACAAAGGTAATACCACACAAGTATATGTGAAAGAAAATAAAGTAACAACTCAAAAAGTTCAAATGTGTTAAAAAAAGAATAACAAATATTTTTATATCTGGTTCCTGAATACAGGACTGCATCTTTCTCCCAAACCGCATCTATGGATTCGTGACAGTTTGTGTTTGTTAGGTGAGTCTTAATATCTTAAGTTGTTTTTCGATAACAGGTTTTTGTTGTCTTCAGGCAATATTCGTAAAACTTGTTTTGGTGGTATGAGTCTAAGTAGTTCTTCAAAAATAAATTGTTCTTGGTTAGAAGTTGAAGTCGGGATGTGTGGATCTTCAGTCAGCTTCCTGCGAGGCTGGTCTCAGAGCTCACAGCTCAACTCTGCATCTCTCTCTCCAACTGCAACTCTAACTCTGTGTTTTTCTAACTCGCTGCGACTCTGCTTATATGGATGCCAACCAAAACCGGGTGTGGGCTTGTCATGGTTTGGGGTTCCTCGATAATTCTAAATCCACAATAAGGATTTTCTTTGTTTTCGGACAGGAAAATTTATCACTTTCCATTTTTGGAAGTCCATTACTTTTTGCTTTAGAGGGGTTCTTAAGGGTATCATCCTCCCAAATTCCTCCTTTCTCATATTGGTATCTCACACCAATCCCCTCAGAGGATGTCAGCAGGTTTCCCTTCTTTCTCATAGTGGCATCTCACACCAATCCCCTCAGAGGCATCAACAGGCCTCCCTTCTCTTTTACATGTTTACCATTATTGCTCAAAGGCAAAAAAATTTTTTTTTTTTTTTTCCTTTTCTTCCAGACAACAGACCTCTATGACTCGTAGTGTGGTCCTTAATCTCTATCTTAACCGAATGTCACCTGGACTTTATCAACGAGACTTTTGCCAGTGTCAAATGGGTGGTTATCTGGATTCCTTCACACTCTGTATCCAGTTATCCATTCTGGTAACAAACTTTTATCATGTCCAGGTCTGGACAATAAAACAGGTGGTCTCTTTCCAAAAACAATGACATCTCCGAAAGATAGTTAATGGTTTATTCTTTCCCTCTCTCTCTTGGGTGGCCTCAGCTGATGCCTTTCTCGGTCAGTACGTGACCTGATTAACATTATCTCCCAGCTTCTATTTTGTAGGCCACTTGACCAATTTGAAATTTTCATTATTGCCATGGGCAGATGGCTATCTTTTATTTGCCACCTCGTAGCATAAATTAATTCGACAGATCCAAGATCTTACGAATTTCCTATCTTCTGCAAAAAAAATACTTTTCTTTGCAAATGAAAATAAAATCTTTACCACTTTTCTTTGTTAAAAAAAATAACATCGCTCAGTATGTCTTTTCGTGATAGCTTCTTATCACCTTAATTATTTCTCACTTTTAATTTTCACGCGACCACTAAATAGTGTCACAACGTGACCATAGAGAAAACGCATAAGAAGTCATGTGACGTCTAGATTATTATTTCTAGTCTAATCTCTATTACTATTTGGATCTGCATTTCTACTATATTCTCTAATTACTATACTTTTTCTTTATACTATTTCACTATACTGTTCAAGTGATTATTATCAAGCAAGTACTATTGGTGTGAGTGTTATTTGAAGGCATCTGACCCAGCAGTGTTCAACGCCATATTATAGTTGTATCTGCAGTTACAAAGTCTCTACTACAACGACCCAAAGTGTCTACTACAGTGGGCATCTCAAAAGTGACAACGAGTATTTGTTGGCATTACAAAAGTGGTAACGAGTGTTTGTTGACATCACAAAACAGACTAAATTGCAAATAGTAAATAATTGTGATTACGTTGTTTGGTCCAAGAAATTATTTCACAATTCTAATTAGACAGAATATGAATTTGATTGTCATTGATTGATGTGGGAATATATATGAAAAATATATGGTAACGTGAAGAGGAGGTCTGGATTTTACAAGTATATCCAAGGAATGATTGTAGAAAGGGTGAAATTAAGGAGGGTACACAACAGAGAGAGACAGTGGGTAGAGAGGAGAAAGTGAGTGAAATACAGAAAGCAGGGGTGGGGATAGAGAGCAGATAAAGTTAGAGGGACAGAAAGTTGTGACAGAGAATGAGAGTGACAAAGAGAGAATGCCTTGTTTAGCAGTCATCACCATGAGAGTTGTTTCGACTTGAAGGCACACTGCAAATCAATGTGATTTGCCATCTTCAGTATGGTTGCTTGTTTCTGAGCATGCCCAGCTGATCAGGTTCATTTGTGTTTCTTCAATACCAACAGAGCCAACCTGTTGTCTATACAGAAACTACACTAGACATTAGTTATTGTTCAAGTATGTTCCCCACCAGGATTAATACAGTAATAAATTCTGAGTTGTCCTTCTCCTATACTGGTTGTCAAACATGGCTAGAGTTCAGTATTTCTTAACTCATAGTTAAGTGGGAGGGATAAGAAATGGATTCGTACCCTTTCCAAGAGTATTTGTGCGAAAGTGAATGCAACAATCTCATCATTAATTTGAACTCTGTTCGGTGATTTCTCATTCCAAATGTCTAATCATTACACCACCCGCACATCCAGTAGCAGTTAATGCATTAAAATTAAACAAAGATTTTTAGATTATAAACCATAATCTAAGCACTTGCAGAAATTCTGCTTTTAAAACATTTTTTGGTCCATATCTACATCATTGCAACTTTTAGCAAAACCTTTCAAACCATTTTTCAGTCTTCCTCAGATTTGTTAAATTTAGAAATAGTCCTGCACTATTTTCTTCCCTCGTATACTCAGTATGTTTGAAAATATCATGTAAATATCAAGTGTCGTGACTAAATGTCTATCTCTGTCAATGAAGAGGATCAAATCCAACCAGTCAGAAATCGACACAAAAAAAAAAAAGAAAAAAAACTCTACTGAGTTAGTTCAGGGATCCCATGAACAATTATATGAGAAAAAAATAAGGGATTGCACAACTAACAGCTCAAATGTCCCAATATATTTGTCAGGCGATACTTACTTTTTTGAAGGATAAACCCTTACCTATTGCTCCAGATTTCTTCCATTGTAAGCACCTTGTCTTGGTTTTATCAGCTCACAACTTGCGTAACACAAAAGTGATTTTAATCCTTTGAACCTTGACTGAACATTTTATATACACATTTAAACATCTTTTTTTACTACATATTTACATTTCTGACTGGTTGGGTGGCCTCAGCTGATGCCTTTCTCGGTCAGGACGTGACCTCATTAACATTATCACCCAGCTTCTATTTCGTAGGCCACTTGACCAATTTGAAATTTTCATTATTGCAATGGGCAGACGGCTATCTTTTATTCGCCACCTTGTAGCATAAATTAATTTGACAGATCCAAGATTAAACCTCCAACCTTTAAACATTCAGATCGTATTAGCCTGTCCTGTGTATGATGATAAACTACATCCAGCAGCAAGGCCTCTGATTAGGAGGTTTTGAGGAGCATGAAACTACTTCTTAATTGCTGATGTTCCCAGGTCCACCCCGACCCGGGGTGGTAGCACCTGTTAGGATCCCAGCTATGGGCAGATAGTTGATCCACAACCTGACTCAAAACACAATGAAAGTGTAAAAATAGATTTTAATACCAGAAATACTTTTTATAAAATAAGTATCAGCAATAAATATTTGAAAAAAGAAAATATTTCCAGAAATAAAAATCTTTTCAGCATTAAATAACCCATTGAGGTTAATATGCCACAAAATAAGACAAACTATACATTTCTGAAAAAATTACCAGCTATGCATTTTTGAAAAAAAAAAAAAAGAAAAAAAAAGGATATTTTGTTAGCATTAAATAACCCATTGTGGTTGATATGCCGTAAAACAAAACAAACCAGATCATATTGGCATATTTGTACAGAATAGAGACCTGCAAGCTAGGTTGGCTATTTCTACAATCTGATCCGATAACTGTTGCTTGGATGTTTCTGCCACAACATATTTCTGGTGATTAGCTTTTCTATAATACAACAAAATGTAAAAAAATTGATTCTGTTGCATTGACTATACTATTACTGGCACAATTTTGACAGGGGTTGTTAAAGAGAAAAGGGGATTTAGATCAATTACAACAAGATGCCCTCGACGAAAATGAAAACAAGAACCAAACAACTACACACCAGCTAAAATATATTTACTATAATAAAAAATACTAATTCCTGGTGTTTTGAGCTGCAACAAGATTAATCTTTTTAAAAGTATTTGGAATAGGATATAAAACCTAATAAATGATCCTACCCATATTATCTACAACCTTAGAAAGCCATAAACCCTTCAAGGTGGGAGACGTTTATTTGTTTTTAATCATTTGATATATCGCCATGTTTTTTTTCAACACCAAGTGTATTTTCTGGTAGACTTTAGGGGCTATCAAGTTCTTTCCAACCCTAAAAGCTCCCTGGAAATATTTCATGTTCCCAGAATTACTATCGTATGCAGCTGATTAATGGTGTTATGTGTAATATTTCACATGGAAAAAGGATTTTTTTCCCCTCTTTGTTTAGTAAGGATCCTTTCCCTAAAGCCAGTATAAAATCTAATCCAAAGAATCTGCTGGAATTTTTTCCTGATTTAAAACACTTATAAATGGTTTTTTAAAATGTATTCAAAAAAGTATCTTGTTTCAATAAAAAAATATTCTTTTAAAATATGTTGATGTTAAAAACCTATAAAGCTTAAGTTGAACTTACCACGGCAGAAGATAAGTCAAATTTATTGATATGAATTTTAGTGTTTCGGAGTTAATATGTAAAAGAAGAAACTAAGGTTTATTTAAAGAAAAATGTTTTAAACTAGACAACTAAAGAAATATAGTAGAGCAAACCAAGTTATCCCCTATGGGTTAAATATTAGGGCAGAATGGGTGCTTTAGTATTGGTTGGTAACAAGTCTAGGAGAAGGACAACTCTGAATTCAAAACTGGTTGGAGTGGAACTAGTAATTTCATCTCATAAAAACATATTTGAAACAGAAACCACAGTTGCATTCCTTAGTGTGGTGGGGGTTGTGACCCAGTACTCCACAGAATTGTCTAATGACATTAGAAGAAGAGGTGGAGAAATGAAACTATGCACCCTGACTGTGATCTCTATATCAACACACACACACCACCAAAAGTATAAAACTTTTTTTATTTTTAAGTTTAATGACACAGAAAAATAAGTTTTTTATATTAACAACAAGAACAACAAATCCTACCTAGGACAATGGCATCTTCATTCTACTTCATATACTCCTTTTAGGAGTACTCCATATACTCCTCTTAGGAGCTCTTTTACTTATCCTAGTACTCTTTTCCCTTATGAAAAGTCTACAAAATTTTCTTCGAGGATCACCATTATTGGAAATCCATCCATTTGCAATAGCTAGAAGTTGCAGTAATCTAAATCAGGTCTGGGCCATGTTGACATAACTGGGTGATGCGATGCTTTACTTAAAAAAAAAAAATAAAAATGCTGGGGGTACAAAATTTAATAACAGTGATAAAAACAAACATTTAAGAACAAACAAAAAAAAAATACATAAAGTGTTAATATCAAAATACAAAACACTGACCTGGGTATGACAATAAGCTAGATCAGGCAGCAAGGCCTCCGATCGAGATATTGAAGGTTTTAGGGAGGATGGACCCACCTCTTAATTGATGTTGTTCCTAAAACAATGCACTATGAAAGTATAAAAATACATTTCTATATAATAAAATGACCAACAACACATATTTATAGCAAAATGATCAGCAATACATTTTACAATACAATTAACAACAAGAAATTTTATCTGTAGTTGAAGGCATATAATCACATTCAAAATGTATTTAGTTGAAAAAATTCTGTTCAAAATATTAATTCAGCATTAAATAACCCATAGAGGTTGATATGCCGCTAAACAAAATCAACTAACTGAAACACAGTTTACAAAACACCTGCTTAACTAGCTTATTGGTCGTCTGTCATGAGAGATTAATCAAGGTCAAGAAATATGTACCTGACTAAAATGAACACCAAAGACAAAAAGAATTTAAACAAGACTGAAAAAAAATATTTTAATAACTTTGAACCTTTTCCTATCTAGTAATGTGTTGAATGTGTGTTTTTTGGAATTTGAGAAATGTGCTTATATATATATATATATATATATAGATAGATAGATAATATTAGTGGTAAATATACATATATATGCAAAATCCACAGGTGCATATATACACATGTATATTTTTTGAATAAAAAAATCCGAGAGGATAGAATCCAGGTAGAACTCAATGTCCAGGACAGAGTAAGGATATAATAAAAAGGCTTAAACACTAATATTCCATGGTCATAATTTATTCCATTGGAATCGTAAATACGATCCAATTCATCAGATCTACAAATTCAAAACATTGTAGGTCTGATGAATTGGATCATATTTACGATTCCAATGGAATAAATTATGACCATGGAATATTAGTGTTTAAGCCTTTTTATTGTATATATATATATATATATATATATATATATATATATATATATATATATATATATATATATATATGGAAGGAGAGAAAATCTTTAAAATGTAGATATAAATTTAAAAAATAATGTAATTTGTACAAGATTAAAATATCAAATTTAAATGTGTCTAACTTCTTTTTTGTTCTTTAACACAGAGGCAAGAAACAATGTCTCTGGTCACAACAGTACTGGACATTCAGCCAAGAGTATCCAGTGGAGGTAGTGGCCGATCAAATGATGATATCGTTTATGAGCTGGCAGATTCAATTTTAGAAAAACTCATGGAAAAATTGGACATTGAACATGCTCATACCGAACTGTTCAAGGTAAAGAAATTTTTTTTTTTTTTTACCTTTTTGTCTCACTTTCATTTTTTAATGTGGCTGTAGAAAATTAATTAAGAAAATAACCCATCTATAGATATGCAACCCTTAGATGAGATTGAAAATACTTGGGAAAATAAAAATTATTTGAAAGAAAATTTAGGAATTTTTCTTCATCAATTTTCTACAGCCACCAAGAAATTAATTCATTGACTTGAAAGGATTAAAACTAAAATAAATAGACATAATATATCTAAATTATGTCTCCAAACATGCTTGAATGAAAATATGCTGCCTCAACACACACACACACACACATATATATATATATATATATATATATATATATATATATATATATATATATATATAAATAAATAAATAATGTGGTGCAGTTTAATTTATATTACAATGAATCATTCATACAAAAAGTAAATTTATAAAGTTAATGAGATAAAATGGTGAATTCACTTCATTAACTAAATTTTGAAAATGTGTTAACCACTCAATGACTGTTATGGTCCTCATTTTTAAAATTATAAACTGTATTAGGTCTTCCTTAAATATGCAAGTACTTTCAGCAGGTTCTTCAGTCATCATCAGACATGGAAACTATTTTATTTTTGGTGAAATTGAGGTAACTTCTGAGACAAAAATATAATGCAAATCGAAATATGTTTTTTTTTTTTTAAGTCTGTTATTGATAACAGATACAAACTTGTGAAGCATGCAGTTGCAACATTAAATGGTTGAATTTTTGAAAATGTAAGTGAGAGCATTTTTTTTTATTAATATGGCATTGAAAATTGATTTGTTGCAGGTGATTATCAGTCAATGTGGCATGAACTAAATAGTTCAATAACTAGAGCAATGACCCGAAAGTTTGCACATCAGATACATTAAATTTGTCAAAAGTACTTGTATATTTAAATCTGTCAAAAGGATCATAACATTCATTGAGTGGTTAGTGGGTTAATGTATTTTTAAAATTTAGTTAGCAAAGTGAATTCACCATTTTATCTTATTAACTTATTCACTTTTTGTATGAATGATTCATTTTAATATTCTGTGTATGCGTGTATATATATATATATATATATATATATATATATATATAAAAGACATATACTCTTAAGATGTGCTATATTTATGGGATAAAGTGCTCAATATCAGAGATAGAGCATGTGTAAATATAAAAGTGAACATTGAAGTCAACACTTAGAGGCAACAGGCTGTTTCTTGCTAGATGCAATCATGGCCTGACAATTGTATCTAGCATGAAACAGCCTGTCACCTCTAAGTGTTGACTTCAATGTTCACTTATATATACACACACACAATATTACAATGAATTATTCATACAAAAAGTAATATATATATATATATATATATATATAATGAAAGGGTGACTATTGGTAAATTGTAGTTTAGTATCTATAATAAAACTGACTTCAAATGTGGTTCTATATTTCACCTATAGTCACCCATAACCCTTATAGTAGCTGTATGTAATGCATTATTTTAATATATATATATATATATATATATATATATAGAGAGAGAGAGAGAGAGTACATTAAGAATACTTTTAGAAACATTGGGGGTGGGTCCTCACATGAAAACAAAAACAAAGTTCATATAAACATATATCCAAAAGGTCATTGTTGTGCCACAACACAGCAATTCATAATAAATATTCAAAACGATACCCTATTTGCTTCTATACACGCATGCACCCATTTCAAATACTCCCACATGGTGTCGAATGGCCCCCATGATTCACTGATGAAGCATGTCTGCATTTTAAATGTCTACTGCATAGACCAATTATTTTATGTGGCTCCATAGATAAAAAATCCAAAGAACTGAGGTTGGAGGAATGTGCAGACCGTGGAACCAGTCCTACCCTAGCTATCCATATTTCATGGTAGATGTCAGCTAGTGCATCATAAACAATGTGACTAAAATGTGTTGGAGCCACATCATGCATGAACTACATGCATCTTTGTATTAGCAGGAGTACATCCTCTAGCAGGTCTGGAAGTTTATTCGAAATAAAGTCCCTGTAGACACTTCCTGTAAGACATACTGGGAGAACATATGGACCTACCAATTCCAGCTTACACACTAATCATAAACTGATGCTGGTATCTAGCCTGTATTGTACCATAAGGATTCTGATCTGCCCACAAATGTTGGTCATGTAAATTTGTTATTCCATTTTTTTCAAATATTGTCTCATCTGTAAACAAGACTGAAGTGACAAAGAACGGAGTGAGTGATCAGAGGGTGAACATTACCATTTGCATCTGATTTTAAATTGTAAGAATTCTTATTTAGGAGATAATAATTATTTAGTGATACAAATATTATTAATTAACCCATAGCTGGGAGTGAAATTAGGTGGATTCATACCAAATCAGAATTTGATAATATAATGTGGATATAAAGTGGGGGATCAGTTGTATATTATAATCAATATATAAACTGATCCATCAATTTGTGGTCACGATAGTTTCTATACAATTATATTCCAAAGCATATAAATAAATCTAAAAGACATGATTGTATAGCCAATCAGTTTTGATTCTTTTTCTATGCCTTTGTAGGTTACTTAAAGCAAGAAAATATTTTTAGATTGTAATAATGTTTTAACGATACAAGTTTTACTAATTAACCCATAGATGGAAGAGAAGAGATAAGTTCATGCTTTTCCCCCCAAGGGTAATTGCATGTGAGTGAAAATAACAAACCCATTAACTGATTAACAATTCCAAGCCATTATCCATTACCCTACCTGCATATCCAAGGTTACAGTACCTGGTATTCCCAAGCGGTCACCCATCTAGGTATAAACCATGCTTGATGTTGCTTAACTTCTGTTATCAAACAAGAACCGGTGTTTCAAAGTGATGTGACTGTAAACCAGAAAGTTGAAAGTTCTCAAATTAAAGAGGAAAGATTAGGTAAGACTTGGGTGATCATGTCTCTCCACACCTTCCTATTCTATTTTTTCTTGTCTCTTTATTGCAAGAAGATGATATCTACTCACAGAAATATTTTACAGCAATTAAAATTTACAGCAGTTATACTTATGACATTAATTATTATTACATGGCACATGGCTGAGTCATTAGAATGTTCGCATTCAGACCATGAGACTAGGGTTCGAATCTCAGCATGATCAATTTGTCAAAATGGAGGGGTTGATCCCATCGTGCGGCACCTTTGGAAAGTGCCTGACAAACCATACCACAATTTGACCCGAGCCTTGTGAGTGAAACCCTTGGAGGCCATCGATAGCTGTACTAGCACAAAGTCATAAGTCATCGTGACCGAGGGTTTGAGTGTGCTGGCATTGTTCAAATTGTTGATCATGCCAGATTAACACACTCTTTCCCAGAAACTGTAACTATGCTCTGCTCAGCATAGTTGCAGTATAAACCACAGGTGGGCTCTGTGGGTGTCGAACAAACACAAACGCACCTGAGCAAGCATCTGCAATAGGGATTGGCTAGCCGCCCTAATACATGGGTATCCTTGAATACATATTAATACAATTGTTTAAAGGAGGAGAAGGACTCCCTAAATAGGTTAACTAATGAGAAGAGGTGCTCCCTTTATTCAAAGATAAATCATTTAATACAATAATATAAAGTAAAATAAAATACATAAGAGTGTATCTAATTAGAGTCCTAGTTACAAAATTAATTATGAAGTTTATTAATTATAGAATCAGTTGTAGATCTATTATTGAGTTATTTGGATTCAGTTTCTTTTTTTAGGTTAGGTACTGGTAGTCTAAGGCACCTGGGTAAACATCAACCTACCAGACACCACAACTTTGTATACATGATAATCTTTTTATATTTAATAAATTATTATGGGCTTATGCTTGGTCAATTACAGGTAGTCAACATCATCTGGATACATATTAGCCTACCAGACACCTCAACTTTGCCCATCCTGCAAAAACTAGATCCGGCAACAAGGCCTTTGATCAGGGGGTTTTGAGGAGTGTGGAACCACCTCTTAATTACTTTTGTTCCCATTCTGTTCCAGACTGGTGGCACCAGTTAGGATCCCAGGTATGGGCACAGAGTGACCCCCTCCCAAACTAGGGTCAAATAACAAAGTATAAAAAAAATATTTTCAGAGTAAAAAAAAAAAAAAAATTAAAAATAAAATAAATACCAGTAGATTTAAAAAAAAGCAAACAGAATTTTGTAAAAAGAAAAAAATACTCAAACTCCCAAGAAATTAAATTCCTGCATTAAACGACACATAAGGAGTTGATATGCCATTAAGCAAGCAAGAGAAACCTCAAATTTGCATATAAGCCTCTACTATTTCCATTTTCTTATGCTTAAGTACAATCATTGCAAGACTCAAAAGCCAATGAAGGTAGAAAATTATTACAATGGTAACGATGAATAAGGTATGTAATATAAATTAAAGAGATGATGTTAGGATAAGGGGGATAGATAACAATTAACTGTTGACTTGAAGACGTTAAGTGTGAAGTGTTCAAAGAAGCATCCTTCTGTTCTGAAAAGCAGTAGTTCTTGGAGAAAAAGCTGTAGAACTTTCTTTAATTTGGAATATGGAGGAAATGAGGGCAATTCATATGCTTGTAAGTAGCATGATGTGTTCTTGTAATTTTGGCTAATCCTCATTGCCAAAATGTTCTAACCTAGGGAAGGTTACTGAATAGAATAATCAAATGAAGTTTGGTAATGAATGATAATACTTAGGACAAGAACAACACATATAAGATTTGCCAGTGGCATGTAGAAGTAGTAGTCAACTGCTAGAAATGAGTCAAGTGGATTCCACAATGAATCTCCAACTTTAGACCATGTACGGTATTCACTACTGTATTTATGGGAATGGGGGCATATCCATTATTGTCCATAAGTGTGCTACAACAGTTCTAATAGTACTTGCAGGGTGAGTGACCATGGTTAAATGTAAAATAAATAATAGGACTGTCCCACAAACAGAATTGAAGTTTGCAATAACAAGAAAAACAAAAGAACAGAGCAAAAAATAATATAAAACAAGCAAGCAATTTATACAAGGCAAAACGTTCACAAACTAAGTATTGGGGTTAACACACAAGAGAAAATTTAGATGAATGAATGCAGTGTTCTAACTTCAGGACAGACAGGGACTGAGCCAGATGAAACTGAGGACTAACCTATCTTATTGGCTAGGAAAAAATCCCAGCATGCATTTGTGTGGTTCTGCCTATAAATTTGGGAGGAAAAGTGTTTTACTGTCATTCCAGGTAGTATTACAACGAACAGTACTAAAGAACAGAGCTCATTTGCCATGGAAATAGTGATTGACTAATATTACAGTTTCATGGAGTTAGTACAAATATTGGTAGGTTATAGCAAATATATTCTAAATATTCACCTACCAACTCTGCATATAATACCCAAAAGATATTTTTTGAGTCATTTTTCATAAAAAATAAACGATGAAATCTTAGATGCTGTTTAATGAAATACTTTCCTTATTAATTTTAAGGCACATACATTTTGCAAGAGTGTAAAAAGTGCAGCATCTGTGGTAGATTAATTTTTTCATCATTAGAGGAGCTTTTGTAGGGAAAGGGATCTTTTTTTTTCTTATTTGCAAATTCTGAAGAGAAAACTCAACCCAGAAGATCACTAATTTTCTTTAGTGTCATCTCTCTCTCTCTCTCACTTATTCAGATCTTGACAGAGTTCTTTTAATTATTTCACCAGAGTGTTTCACCCCTACATGAAAACTCAACACCTCCACCTTTCTTTCCTTTTGATCTACGAATCAACATTCCAAGATGCTGTCTATGAAGAACACAGAATTCCAATAAAGAGAAAAAAAAAAGTCAGGCCCTTATATTGTGCCACCCTTAAGGAGTTGAAGTTTTTCTCTACCTTTTTATTAACAGATCACGACATCTATCAGAGAGATGAAATTTGAATTTTTATTATTGTGTTATTCCTAAATTTTAACACATCTGCAGATAGCTGTTAATGTCAACAACTGAGCACAAATAGTTATTAATTAAAAAAAAAAAAATTAGTAATTAATGTTAAATATTATCCAGAACTACATATACAAGAATGTCTTTTTTGATAAAAGTTAAAAAATAACCATAAATATATAAAAAATTCCTTTTTCCGCAATATAGATATTTGTGCTATGTTATAATACTTATCTAAACAATAATAATACTGAATGAATTTTTTTTAAACATTAAAGTATATTTATTCACATCTCTCTAATCTCCAAGGTGAATATTATTAGCATCTGCTTCAAAAATACCCACTTTTTGTTGAGTTATGTACCCATCTGCTTTAATGAATGATTTAAGCAGAAATTGTGGAATTGTATTCACTGCCCAAGCAACCTTTGTCAATTCTGTTTTGAAAACTTGGTAGCAATGGAATTAAACACTGGACATAGACATTAACAGAGGGTCCACAAAGTAACACAAACAGAAATTCTTGGTAACCTATGGCAATCCTGTTGTATGATTAATATGATGCACTGCCAAACACTCCTCTTTTCTGCTAAATGTGCCTGCTTTTATGGAGCCTAAAATCTTTGTGGTTGACTAGCAAAAGGAATCATTTGCATCGCCTTCACCACTCAACTCACTGTCCTGACTATTTCATTGGGAAGCTGGTAGACACTAAATATTTCCTTTCATCTTTCAAATTGCATATTTGGCCAACTTTTCAAGAGAATTTTTGATTGGGTTAAATCTATTCTGAGCTCACAAGAAAAATTGCCTTAAATAAAATGTTAACCCTTTAGCAATAAAAAGCCTTTTTTCAAGATCACAAAAATATAGTTATAAATAATTTTATTAAGAAAAGTACTCCCAGTCAAATTCACAGTTGAGGACAACAATTTAGTCTTTCTCCAATCAACACTGAATTCTTTTAAATATATTTCCCAAAGTGCTTTTTAACAGAGCAAGGAAGTTTAATGTAATACTGCTATTTTTCTTTTGGGAGAATTTTTACTTTTGATTTGCACACAATAATAAAATTATTTTAAACAAACCAAAACCTACCAGGGTGAATATTATTAGCATCTGCTTAAGAAATACCCCTTTTTGTTGAGTCATAGACCAAACTGTAATTATGTACCCATCTGCTTTAATGAATGATCTAAGCAGAAATTGTGGAGTTGTAAAAAAAAAAAAGCATGAAAAGAAATTTTTTTTCAATTTTATTTTTCATATATTATTATAGATTAAACACTCAAGACCAAATATAAAAAATTATTAAAAACGTAATAGACATTAACAGAAGGTCCACTTTACTATATAAATTCATTGTAAATTGGTGCCCTTTCACAATACAAAACAAATATGCACAGATAATAGGATTTTTTTAAATGTAAAAATATTTTTGAAATTTGCAATCTGTTTTTTTTTTTTTCACATTAGCACCCCAGATTACAAAAGTTTTTATTATTATTATATTTTAAGTTTGAGTGATTTATTTTATTTACAGCTTATCAACCCTTTGCAGGTTATTTAAAGCCAGAAATTATTTTTAGATTGTAAGAATATGAGGTCTGTCTGAAAATAAATGGGACTGTTGTCATAAACAATTTATTTCAATTCCAAACAACAAACTACATGGTCTCCCTTTGAAAGTAATCCACCTTGAGTCTAATGCACTTTTCCATCCTTCTCTGCCATGATTTTATACATGTCTGAAAAGGATTCTTCTTGGAGGCCCCTCAACTCTGTCATTATTGCTCTCTTGAAGGCCTCCACACCTAGGTCCCCTTGATGATCCTCTTGAAGTTGGGTAAGAGAAAAAGCCACACAGAGCAAGATCAGGTGACTATTGCGGTTGTTCTCATAGAGCGAGATTCTTCTTGGGCAGGATCTGCCAGATGCATAGGGCGTTGTGAGCAGGTGCATTGTCATGGTGAAGCAACTATGATTTGTCCTGACTCAAAAATTATGTGAAAAAAATGCGATGTTTGCTGAAAGCCAAGATTACAGTTATATATACTCCCAGGATATCCTGTTAGATGATAATACAATCTGCTTATCCCTCTTTAGCCTAGAGCTCACACAGCACTCCCAGCCCTGTTTACTTTTGAGGCATACCTTGTGTAATGGTAATGGGTATATTAGCCATTTCTTTCTAAGGAAACTCTTGGCATTCACTGCCCAACTTGCCTTTGACATTTTTGGTTGGAATTTATTAAAGAAAAATGTCACACAGAGAAAGATCAGGTTTATAGGGAGGTTGTTCCAGTATTGAGAGTTTTTTCTCGGCTACGAACTGCCAGGTACTCAGTGAGTGAGTGCATTATCATGGTGAAGCAACTATGATTTGACCTGCCACAAAAGCATGTGAAAAAAAAAGAAATGCAATGTTTGCAGAAAGCTAAGATAACAGTCATATATACTCCCAAGATATCCTGTTAGATGATAATATAATCTGCTTATCCCTCTTTTGCTCAGAGCTCACACAGTGAACCAAGTCCTGTTACTTTCCAGAGAAACGTCATATATATAGATACATACATACATACATACAAATGACCCCGAAATTCAGGTTTATTCATTGCTCGGTGTTCATCGCTCGTTCCTAAATGCTCATAGATGAAGGACCTGAAAAAAAATAGGTGTAAAAAAAAACAAAAAAAAACATGTGAAAAGAAAAATGCTATGGTTGCCAAAAGTTAAAATTATGGTTATATATACTCCCAAGATATCATGTTAGATGGTAATATAATTCATTTATCCCTCTTTAGTCCCGAGCTCATACAGCACAACCAGTGCTGTTACTTTTCAGACAGACATTGTATATACAGATACATACACACAACTGGACCAAAAAATTCAGGTTTATTCATTGCTTGGTGTTCATCATTTGTTCCTCAGTGCTCATAGCTGAAGGACCTGAAAAAGAGAAGGTGTAAATGAAAAGAAAAAAGCAATGGTTGCAGATAGCTAAGATTACAGTTATATATACTCCCAAGATATCATGTTAAATGATAACACAATCTGTTTATTCATTCAGAGCTCACACAGCACACCCGGTCCCGTTAATTTTCAGACAGACCTTGTGTACCTTCTAAAAAATGATATAAAAAATGATATGTCTGAAAAGTAACGGGACAAGTGTCACAAACAATTTATTTCAATTTCAAACAACAAACTACATGGTTTCCCCTTCAAAGTAACCCCCTCATATGTTTTATATCCTTCTCTGCCACGCTTCTATACACAGTTTGAAGGATTTTTTTTGAATGCCTCTCAGCTCTGTCATGATGGTCCTCTTGATGGCCTCCATGCCTTCAAAACGTGTCCACTTGATGATACCATTGAGTTTGGGGAAGTCACATGGAGTAAGATCAGGTGAATAGGTAGATTGTTCTAGTACGGCAATGTTCCTCTCAACCAGGAAAGGCAGGGTTGTCAGATCATTGTGAGCATGTGCATTGTCAAGGAGAAGCTGTCACAAATTCTCGCATGTGAGAAAATAAATGCAATGACCATAGAAAGCTGAGATTACAGAGATATACTCCCAAGATATCATGTTAGATGATAACACAATCTGCTTAACCTTCTTTCGTCCAGAGCTCACACAGCACACCCAGTCCTTTTACTTTTCAGACCATTCTCATATTTTGGAGATAATGTTCTACTATTTCTTAATGTTACTACTACTATTATAATCATTTTTATTATTACTAATAATACATAGGAATCTATTCACCATTAGCATATCTGGGTTGAATGACTGATTGATTTGTTTTTTTATGAGTTATCAACCCATTGCAGGTTATTTAAAGGGAGAAAATATTGTTAGATTCTAAAAATTTTGTGGAGATAGTGATTTGCTGATACAAGTTCTACTAATTAATCCATAGTTGGGGGAGAAGATTTGCACATAAGGGATTATAACAAGACTGAAATTGAAACTGGATTCTCCAATTTCCAATTCTAAGCCACTATCCATTACAGCAACCCGGTATTCTCAAACTGTCACCCATTTAGGCACTGACCAGGCTTGATGTTGCTTAACTGATGTTTCAACATGATATGGCCATAATCTGTACCACTGCACATCCAAGTTTACAGCACCTGGTACTCCCAAGCTGTCACCCATCTATGTACTGACCAGGCTTGGTATTGCTTAACTTTGGTGATTGCAACAAAAGCCAGTGTTTCAACATGATATGGACATAAGACTATCTTAAGAAATAATTCTGTAAGAGAATATTAGTTTTGGCTTCCATAAAGGGAGGATCAATTAATAATTTACAAAGGAAACTAGATGGCTTATTAACTTTCCAAAGAGATTTTCTGATGGACAACTCGGCAGCATTGGAATTAAACACGGGATCACAATGATAGGGCACGGACAAGACTTGAACATGGGAATACCACACATATGGAATGAATGCAGCTGAGACACCAGTCCTGTTGTATGGTTAATATGATGCACTGCCAAACACTCCTCTTTTCTGGTAAATGTACCTACTTTTATGGAGCCTAAAAGCTTAGTGGTTGACTAGCTAAAGGAATCTTTTGCATAGCCTTCACCACTCAACTCGCTGTCCTGGCTATTTCATTGGGAAGCTGGTAGACATTTTCTTCATAACCACACATCCCAATGTTCACACTGGCTTTGTTCCAGTATGGCAGCCATTAAATTTCTTTCTGAAGAGACAGCACACTAAAAGTTGTCACTTTGACTGACAGGGACAGATACCATTATCAATAGTGGGAAACAGCTCTGTCTGCATTTTTATCTCCACCACACTGACATAAAATTCAATTTTTTTCTTTTGATATTCCTGATCTGAAATGATTGTAATATGTAAAAATGGATTATTTCTGGTCTCAATATCTATTCTAGAATTCCATCATGGAAATCAATCCTGAAATTTTTCTTGAATCATTTCATCCCAATCAAGACAATAAAGCCACTAAGATGCAAGGAGGGAGAGAGGACAAAAAAAGTGGAATTAAGACAGATGATAATGATTGATGTTCCATTTTTTTTGAAAAATCAAAGCTGACCAGAAAACAAGAAGCGGGAAGAGAGTTCTGCAAGTGAGAAGTATAAGAAAAGAAACAGTTAGTATAGAACTTATGTTTACATCAAGCCATTTCAACTGTAAAAGGACGAGACTTTGCCGCTAATCTCATACTGCACTTAACTACATAAAGGCTAGGCACCCAAGAGGAAAGTTCATTAGAACCATTACCATGAAAATATAGAAAAGGAAAGCAATGTGATGATGGTGGGAAAGATACCAGGTCAAGACCAATAACATGACAGATTCTTCTTCATATTTTATCTAGAATCTCCAAATACATAACACAGCAGTTTTCAACAGGGGTGAATTTTGAATTTTCAGGGGTGAAATGTGACCACAGTAATTATAGAATTAGCCCTATCTGGCTTGTCACCTTGAAAAGGAGGAGGGAATAGTGTTATAATGATATCTTTTGTATCAAATGATTCAAGAAAACAACGAAACTCCAAATGTGAATCAACAAGTATATATTGAAATAACATACACGGATGAAATATACAATAATTTATATTCAATGTATAGATTAAGGGAAAAGAAGTTGCTTCCCTTTTACTGTATTTTGATTTGTATTTGATTCTTCGAAAGAAAGTTCTCTTGAGAGAGAAATGTTCAGGAATCAATATTAGAACAAGTCTGCTGTTAGAATAGATAACACAACAATACAATTGATCAGAAAGTTTGTTGTGTTAGAAATTAACAGTCCTGGTTGACTGAACTTGGTTCAGTCACAGACAGATATGTATATATGTATTACAAAATTCTGTGTTTGTGTGTGCATTTGAAATGTTGTGAGTAAAGTCATAGGTTTGTGTTGACAGGTGAAATTTGCTGGACTCTAAAACTTGCTAAAAAGTTGGTAAGAGTTGCTGGCAATGTTCTTTAACATCTGACCATGCAGTTAAGATGGGAGCTCTTGAAGACTACATCTTGGCCACAAGGAAAAAGATGAACGAAGAGAATGAGAGAGGCTTATTCATGTTTTGTTTATATAAAGGTTGTGTCTTACGTGACAGGCTCCCAGCTTTGTTTATAGGAAATTTTATTCCTCGCATGCAGGTGATCTGATTGGTCAATTTTGACTAATCAGTGAGCTAGTTTTGAGGAGATTAGCCAATGAATGCTTGTCGTATGATCTGTATGTATGTATGTGTGTGTGTGATGGCGATGATGATCGCTACAATAGCATTCTGACAAATGGTGGAAGGAGTGCATGGGGCAAGCAAGGTTGAGAACCCCTGACATAGCAGAATCACCAGACCAGATGTAACAATGATATTCAATGCATGGATGAATGGTAGCCTTATAAATGTCTAAGATAGATTTTAACAACATATGTTATACTGTGTGTAGATCTTTTGATATACACACAGTATAGCAACATAAGTAAAGGTTTGAGCTGTCATTATTGGAAGAATCATGTAAAAAAAAATTAAAAAAAAGGGTGGAGTTCAGAAAAAGAATTATGCTCACAAGGCAGCAGAAAAATATCTAAAATTATCAAAGTGTTTCCAACTGTCAAAATTTTGAATGAAAAATTTGAAGACAGTTACATTATGGAACATGACAGGTAGAGGTGTGAAGCGAAAGATTTCAAAGGCCCGGAAAGAAAACTAGTGAGAATTGTATCTGAAGACATTAATGAATGACTAAGCTAAATTTGGAATTGGAATCTCAAAAAAGTCAGTGCCTCAAAGAGGAATGGATTGTAAAGTCACAGACCAAGAAACCTTTTACAGAAGAGACAATTCCAAGCCAGACTAAGAACAACAGAGAAAGACGATACATACTGTAAGCATATCATTTACTCAGGAGATGAAAATAGAGCTCTGTGCCCGTAGAGATGTTTGTGTATCACGCATAGAACACCATGTCTATAGTGAAACATGGTGGTGATAGAATAATGCCGTGGAGATGTGGCAGTGCATAATGAACTAGGAATTTAGTGAGGGATCGAATCATGAGGAAATAAGAATGTGAAAAAATTTTGAAAGAAAACCTAAATTTGGTTTGCATTGTTTTTTTGTTTTTTTTTGTCTTCCAATATGAAAATGTTGCTTCTGATGAAAAACTACCTCCAGAAGGCCAAAAGTGAATGTTGTTCACTGGTCAGCACAAAGTCCTGATGCAAACCCCATAGAAAATCTGTGATATGAACTGAAGATCAGAGTCCATGCTAGAAGACCATCATAACTGCCAAAAAATGAAATTAAAATGGACATTTCATTTTAAATAATATATGTACCAAAATTATACAAAAATATTTTTAAATACTGAAGAGTAAATTTATTCAGTAAAATTGCTGTTGGCTTCAACCATGGCCTCCTGATGTCTTTGAAGTCTTCTGCAACTCTTCTGGACCATCTCCTTGTTTAAATTGATGAATCCTATCATAACCCTTTAGTTCATCTTTGGTATTACAAGGAGTTTTGTTGGTCTCTTGCTCAACTGTTCCACATGTAATAATCAAGGAGGTGGCCAAATGTAAAGGGTGATGTGCTCACAGAAGCTTTCTGACAGCTATGACTGGGTTCTCCTGTTTGTGTGGCATGGTGAAGAGACCTGTTGACACTCTTTTGATCCAGGGCAGCACTACCCACTCACTATATATATATATATATATATATATATATATATATTTTGAACAATAAAAAAATATTAAAAAGTTAAAATCTTCAGACACACTGGGTAGTAGATTTATATTCTTTCGTTTTTTATTATTATTTCATTTAGATTCCTCGACTAGTTTCGGCCAAAAAGGCCATCATCAGGAGAAGAAATATTTCTGCTTGCTGCTAGCAGTGAACTACAGAAATGAATATATATATATATATATATATATATATATATATATATATATGAAGAAATATAGTCTTAAAATGTGCTATATTTATGGGATAAAGTGCTCAATATCAGAGAGAGAGAAAGAGAGAGAGCGCATGTGTAAATATAAAAGTGAACATAGAAGTCAAAACTTAGAGGTGACAGTCTGTTTCATGCTATATGTAATCGTCAGGCCACCTGATGATTGCATATAGCATGAAACAGACTGTTGCCTCTAAGTGTTGACTTCTATGTTCACTTAATTCTAGTGAGCCAGGAACTTTTTATACTCTACTCTGCTTAGCATATTGAGCACTTTCTGGTTTTTCTTATTTACTTGATTGTTTTTCTTCTTTTCTTTGGGCTAGAAATTATGGCACTGGATGATTTTTTTTCGGCTTACTTGGATGTTTTTAGTCTTTTTTTTTTTTTTTCAAATACCTATTTGTTTTAATGTATTTTTTATTTGCAAATTGTGTTATCTGGGTTTTTTACACCAAATGAGTATAGCAATTAATGTGGCCTGATGATTGCATATAGCATGAAACAGACTGTCGCCTCTAAGTGTTGACTTTTATGTCCACTTTTATATTTACACGCGCTCTCTCTCTCTCTCTCTGATATTGAGCACTTTATCCCATAAATATAGCACATCTTAAGACTATATTTCTTTATATATATATATATATTCAGTATTTAAATTTGACACTTTTCCAATAGAAACAAATTTGAACTCCAAAGTCTTTTACTGAAAAGAAAAATAAAATGATTATATTAGGCATGTGTAAAATTTCTGGCATATGGGACCAAATGCACAACTAAATAATAAAATGGATAAACACTGGAAACTTTTGTGCATACAGGTTATATGTAAGGAATTACTAGAGAAAATACCTTTTATGTTGATACATTTCATTCCTTAAGGAACTTTGTCAAGGCAAATGTAGAAATTCTTTTTAGAAATCTGTATTTATGCGCAGAAAAAAAGTACAGTTTTCTAAAATATTAGTATAATTTGCTTTCATAAAGTTGCTGAAGTAATGAAAAATGGCAACATAAAATGTTTTCCCTTGTCATTTTGTTTGTCTTTGAAGATACATATATTTATAACCGAATCTTTACAGACACTTTAATATTATATAATATTCCACAAATAAATCACCTGATTGCTCAATAAATCTGACGAACAATTATCAATCACTCCATTCAATGGCACAGCTCAACACACAGTATGGAGCTTTATCTGAGAAAAAAAACTTGATCAAGAACTACTTGTATAGCATCTCATGTAGTTGCAGTGGGAAATATAAGAGAGTAGAAAGCTAGCTTCTACAAATATTTGAAAACAATCAAAATGCTATAACAGTTGTTGAGAAGATGTAGTCAGATCTAAAAAAATGGGGAAAGTGCCGAGCACTTCTGGAACAAGATTGAAAGAAACTACAAAAAGCCGTAAGTACTCTTTTCCTAATCATCAAATTCTGCATTTGGTTCCTGGTTTTAAGATGCAGTCTTTTACCCTTTGGAAAGGTATAAATCAGTCTTATCCCACAAGCCATGGGTCAAATAGCAGGGCAGACTGAATCTCTAGCCATGGCTGGCAACCAGTCTATGAGAAAGCTCCGAATTCAAAACTGTATGTACCTCTCCAGATGATGAGTTCACTCTGACTTAATAATTTTGGCTGTATTGATGTATTATAATTTCAATGTTATAATAGATTTAATGCTGAAGACGAAAGAAGTGTTTTTTTTTTTTATTCTTTGTCGCAGAAACCAAAGAATTTCTGTTTATCAATATTTGCACTCCTTTGCTTGGTTATTCCCTGCAGATACTGACAGATGGTGGCTATATAACTCTTCTCTTTAAGCTTAAAAACCATAATATATAGCTTTTGGTTTTGAAAAGCTAATAAATATATCACTTAATATATTTTGTCCTACTGGGTGGTTAGGATTTAAAGTTTGAGGAAACTTCTGAAACCTTTGCCTTTCCTATTTTCGTTTAATTATGTCAATTAAATCTTAAAGTCTTTTCAAAGAGTGGCACCAAACCTTTCCAGACATATTCGTAAAATAAACTTTTTCCCAGCTCTCCTCTGACAGAAAATGGCCAAAAGTGTAAAAGGAAAATTATTGAAAGTTATTTTGAGATGAAACGGTTAAATAACACATAAAGTCCAAGTTGAATCAAAAGAAAGTTTGCATTTAGTAGAGGGCATCAAAAACATATTTGGCAAAAAAAAAAAAAAAAAGAAAGAAAAGAAAAAAAAAAAGAAAGAAAAGTTTTATTAAAATCATTGCAGGTGTGTCAGTCTATTGTGCATCTGGAATTTATCAAGAGAGGAGGCAGAGTGGAGAGATAAGACAGAGATTAAAATGAGAAAGAGTGAAAGAAAGAGACAAGGATAAGAGGTTTGGAAAAAAGAAGAGCTAAAGGAGAGAAAGAAAGCAATGAAGGAGAGAAAGAAAGCAATGAGGGAGAGAAAGAAAGCAATGAAGGAGAGAAAGAAAGCAATGAGGGAGAGAAAGAAAGCAATGAAGGAGAGAAAGAAAGCAATGAGGGAGAGAAAGAAAGCAATGAAGGAGAGAAAGAAAGCAATGAGGGAGAGAAAGAAAGCAATGAAGGAGAGAAAGCAATGAAAGAGAAAAAGAAAGCAATGAGGGAGAGAAAGAAAGCAATGAAGGAGAGAAAGCAATGAAAGAGAAAAAGAAAGCAATGAGGGAGAGAAAGAAAGCAATGAAGGAGAGAAAGAAAGCAATGAAAGAGAGAAAGAAAGCAATGAAGGAGAGAAAGAAAGCAATGAGGGAGAGAAAGAAAGCAATGAAGGAGAGAAAGAAAGCAATGAAGGAGATAGGGAGCTAAAATATGAAAAGGAACTGACAAATAAAAAATTATCCAGATTTTAAAATAAAATCTTCATGACTTGTTTTTAACCCAAAACTTCCAGTTGCTTTTTTCTTAATAACAAACTGTAAATGGCAAATTTTAAAACAATTGTCGAAAATGAATTCGACTGAAAAAAAACTAGTGTAGAGATTGTTGGTGAATGACTGAGTTGCAAAAGAAAACGTCCTTCCCTTGCGATCCTCTCCGCCAGGATCAGGTAACCACAGTAATGACAGGAACAAGAATAACAAATTGTTTCACTGTCTGTCAAAAAGCCTCTCGAGTATGAGGTGAAGGAATTTTTTTTAACATATCTCTGCCCTCACCTCTTCTGCCAATCCAAATGGAAGGCTACTAAGGTGGAGGAGAATGAGGTGTTCATGCCTTAGGACTCCCTGGTCGACATCAAAACTCCACTCATAAATCTATTCTTCGTTATTGCTGACATAATTAACCTTTGACACATAAGACACTATTAAATTTGTGTGCGTGTATAATTATATATATAATTATACATATATAAATATATATATATATATATATATATATATATATATATATATATATATATATATATATATATATAATCATCTTATTATAATATTATTGATTAATATTAATTTTCCCTCTTATCCATATTCAATATAATTTTTAAAAAATTTTCCTCTCACTCCCTTACATTCCAACTACCCTTGCTTTACTCCTCCCCTTTAACCGTAATACCCCATTGAGAATGTTCAAAAAAATAAACAAAGCATTTCTGAACCAATATTAACCTCCAGTGGAAACCATAGTCACATGAATGGTTAGGGTAGTATTACTTGTCATTGAGATATATATGCTTTGTCTGAAAACTAATGGGACTGGGTAATCTGTATGAGCAATGGCCAAAAGAGGAATAAATGGATTGCGTTATCTAACATGATATCTTGGTAGTATATAACTATAATCTTAGCGTTCTATAATCATTGCATTTTTTTGTTCATACCATCTGGCCATTCCTGGTTGAGAGGAACATTGCCATACTGAAACAACCTACCTATTCTCTTGATTTTACTCCATGTGATTTCCCCAAACTAAAGTGGACCTGTTTTGAAGACAGGCCTCCAGACGACTCCTGCAACTCTTCTGGACTGTCTCCTTGTTTAAGTTGGTGAACGCTGCCATAATCCTCATCTTCAGTTCATCTTTGGTGTTACAAAAAGTTTTCTTGGTCTCTCACTCAGCTCCCCCCCCTCACATAATAATCAATGGGGTTGCAGTCTAGGAAGTTAGATGGCCAGATATTAAGGGGTGATGTGATCACAGAAATTGTCTGTCAGCCATGACTGGGTTCTCCTGCTTGTATGGCATGATCTTATTGCCAGTCAGATGGTCTTCCAGCAGCCACCCTCCTGATCCAGGGCAGCACTACCTCCTCAAGGCACTTGATGTAGGCCTCCATGTTGAGACTGAGGCCCTCAACAACAAATTCAGAAGCTCTTTTCTTATCAGAACGATCAAAGTGAGTTTTCCAAACTGCTGTCCCTTCATAATTACCATTAGAATACTCCAACTCTTTCTAAATCCTCTGCAGTGTCCATATATTGACACCAAACACTGTAAAATGTTCATCTTGGAGTTTCTGGTATGAATGCTAGCTGTTTCCAAATTTCTTGTGGAGTGAATTCCATCATGGTGGTCCTTTTTTCACAGATGGTGCCCAAGTGATCCTACTAAACTGGGTCAAATGATGCGCATAATTGAAATTAAAAATACAAAATGGTGACAATTTACGCTTCACAACCTGGATATATGTGTGTTTATATAAATCCAGATGCAATTGCAAGTTTGAGAGAAAGGAAGTTCCAGATAGTATCATAATCTCAAATATTTTTGTGTTGTTTGTTTTAATATTGAATAAGAGACAGCATAAGAATAAATATGTGATTAATAATATACATCTGGGATAGGAGGTGTATACTCCAGGGGTGGCAGGTAAGTTAAACAATAGCTTGATTGTTGCTACATGAAACTGAGTAGCAGATTTTGGTATTGATGATATATTTCAGCTCTATCGACTTTGGCATTTAAGACCTTAATTTATTTTATAGCTTAAGCTTTTAGCTTATTTTAAGCTCTAACATTTATTCTTGCTATTTGTGAGCATGTGTGTGTATATATATATACATAATTATATATATATATATATATAATTATTTTGTAAAAATATGATTCCTTCGCTACATAAGAGTTCTCATGTTTCAAAAACGAGCAAAAAACTTCAATTATTAAAATTAAATTGAATTAAAGTATCAAGCTCTGTTTCATTTTCAAGTGAAATTTTTGGAATAACTAATCTTGAAATTTATGCATTTTTATAAGCATATTTATGCGTAAAATTAATTACTATGGAAATGGCTGAAGCAATAATTTAAATACAGTGCATAAGGGCATAATTAAGGCTCTACTATTGTATTGAGCACTGTTTTTTTTAAAATAAAAACAAATACTAAAGAACTTCATATTATTTACCTAATGTGTTCTTTCCTATTTTTCTATATATTTGCACACACACACACACACACACACACACACACATATATATATATATATATATATATATGACAAACTGGAAAATTTCTAGTGACTTATTTCATTTGTTAGGATTTCATCAGATGAAATGTTTCGCAAGAAATTTTTTAGTTTGTCATATTTTTCTAAATACTGTTTGTTGGTATATAAAATTATATATATATATATATATATATATATATATATATATATATAAGTATATATTTTTTTTTTTTTTTGGAATGCTATAAATTGTACTAAGGTTTGTTTAACAAATCAAATGCACGTGTCACCTGATTAACCAACACAAAATGAAGATACCAGAATTTCTACTTTTTTCCATATCTCATTTTCTGATAAAGCTTTAATAAAAGTGAGACATGTTAGATTGATATATGTTTGCTATTCATTCTCTGTCTTATCATTCTGTTGGATTCCAATCCTTATATATAGATATATGAAAGTGGGGAATATACATTGTGTGTGTGTGTATGAAGACATGGGAATTACCCCTGCCAGGTTGATATCAATTTCATAGTTCAAAAGATCTTCAAGACCATATGTCACTACTATTAGGTTTGGTGCAAAAATAATGTCGTTTTCTCACATAGTAACATATGTGAGAAAACGACATTATTTTTGCACCAAGCTAATACTTCAAGGCAGCATATAAAAGCCACTGGAAAATTAAGGTATTAGGTTGGTGGAAAAATAATGACGTAATAATGTTGTTTTTTGACGTTAAAAAATAAGTCAAAAAAACGACATTATTACGTCATGATTTTTGCACCAACGTAATAATTAGAAAATGCGTGAAACTAGTACTTCCCAGTTCTGTAGTTTAGGGCACATGCTAAAGAGTCTTGTCTTTTAATTTGCTTATTTATCTTTGATTCTCAATTTTGGTGTTTGAAATAAAGTTTATTATATGTAATTTATGGAATCTTAATTCATGTCATGATGTGGCTGTAGGTAGCTTAATATGAATTTGCTTTTGTGTTTTTATTTAGTTACTCTTTTGTTTAGGAGTTTGTCTTGTTCTGTAAAAGACATGATGCTATTATCTTTTCACAAGGCAAACGGTACATGTTTTGATGTGTTGCTTACAACAACACCTCAAAACAATGACAAAATATAAATAAGGCCTTGACGATAAATAAAATAAATTATTGAACAAAATAAATTGGGAGAGAAGGTTTTTTTCCTCTACCTCTTCACTTAACTCCCAGTGACCTATATATATATATATATATATATATATATATATATATATATATATATATATATATATATATATATATATGCGCGAGAGAGAGAGCCAATGAAAGGATTAGGGACACATGGTCTGAAGAAGTGTAGAACTGACAGTCACCAGATAGTGATTATTCTTTGGTTCAATATATATTAGATTGGTGCAAAAATAATGATGTAATAATGTCTTTTTTTTGACATATTTTTAACGTCAAAAAACGACATTATTACGTCATTATTTTTGCACCAACCTAATACAAACAGACTCTCTGATATTGAGCACATTTCCTCATATATATATATATATATATATATATATATATATATATATATATATATAAAAGAAAATCCTTAAAAATCTATTCCAGTTATAATTTAATTCATTAATATATTTTTCTATAAAACCTTCAGTCTGAAGAGATGAATATTTAAATTTATTCATGAAATAAATTATAATTGAAATAGATTTTTAAGGATTGTCTTTACTTATCATTACTCTGTTACTTACATTGAGCTCTTTGGATTAATGTCCTTGCAATTATCCCTACCAATTAGAAATTGTTATGACATATATATATATATATATACATATATATATATATATATGTGTGTGTGTGTGTGTGTGTTAAGAATTTGGCTAAAATATTGTCAACATGGCAAACAAATGGATTTCATTTATTTTCTAACTATTCAGATGGATTTCTATCTCTAAACTGACACTTAAGCAGAAATATAAAATGTTAAATGACTATTTTTAAATAAGTCACTCATTCTCTTCCTTTCTAGACACAAGTAATGCCAGCTTGGGAAAAATATAGATGATCTCATTATTTTAAATAAACATACAGATACATACACATGCAATTCATTTTTTCATCTTCTATCTGATGAAACCCAAAATAAGTGAAATGCATTATCATATATTTTCCCAAACTTTCATGAATATTTTTCCAACTGTCATTTTATATATATATATATATATATATATATATATATATATATATACATATATATATATATAGAGAGAGAGAGAAATTTAATGTATGCTATATTCATGGGTAAAAGTGCACAATATCAGAGCTATAAAAGTGGACACTAAGTGCCAACACTATCATGCTTGAAAGCAATCTTCAGGCCATGTGTTGTTGTATTTTGGCTTGACTATATATGCTAGTCTATGGTGCCATTGTGGGTATTAAGTTTTATTGTATAATCCTAATGGTAATTAGGTAGGTGGAAATGATTCTGTTTCAAATTATTCTCAAGTCTATTGAGTGGAAAGAATTTTGGAATGTGATTATTTGTTACAATTTTAGTGTTAACTTTTTACCCATTATTTGTTGTAAAATTCTTATTGCATTTACTCATATTTATGTTTGCATTTGTCATGTCCACTAAAATATCAAATACAATATTTATAAACCAATCACACTCAAGAAAACACATCTTAAATCACCAATAAAATCATAGAACACAAATCAGAAAGTTTCTTGTATTAGTCAGCATGATTTAGGTAGATAACGCCAAAATATCATCTGGATGTAGAAGATATACTATGTGGCTTTTTAGGGCCAATTAGGAAGAAATAAATAATTTAATTCTGGAGCCAATTTTATTAAAAGTGTATAAAAACAGACAAAATCCAGCCTCAAACAGGATACATACAGCTGTCACCAAATTCCACGCAACTATCACTTATGATCTTCATGACCCCATGCTAAAAGCGACAGTATTGACAAACTTCAGACTATGGCAACACCGTCAACAGTAAGAAACAATTTCTAACTATCTCTTGTATCCTCTTTTCTATGAATCACATATGCACGTGTTGACTTTTTCATAGAAACACAAATATAACAACATTTCATTGTTTCTCACATACGTACAAAGAACTTTATCAAACCAAACAAAAATACATTACTTTCCAATCTATCACCACTTGTATTCTTGTTACATTAATGTTTATTTGTTGAAACTATATTGTCTTTTTTACTGAATTTTATTCTTTCAATGAAAATTGTGTGATTATTTTAAATGGCTGAATTACAAGCAAACCTAGCAACAATACTTTGTTATTGTATTGAATCCGAACACTCTCCAAATTTTAACATTCAATAAAAAGCTGAGTAGAAGGATTCCTACACATTCATAGATGTTTGCAGGACCAGGGAATGTATTTTGTCTGAGCACTTTCTGTGGAAGTAGTGGTAGAGCAGCTAGAGACTTGCCACATCCCATCTGTGGTAGAGAGGTTGAAGGGTGGAGAATAGTTTATCACCCATAAGGGCTTGGAGATGCTTTTGAACTGGAGAGTGAGGTCTGGGCAGCTTCTTCCCAAATATGACAACAGTACTCCATTTTTGGCCAGATCTGGCTCTTGCAAAGATAAAAGATAGCAAGAGGAGTTGGGTACTGACTGGAGCGGTACCAAGAGCTGACCACTTTACTTCCATCCTTAGCAATGGATCATATGAGTTACACTTGGAGTTGGGTGAGAGTTTAAGACCCAACTGTCTTACAAAGTATGGTGCTTCTCTGAGAGGACCTCCGTTCATCCAGATTGCTGGTAGTTCAGGGTCAGATCAGTGATACTGGAATGTAACTAGCTTGGTCTTTGAGGCATTGAATGTAACCAGCAGTTTTTACCCCATTGGGTAGTTTGTGCAAGATTGAAAGAGTTCAGTTGCCACTCTCTGACCGTCGAGAGTTTTAGAAGTTCACCTGTATATAGTCCTATTATCAGCATAGGTGTTTACAAAATGATCAGATATTTAAATAATAAAATGGAAACTCTAATGACCAGCTTGTGCAGAATGCTGACCAACTCCTTCAATGTAACCAACTATTCATTTTTGATAGATTAACGAATATCCCTTTGTAATTTGCAGAAATACTAAAATCTATTTAAGTGTTGTACTATAACACATTGTTGATTGCTTGATGGGGCAAGAATTAAAGCAACAAAAAATAAAAAAAAGCAAATTGTGGAGAATGATGGAAGTCTACTTCATCTAAAGGTATGCCACATTAAATATTACTTCCACTCTTACCCTCTGTCTGTTTTTTTTCTAAAATAGACCATTTTGTCATTGTTAGATGTGTTGTCTGAAGATGTTCATAATTGTTTTCATTTCTTCTTTTTAAAGTTGGATGACAAAGGGCGTACAAATTCTTTGACAACAGTCCTTATACAAGAAGTGGATCGCTTCAACAAGCTTCTTCAAATAATCAAAGTAAGGAATTTTCATTTTTTCTATGTTCATTAGAGAGAACGTACAGAGAGGGAGAGGAGAGAAAGTACAAAAAAAGAGGAGCAAGAAAAGAGGGAGGGGGAGGCGAGAGAGGCGAGGGGATAGAGAGGGGAGAGGATAGAGAGGGAGAGGCAAGGGGATAGAGAGGGGACAGGATAGAGAAGGAGAGGCAAGTGGATAGAGAGGATAGAGAGGGAGAGGCGAGGGGAGAGGATAGAGAGGGAGAGGTGAGGGGATAGAGAGGATAGCGAGGGAGAGGCGAGGGGATAGATAGGATAGAGAGGGAGAGGCAAGGGGATAGAGAGGATAGAGGGAGAGGCGAGGGGATAGAGTGGGGAGAGGAGGCACAGAGAAAGAGGGGGCACAGAGGGAGATGAGGCACAGAAAAAGAGGGAGAGAGAAAGGAGAAGTAGTGAGAAAGGAGGGGAAAAGAGAATATTATAGGAAGGTAGTGTAGAGGTATAAAAAGCAAATTGAGGGCATAAAATTTTGTTGGGAGTGACTGTTAGTGACAGAGGAGAGAAATGGGGCATACAAGTTAAGAAGGGCTCTTCATTTAATTCCAGCTGGCTTTTGACTTTACCTGCAATGAAGCAGAAATGCTAATGCCTCTTCTGCAAGTAATAAAAACATATCTATAGTCGAGTAAAGTGTAACAAAACTCAGAATGTACAGAATGTGTGTGCATGGACAGAATCTGGATCATTTTGAAGGAAAGATCAAAACACTAGCTGAGGTATCCTCCAATATTTTTCATATTTCTTGGATTCTTCTAAAAGAAGAAGCCTTTGCCTTTCATTCAACATTCTCTTTAGTGAAAAAAAGTCTCAAGTACACAGGGAGATTATTCAAATATACATTACATGCAATGGATGTCTCCTTAATATAAATGGTTATCAGTACAAAAATGGAATCCTCAGGTAGAGTTCAAATTCTAGCTGAGGCTGGCTAGCACACTTGGGAATATGTTTCTGTCTCTTTTTCTCTTAACCTATCAGTTAAATAGAAGAAGTACTGTGCCCTTATGTTTCTAAAAGAACAATTCTGAATTTAGTGCTGGGTATAACGATAAACTACATCCAGCAGCAAGGATGCTGATTGAGGAGTGTGGAACCACTTTTTAATTGCTGTTGTTTCTAGGTTCACCCTGACCAAGGATGATAGCACCTGTTAGTGTCTTAGCTATGGACAAATAGTTAACCCCCAAACTGGGGTCAAAACACTATGAAAGTAATATAGTAAAAATTACCAGCAATACATTTTTGGAAAAAAACAAAAAACAAACAAACAAAAAAACAAAACAAAAAAAAAAAAACATTAGCAGCAACACATTTGACTCTCGATAACAACCCTCTTTACATAAATATGTCAATGAAACCTGAGCTACAAATTAATTTTTACAAAGAATACATATTCTATTCATATGAACCTATCTTAAAAATATTGTTGGCTTTAAATAACCCATTTAGGATGATATGCTGCAAAACAAAATAAACCAAACCATTTGAATTAAGAACCATGGAGAAAGCAATAAAAACTTATGAAAATTAATCATACGGTTTACAGAAAGAGGAAACTGTGAAGAGCCATGATCATCTACTTCTAAGGGAAAATACCCATATAGATAAATATCAGTTTTGTTCAAACTATTTTTTATGAAAATATATATATATATATATATATATATATATATATATATATTATGCTAAGCAAAGCATTTCATTAGAAATGAAAAGAGAACTGGTAAGATGTAAAGTTTGTATTTTTGGGTCACAATTTATTCAGGAGTGATAATTTATAAGCAATTCTATGAAAGTTAAACCATCAGGACTTCCCAGACATGATATTAAAAAAAAAAAAAATAAGTAAAAAAAAAAAAGTCAAGATAAAAAAAGAGAGTAACCATCACGTGCAAGTAGACAGAAAGTATGGTCATCAGGAAAAGAAAAAGGTCAAGGTGCAAGATTTCAATGTCAAGCAAGCACATATCTTTTATGTGCTTTAACAGCGGATGGAAAATGCGACTCCAAAATTCGAACATGCAATGGACTAGCAAAAGATACATTTCAAAAGAAGTAGAAAATCTTTACTAGAAATAAAGAAAAAGTGCTGGATTGTTATGTGATATCCATCCTCTTATATAGCAATGAATTCTAGACACCCTCCCCACCCAAGGATGAGGAGAAAACTAAAGGCAGCAGAAGTGTGGTTCTATAGAAGAATAATGGATGAAGTGAATAAGAACACTTATACAAAAAAACAGGAAGAGGCAGCTTAAATTTCTTTGACACATAATGAGGAAGGAGGGATTGGAAAACTTAACACTCACGGGCCATATTGAGGTCAAGAGAGATAGGGGTAGGCAGCTAGCCACCTATATGAAATCCTTGTGTGATTGAATGGAGGAACTGTGGGATGGGGATCTTAGCAAAAGTATAAAAAAACTGCTAAAGGCCACAAGAGTTTGGAAGCTTTGGAGAGCTAGGATTGTTCATGTCCATAGAAGCAGCAGATTTGATGCTTAATAGGATACGGGCACGATGCTTGAATTTGTAAGCCCCTGTATTCGTAAATATCCTAATTATACTCACTTCATATTAACACCCTCGGGAAAGACATATCCATCTCCTCTTCACACATGTCCTCGATAAGACGATAAACCACATCCGCATCTTGGGTAAGACGATAAACTACATCCAACAGCAAGGCCTCTGCTCAGGAGGTTTTGAGGAGCATGGAACCACCTCTTAATTGCTGGTGTTCCCAGGTCCAACCTGACCTGGAGTGGTAGCACCTGTTAGGGTCCCAGCTATGGGTAAATAGTAAACCCCCAAACAGGGCTCAAACACTATGAAAGGTTTTAATATCAGCAATGAATTTTTGAAGAAAAAAATGATTACCAGTAATACACTTTTGAAAAATGTTACCAGCAATAAAAATCTTGTCAGAATTAAATAACCCATCAAGGTTGATATGCAGTAAAACAAACCAAACCGAACCAAACCACCCTCTTCACCCCCACCTACAATTTAAAACAAAAGGGTAGACAACACTCCATAGCCTTGGTAGGATATCAAGTATAGAAAGAATGTTCTAAATTCAAAACTAGAGAAAGCAGCACAAAACTATCTCTCCATAGCAATACAGTTTATAAATTTAATATTTAAAAAGAGCACCTTGGCATGGTGTAATGGTTAGCAAGCTTGTATTACTAGATCAGTTACTATGGAAGAGTGAGTTTGATCCTGACTAGGTGCCCTCTACTTTTGGCCTTGTGCCACATCTAAGTTATGCATGGAAAAATTGCTACATTAATTTGGTAGTGGCTTGAAAGAATCTCTGCAGTCTGGTAAGATCAGGTTTCCAGATTACATCTGTTGTATTCAAGTGCTACAGAGGCTATTACCAGTGACACAGTACTCCTGCAAATAATGTTGGATGTTTTGTCAATACCTCTAAAGTTGAATTTTTGGGCTTCAACCAGCAAGGCTCAATACAAACTATCTCAGGTGAATCAATAAAATCCGTTGAATCTTTTACATACCTAGGAAGCAAGATAAATTCTACTGAAAAGGATGTGAAAGTTCACATAATCTCAAGTAACAACTGAACACGAGCAGACAACACTGAACCAATTGGTAGACTGAGGCAGTAACTTAGGCACCATTAAGGCACACCTATTCTTCCAATAAAATGTCCAATCAAAATAGGGGCTTGCAGCCATATGTTGAAACACCGGTTCCCGTACGATCACTGAAGCTAAACAACATTGAGCTTGTTTAGTACCTAGATGGGTGACCGCTTGGGAATATCAGGTGATGTAATGGCTCAGAATTTTTAAATCGGAGAGCCAAGTTCCAATTCAGTTCGTTTTATTCACCTACACACATATACCCTTGGGAAAGATTGGGCACCCCGAGGCAGTGTAATGGTTAACAAGCTTGTCTCTCTACAACAATTATGACTGAGTAGTGAGTTTGATCCTCACTGGGTGCCCCATACTTTTGGCCTTGTGCTACATCTAAGATACGCTTGGAAAATCACTATACCCTTGGGAAAAATATGAATCCCTAGCTATGGATTAATTATTAACACTTGTATCACTAAACCAGTCATCATCTCCCCACCCTCCCAAAATTCTTAATCTAAAAATATTTTCTGGTTTTAAATGACCTGCAAGTGGTTGATAAGCCATAAAATACGAATCAATCCAATCAGAGGTGCGTAAAATTCCTGGAACTTTCTGAAAAGAACTTTGTAACTTTGAACCTCACTGGGTGGCCTACAATTGTACCAAATTGCTATAATCCTACTGCTTATGTTCCATTTGTTTTTCTTCAGAATTTAGGCAATCATGGATTGCCACATTTTCCATTTTACTTAATATCTGTAAATTGTGCATTGTCATGATTCTATCAAGGAAAAGAGTGATTTTGTGTTACTTTCTGTTTTGATCAGAATTTTTCTTTCATACTGGATGCCCTTTCAAAGCTTGAAAATTTAGTTTGCTTTTTTTTCTTTTTTTTCTCCAGTGTGGGGTAAATATGCATGATCTCAGGTAAAATTTGAACTCGCCTTACCATTTCTGTTTGTCCGTGGTATTAGCTGTCAGTCCATTTTGATTTCCATTTTAGACTCACCTTGCTCAAAATCTCCAAGAAATGAAAATCGACTCACCTTGCTCAAAATCTCCAAGAAATGAAAATTGCTGATAAATTGCAAAGAAATATTTTGACTGGATAATACTTAAGTTGTCTTCAGCTGTTACATTGTTATTGCTATTATCCAGTTGTGACATTACACCATCCAGTGTTGCACACAAAGCTTTATTGTTATGTTTTCAAGATTATTAAATGTGCCTGATGTTCTATAGTTTGTAATTGCCTGCATTGACAGTTGGGATTTTCATCAGTGGCATATCTGTCCTGGATATGATGATAAACTACATCCGCATCCGGGGTATGACAGTAAACTATATCCAGCAGCAAGGCCTTTTGTCAGGAGGTTTCAAGGAGTTTGGTACCACCTCTTAATTGGTGGTGTTTCTAGATTCAACCTGATCCAGGGTGGTAGCACCTGTTAAGGTCCCAGCTCTAGGCAAATGGCTAACTCCCAGACTGGGGTGAAAACACTATGAAGGTGTAAAAATAGGTTTTAATACCAGCAGTACATTTTGAAAAAAAAATATTACCAGCAATAAAAATCTTGGTATTAAATAACCTGTTGATGTTGATATGCCATAAAACAAAATGCAAACCATCTGTGGCATATCTGAATATTGGCTTTACTGCAATAGCCATTCAGAGGTGGTTCAAGCAGGGCCAGGCCTCACTGGAGCCAGGAGGGATGGATTCTGTAGAGCTGAAAGAGAGCCTGTGTTCCATGTTGTTAAAGTGATTAGGAGTTCTGTTGTTACATAGTTGCTATGTTCCAGGCAAAGACTCAAACAATAGTAATTTCTTATTTTCTTGGTTCTTAAGTAGATAACCAAGATGTGTACTTGGAAGAAGGCCAAAAGAGAACTTAGTCAAACAAATCAAGCATGTACATAAATTTAATTATCTGGAGAGTATTTTAAAGCAGGACAGAAAATGTGATACTGTAATTCGAAGAGACATTGCTTAACTTTTGGAAGGCATCCTTCAAAGTGTTAAGAAAAGAGTAATTAATTGCTATCTAATATCAGATTTCCTCTATGGCAGGGAATGTTGAATGATCTACTCACAGATGAAGAGGAAACTTGCGGCAATGGGGATGAAATTCTACATTTGGAAACAAAGAATACCCTTCTACTTAGAACCAGAAAGAAATGTTGGCAATTCTAGGAAAGAAGGCATGGAAAATTTAACACTCATAGGACATTGTATCGGATGTCAGTTGAGGAAAGACTTTTGACCTTATTTCTGCTGCATCAGTGTGTGAGCAGAAATTGGAACTGCTGATAGCATAAACAGTAAATGCATCAAGAGGCTAAAATAAAGAGGACATACAGGTGTCCTGAGCCTTGAATAAACAGGATGCACAGGTGTCCTGAATGGAAGGAAATGCCTGCTTGCATGGGTGCATGCTGGAAGAGGCATGGCCATACAACGTTGTGTCAGCAACATACTGGAAGAAGGTGTAGCTGCGTGAAGTTGTGTAGGTGTCCAAATGTTATATAATCAGTCTGATTCTTGATCTGAGAGAGAGGCTGGCTTGACATTCAAAGATATTGCCTCCATCAATTTCTGTGTGCACAAACCTGATCTTTTTGATTATCCCTCACTCAACACATTCGCTGCAACTCGAACAATATAGATAGATATTACAATGAATCATTCATAGAAAAAGTAAATTAGTAAAGCTAATGATATAAAATGACAAGATTCCTTTGCTAACAAAATTTTAAAAAGGCATTAACCTACCAATCACTATGAATGTTATGATCCTTGCTTTTGAAAATTGTGAGCTGTGTTAGGTCCTTAAATACGCAAGTACTTTTGACTGTATATTCAGTCATCTTCAGGCATGGAAATTATTTTGTCTTTGGTAAAATTCAGGTAATATCAGAGACAAAAAAATATAATTTGAACTGAAATATGTTTTTTTTTTTTTTTTTTTTAAATGTGTTATTCATAACGGATACAAACTTTTGGAGCATGCAATTACAATGCTAAGGTTGAATCTTTTTGAAAATTTAAGTGAGAGCATTTTTTTACTAATATGGCAATTTGAGAATTTTTTGTTGTAGGTGTTTATCAGTCAATGTGGTATGAACTAAATGGTTCAAAAAGTAGAGTAATGTCTCAGTTGTTATCCCGAAAATTTGCATGTCGAATATGTGGTGGTGCAGTTAAATTTATATTACAATGAATCATTCATACAAAAAGTAAATTAGTAAAGGTAATGATATAAAATGGCAAAAATCCCTTCGTTAACAAAATTTTAAAGGTGTATTAACCTACCAATCACTTGAGGAATGTTATGATCCTTGTTTTTGAAAATTATAAGCTGTATTAGGTCTTTCTTAAATATGCAAGTACTTTCAACTGTACATTCAGTCATTAACATTGAGATTTTATATATCTATATATATATATATATATATATATATATATATATATATATATATATATATATATAAGGTTGGTGCAAAAATAATGACGTAATAATTTTGTTTTTTGACGTATTTTTTAACGTCAAAAAACGACATTATTACGTCATTATTTTTGCACCAACCTAATATATATATATATATATATATATATATATATATATATATATATATATATATATAGAGTGTTTGTTGCCTTATTTGAGACCAGCAGCAACATGCTACAATTGTAGGCAAGAGAGAAACAGCAACTAAGCTACATAACAAAATTGTGTAAATGCATAGCAGAATAGGGTAGATCATAAAGAATATTTTCTGCAAAGGGTTGATAAACCGTAGAAAATGTGTTAACCCTCTTCCATTCATGCCATACACCTAATTCATTGTAAAAATTTAACAGTAACCCTCTACCTTGAGTGGCTCTTGCTTAAGAAACAGACATAAGCATAGCAATATTTAGAAACTGTTTTTAAATTCTTTATTTGACAGGAATCCCTCCATCAACTGAAAAATGCGATCAAAGGCTTTGTCGTTATGAGCGATGAACTTGAACGTGTCTACATATCTTTCCTCAACAACCAGGTTCCTGGTATGTGGACAACTGCTGCTTACCCCTCACTTAAGCCACTGGCCAGTTGGGTACAAGACTTGACCTTACGGTGTGCCTTCATCAATTACTGGATCAAGCTAGGAGCCCCACTCTCTTTCTGGATCTCTGGTTTCTTTTTCCCACAAGGTCAGTTTTTTTTGTTTTTTTTTCTTTCTTTGTCATTAATTCATAACTATGAATTCTGGGACAGTATGCCCACAAATGAAATAAAGAGGTGGACAAACTTCAAAAACACTTCTAAGATTTCCCTAACATTGTTCAGAGAGTGTTAATAAATTAGAGGAGAATTAAAAGTTTTAGCAAAGAGAAGCGGTTCAAATCAAGTTAACTTTTTCAAATCGGTTGTGCATAATAATTTTACTTCCCTCAATCAAGTTCTAATAAGTGACAAATGATAACCCGTTAACTCATTTTGTTATTTTCTTATTGTCTCTTTCTCACATTAAACTGTTGCTGTAGTTTCACTTTTTTTCCCCTTTTAATTATCTGTTTATTTATGCTTTAATTAAACCTATATTCTTGTCTAATATTGTAAAATTAAACCAATTTAAGAGACATTCTGCCTGAATTTCTGGGATGAGGAGTTATTTATCCAATTTATATTCAATCACCTTCATCTTTGCTGTTATTTTGTAGTGAAACAAGAACAGTTTACATGTGTTGATTAAATAAAGGGCTCAGTTAAGAATATATTTTATTGCTTTCTTTGAATGGGTAATGCTGGAAAAATGTGACGAGTTACGGGCAATCTACATCACAGTCATTGACTGAAGGAAAAACAGGTGAAAAAAAAATAATACTTGGTAATGTTAAAGTGAATTTTGAGTGAAGGTAAAATAAAAAGAAGAAAGTCCGTTTCATAAAAGAGAAGCCTTAAAGTAAAATTGAGAGCATAAAAAAGGATGAGTGGGGAAAGTTGAGACATTTATCAACAATGATTAGAGGTGTGTTGAAAGTTAACAATAGTTGTGTTGTAGAAACGCGTCAACCGAAAACTTCATAAAAAGGTACCTCGACATAGTTCTTTGAGAAGAAAACATGTCTGGAAGTGCATCTCTCGGCATCCCCCTCTTCTCTCACAAACAAAACCGTTTTTTCATCGTTGTTGTTGTTGTTACACATTCTTAAGCAAAAATGAAGTACTCGACTCAGCTTGGCATCCCAACACCGCACAGAAACCTAAGAATTTTGTTTGTATTTGGTGTCGAATTGGATTGAGAGGTGTGGAGGTTATTAGAAAGAAAAAAATAATTGAGATACCAAACCTTTGTCTTCTTTAATACTTGCTCTACAACAGCAAAAATCTTAGCTTAATGGTAGAAAGAAAAGTTTTGAAAATGTCTTTTTTTTTCTTTTTATCTTTTTACCCAAAGCAAGGCAATAAAACCACTAAGATGCAAGGGGTTACTGAGTGTGAGAGAATGAAAAACGAAAACCTTATTAAGGAGAGAGAACAATAAAAGAACAGAAGTTAAGAAAATGATTGACATTACATAAAAATTTTGACTATAAAGCAAAAAGCCAGAGAGGTTTGTAAGTGAGAAGTGCAAGAGAAGAAATTGTTACCAGAACCAAAAGTGGATTAGGTTTTCATGTACTTCATCTGTCCAGCTTTGTTGCATTGGTTGCAAACTTGTTTTTCCTAAAAAAAGTAAAGCAAACCTCCAGAAATATGCATCACTCATTGGAACCTTTCAAAGTCTATATTTAATTGTTTATGTTTGAAAACAAAGCTAATTTCTATTCTTAATGGATTTTTTAAAAATCTGACATTAGTTTTTTTTTTTATTATAGACATTATAGTTGGTGGATAAGACATCCTAGGTTTTTAAGTAGTGTAATTAACATTTAGAGCTCAGACAATGCAAATAGTGAAAATGTGCCTCTTGGCAGAGATCAAACTTTTGTTCCTATTATATTGGGTGGGGAAAAAACATTTTAAGCTTGACATACTTTTGATTGCTTAGCTAAACAATACACATCTCTCATTAAAACATTTTGAAATCCATATTTGCTAGCTTTGTTTTTGTACCAAAAACTTAAAGTAATTAATGACTTTATTATTTCTTTTTATAATAAATATTATTTTTAGTGGGTGCATGTGTCTGAGTAGAAACTGTTTTTTTTTTAATTTTTTTTATATCGTCATCAAATAATGAAATATTCTTTGCAGAGATTGAACATACCTCTTACTTTGTCAAAATAGCTGTCATTAAACCTTAGTCTACCACATACCTCAGCTTTGCATATAAGATAAGGTAGATATACTTTGAACCATTTTGTTGGGAAAAAGAAAACGTTTGTATTGACTTAAATTAAAGCAGATTGGTCGAATATAGCTCGGCATAAAAGCAAATCTAATCAACAATTATTTTAGTTAGTCACTAAGAAAAGAATCTTTCAAAGTAAAATCTAATTCAGATCTCAAAGGACTCGGCCACCAATAAACAGACAAGTTGTCATAGTTTGAAAGGAAATGATTTTCTAGTTGAAATGACCTATCAGAATACTTTTTGTCTTTCAAAAAATACCTTGCTTGATTCTACTAACCCCATACTTATGGAACAACATCTACAAGTCCTGTGCATGCACACACACACATTATATATATATATATATATATATATATATATATGTATAGCTCATATTACTTCCTTACTTTAGTGCCTAACTTTAACTTTTTACCACTTAGACATATCCATTTCATTTGTTGTGGGAATGCTAGTTGTGTTTAGGTAGAAAGCACATCTCCTGGTATATCTCCCCCATTCCCATAATGATTATTGCGGACTCAAATGTGAGTCCGAGTAATAAATGAATAACACAAAACAGTATATAAAACAAATGACAATGCATATCTTAACAAAAGTATACATAGACAATAAAAAAAGAAAACATTTAAAGACTGTATTACAAGAAAACATTTAAACTAGAGAATGTGTTGCTGTATATGAAGTTTGAGTAGAAGTCCGAGAGAAAAGTAATTGAAAGTAAAGAGAACGTTTTTTTACTATGTACAACTACATCTTATTGTCTAAGAGAAAAGAGAGTGGGTGAGCCTGTCATTACCTATTTATAGACTTAAGGAGAGGAGCATCCCCCAGCAACAACTGTCCTGAGTATGATGTTAAACTGCATCCAACAGCAAGGCCTCTGATCAGGAGGTTTTGAGGAGCGTGGAACCACCTCTTAATTGCTGGTGTTTCCAGGTCCACCTTGACCCGGGGTGGTAGCACCTGTTAGGGTCCCAGCTATGGGCAAATAGTGAACAAAGATGAGAAAACATATTTCTGAGATGAAGTATTATGCACACTATTTACATTATTTGGACTATTCTCATCTTTGTCACCATATTTATTACAACGTTTTGGCCATTGTACGCTCCGGCCTTCTTCAGGTTGTTGGAATGTCAAACTGAACCCTTTATTTTGCTCACTGGGGTAGACTGTTCTAGTTCTACATTCCATATTTTAATGGATGTCAGTTAAAAGATATCTCCTGCTTAATTCCCTCTCCAAGTTCTCCACGGTCTTAACCAGGTATTGAACTCACACTCTTTGGGTCCTGTCACTGGATCTAACCAACACCTTTATCCATGTGTCATGTGTCCTCAAGGCATTAGTTATTATCTGATAACTGACATCTTTTAGACATGGCACGTGGAACTAGAACAATTTATGCCAGTGAATGAAATAAAGGATTCAGTTCGACATTCCAACCACCTGAAGAAGGCCGGAGGGTACAATAGCCAAAAATATGGCAACAAAGATGAGGACAATGTTCCAAATAATGTAAATAGCGAGAAAACATTAGTGAGGAGAAAAGACGAAAAAAAATTCATGCAGTCAAGATAACAAGGAGGCGAGATCATTAGAACAACCGACATGAAAATATTTATAGAAAATGCCAGTCGTGATACCAGATCATTAACGTATATATCGATGTATAAGACAACCATGATAGAAGATTTTAAATGGAAAATTCTAGGTATGTTCATTGTAAGACTACCACAAAGTCTATCACTTATGCAGAGCACACAGTTGTTACACTGATCTTAGGTATATGTGCTGATCCATATGTAAACAAGCCAGTCATTTCAGGGTAGTACAATCTATGTATATATATTTAAAAACCAACATGGGAGAACTTTCTCATAAGAATACTAATGACTTAACAATAATTCATTTCCTATGATTTTATATATATATATATATATATATAAAGAAATATAGTCTTAAGACGTGCCATATTTATAGGATAAAGTGCTCAATATCAGAGAGAGCGTGTGTAAATATAAAAGTGAACATAGAAGTCAACACTTACAGTCCGTTTCATGCTAGGTGGCCTGACGATTGCATCTAGCATGAAACAGACTGCCACCTCTAAGTTTTGACTTCAATGTTCACTTATATGTAAAATCATAGAAAATGGATTATTTTTAATATTTTTTATGGATGTACTTATTTAAGTAAATGCTCTGTTTTTTAATTAAACAATATAATTTACATTTACAGGCCTGAATATTTTAGAAATTTTGTAGGAAATATGCATTCTATGGCAGGAATCTAACCTACATTCTATGAGGAACCAGCATTATGTCTGGTGTGCTATAACTGTTCAGCCACAGAGAACTACTGGTTAAGCAAAGCTTGAATTAAGGCTTTTAAATACACACTTTTGCTGATCTATCATATCTGCTCTGATTTGGTATCCTAATGTAAACAATGACAACATATCATAGGAAATGGATTAAATCTGACAAATATTTAATATATTTTCTGTTTATACATTATTTTTATAGATACAATTTATTTAAGTTTTTAATTAAATAGTATTAATTACATTTACTAGATTTGAATGATTGAGAAATTTTGTAGAAAATATGCCTTCTGACAGGAACCAAACATGTATTTCCTATATGGAAACCATCATTTGATCTGACATGATATACCATTTAGCTACAGAGAAGCTAAACAGAAAATATATTAAATAATTGTTGGATTAATCCATATACATATGTGTGTATATATATATATATATATATATATATATATATATATATATATATATATATATATATATATAAATGTGTCACTTTAAATGATTGATGTTACCTCCTAAATTTTCTAGGCAGACTTGTCTGTCCACTCTTCAGTGGGTATCAGTAATTTACTGCTTATATTACTCGAGTAAATTACTAGTACCATTTGAAGAGTTAATGGATAGGTCCACCTATGAAACTGTGGAGTCTGGATGCTGAAGGTAATATCAATCATCTAAATAATGAAATTATATACATATTAATCCTATTAATACTGTTTGATATCGCGCACTTTATTGCAAAGACTCTGCTTGCTTTCAATGTCTCCCCTCTCAATATCCCATTAACTGTCAACATTTTTGGCTTTATAATATCTTTGACATTGCTTATATATAACATTAAAGCAACTAATATAATAATTATTATTAGCGACAATAACAAAAGAAATCTTGCAAATATTGGAATGTTATTTGGAAATAGCCATTGCAAAAAGATTGCCTGATCAGAACAGCAAGGACAGTTCCAATGGTGGGTAGGTATTAGTATATTAGTGATATACTAACATCTATACTAACAGCAAGACAGGGTGTGTCCTGTGAGTATCAAATTTTCCAAGTCGTCTTTCCTCATTGTGTGTCCTAGAAATTTCAACTCTTTCCATTTTCTCTAAAATTTTGCTGTTGATCACATGTTCATGCCATAGTATTCTCAGCATCCTTCTGTAGAATCACATTTCTGTTGCTTCAAGTCACTTCATCTGTGAGAAGATTATCCAGTATTTACTGAAGACCGATATTATGTTACAGTTCATTTTAATACAATTTTCTTTGTTCTTATTTATTTGCTTAGATTTTAGAAGTCAACTTTTGCTAATGCCAATGTGCCTTTGGATTTCAATATTGCACTCTCCGTCCTTTCTTAAAGGACTTCCCAGATATTTGAATTGTTTTACTTTCTTGATTTTGGTATCTCCAATTTGTAATTGGCATGTGGGGGGGGGGTCATTCCTTTTGCTGACATCTATACATTGTCTTCTTGCACTTGATGTTTAGTATCAAATTAGTTTATTGACCAAAAATAAAACTTCTACTCTAGCTGTATGGTAATAATATGTCTGAGCCAAAATGTTTTACGCATTTTGGTAAAAAATTGGTTGAAACTGGAGGAGGAGAAACCCAAAAAAACAAAGCAGACTGTCAAACTTGTCAGCCAGTCTGTCATTAAAGCAATCCTCTTAGCCTTCGCTGAGGTCATAAATGTATCTCCTAACTAATGAGCATGTGTATTTGCAACGGCAAGAATTCTTACTAATGTTTATCCTCACTGCTAGAGAATAGCTGAAGAAAAAACAAAAACTATTGTGTTTTTGTGCTTCTATAAGCACTGCCAATTTGTCCCTGCCTTACATGGATTTGTCGTGTGTAGACAGTTTGGGGAGAAAAAGGGCTGATTAACGGTTGAGTGACTAAATGCAGATGAATGACTTTGACGCACTTTTACAGCAAGAGTTTATACGAAGGAGACAAAACCCTGCTGTTAACCTTCCTACCCCCAATCGAAAAAGACATAAACACATGTGCTGGGATGACTTCTGTATACATTCCTGTTTTGTCAGACCTAACCTACAATTCTGCTTGGCACTGGTTCCAGCATCAAAAAGATTACATGATATATATATATATATATATATATATATATATATATATATATTTATTTTTTTTTTTATGATCAGTCAGCCTTGGTCTATATGATATGATGAGAAACTGTCTAGTGCGTCAAAAGATATTTTGAAAGGAAAGGTATTTTTCATGGCAATTATATTAAGAGTTGCTTTGTCATCTCCATCATTGTTACTTCTCATTAAAATGGTATTCATGCATTCAAAATCATGCAATTTATTTCAAAGAGAACTAGTCAAAAATTTGTTATAGGCTTCCAATCAACATGCATTGTTCTTTAATATACATTCTGGAGACAATAAGTAACATTTATTTAAAAAATTTACTACTATTTTTTTTTCTCTAAGCTATCACATCATTGGTAGGATTTATAAAACGAAAAATTTAACTGTTTGGGATATGACAATAAACTATGTCCAACAGCAAGGAGGTTTTAAAGCACATGAAACCACCTCTTAATTGTTAGTGTTCCCAGGTTTGCACTGACCCGGGTTAGTAGAACAGTTAACCCCAGCTATGGGTAAATAGTTAACCCCCAAACTGGAATCAAAACACTATGAAAGTGTAAAAATAGGTTTTAATACCACAAATACTTTGTAAAAATTATTACCAGCAATAAATTTTTGAAGAAAAATTATTTCCAGCTATACATTAAAAAAAAAAAAAATAAATAAAAATACTATTAGGTTGGTGCAAAAATAATGACGTAATAATGTCGTTTTTTGACGTAACGTCAAAAAACGACATTATTACGTCATTATTTTTGCACCAACCTAATACCAGCAATAAAAATCTTGTCGGCATTAAATAACCCATTGAGGTTGATATGCTGTAAAACAAACCAAAAATTTTAAACATTCATTCACTAATAAATGCTAAATAAATATTAAGTTGAAAAGAAAGTTCTGTCACATTTAAAGAGGGAAAAGAAACTTCTTTGCTTTTAATTGATATATTTAATTAAGATTTCTCCTTAATTATAGCATTTCCTCTCTGTTCCAAATGTAAGACAAGTTCCAAGAACAGCCACTACATGGAACAGACTCCCACGTGTGTGCCTCCCTGAACATTATAATCTTAACCTCTTCAAATCAATAGTCAATTGTTTATCTAACCTCCTACTCTTCATTTAGCAACACTTTCTTCCATATCTCAAACCTCACTCTTCATTATAACAATAACCCTCTATCTTGAGTGACTCTTGAGTCTTACTAAAAGAAAAATCAATAACACAATCTCAGCTATTTATCAAATCATTGATCCTTTGGATATAAAGATTTTCAGGTTGCAAGGCAATATCAGTTTTAATAAAACCAGGTCATCGCAACAACTGGAAGTATCATCAAAGCCCTGTCATCGCAACAATTTTAAAGAGTCTAAAATTTTTGCGATGACAAAAAAATAATAGATCAAGTAAAGTCAGGAGAATAAGAAGGTTCAAGCAAATTTTCTTCCTCCCCTCAGAAGTGACTCAAGCAACATATAGCTTTGCTTTATTGTGTAAGAGCAACAATTTTTTACAATTAGCAAAAGATGGCTGCTTATTCTGATATCTGTTGTTTGTTTAATGGCATATCAACACCTTATGGGTCATATAATGCTGAAATTTAATTTTCTTGGAAGCTTTGAAATAATAAATATGATATGTCATTCTGCTTTCACAACTATGTACATGGTAGATTTTACTCAGCCTTTTCACATATACATGTTTGTGTGGTCACTATTACTATATCTAGGTTTTATGTTGTAATTTTGTTGAAATTATATTTTGGAATACAGTTTGATTTCTTTAAAAGAAAAAAAAAATTGTAGGATGTTATAAGTGCTAATGTCTTGAAAGATTTCTTTCATGTTGGTTGTTTGGCTGATTTTGTCTAGCAGCATATCAACCTCTATGGGTTATTTAATGCCAAAATCTAAATATTTTAAACAATTACATGCCCTTGATTACAGATAAACTCTATTGCTGGTCATTTTACTATAATAGTGTTTTGTCATTATTTGGGCAGTTCATTATTTTCCTATAGCTGGAACCCTAACAGGTGCTATCACTCCAGGTCAGAGTGAACCTGGGAAAAAAACAAAAAAAAAAAAAAAAAAAAACAGCAATTAAGAAATGGTTCCATGCTCCTCAAAACCTTCAATCTCCTGATCAGGTGCCTTACTGCCAGATGTAGTTTATCATCATACCTAGGACTAGTAATCTTTTGTGCAAGGCTTCCAACTGACAATACTTATAAGGAGACATTTGACATTTGTTAACCAAGGTTGAGATTTACAAAATCTTTACATGAAAACAATTTTCAGGATATTGGTTGCAAATTCGGGAATGAATCTGTGATACTTAGACAAAATGTGGCACAATGCTGAAAAATGATGAATTGTCTAGGCTTTGTCACTAAGCTTAAGTTGGTCACATTCACTGCCCCAATCTCAGTTCTGATATTCCTTACACCATAATACCACATTTATACAAAACATGTATATACCACAATCATCAAAACGACATAAGTTATCTACGGAATTCTAAGCTAAATACCCCATATGTAGAATATTTGCAATCAAGGGAATGTCTTAACTCCTCTCTCAAATTTATAGACAAATCCCAGAGATGCATGCTTGGATTTCTTAGTGAATAAAAAAAGGGCAATTTTTTTTTTTTTTGCCATAAAGTCCAGAGGCTATAACCACTTGACTGTATCCCTTTACCTATTGACACTGTTTCTTTATACTCTTATAATAGCAATTTAAAAAAAAAAAAAAAAAAAAAAAGAAAAAAAAAAAGAAGACTACAGGAGCAATTTATGCATTTTTAAATATTTTAATTTTTATCTCATGCACCTAAATTATCCAACAGAGAAATTCTTATTTCATCAAAATAAAAGTTCAATTTTCATTTCTTCTCTTAAGATTCTAATTTTTCATAATGGATATTAAAATTGTTGACTTACTTCTAAAAGTTAGGAAGGAAGATCTCTTCAATACTAGAAAGAGCAATAACAATGGATCTGAGTAGCCTATTTCCTTGAAAAACTGTTTTAAGAGAAAAAAAAAATCAACTAACAGTAATGGAATGAATGAATGCTGAATATTTCCTTATAAGGAAACAGTTAATCTCACCATTACCATTTCTGTACATATACAGTGAATACCGGTTAGTAAAAAAATTTCTTTCGGATGACTGCTAAAAACTGAAACTCCTCAAATTTATAGACAAGTATTACAGATGAGATTTCTTTTAAACAATAAAAAAATGGAGAAATCTGTCTTATTCCTCACATAGTCAGAAGGCTATAACCACTTGACTGTATCCCTTTACCTATGGACACTGTTTTTTTATATTGTCTTATAATTGCTTTACTTTGCCATTCTCTTATAACTACTTTGTATATACTGCAAATTGTGTATAGTATTGTGGGGTCTGAATGTTGATGTTAGACGAACTGAGCAAACATTAAAATTGAAAAGTGACACAGGCCAAGGCAAGGATAATAAAAGAATCCAGATATTTTAAATACCCTGGGTGGTCGTGCTGGTAATTGACTGTCGACCTTGACTGGAGCAACTTGAATAGTGACGAAGGTTGACAGACTGTATTGGATTGGTACTAGCTGGTAGTCATAGCCCAGGGCAGGTGGTTGTTAGTAACCAGAAAATGAAGATGGAACCACTTGGGAGGAATGATAGGCAGTCAGTGATGGTCAATAGACAGCTGGTGGATTGTGTTGGTACTAGCAGATATTCTTAGCCAAGGGTAGGTGGTTGAAGTCATGGTGATCTGCAAGATGAGCAGAAGGGGGTGAAACCTGAATCATTGAATGGATTGGTAGAAGTTATCGATGATGGAGGCCAGATGGTTGCTGATGATTGCTGCTAGTCCAGATCCTACCCCATCATCTTCTCCTCCCATGCTTTCCTTTTGGGAGTGGCTGGTCACTGGTGGTTTTATGATGTAGAAGTGTTACAACAGCACAGGGCTTTGATGCTATTAGGTTGGTGCAAAAATAATGTCGTTTTATCACATAGTAACATATGTGAGAAAACGACATTATTTTTGCACCAACCTAATGCTTCCAATTAAAAACGAAAGTTGTAAAAATGACTCTAGGTTTTGAAGTATAATGTAGTTGGTAATAATAAAAAGACAAACAAAAAAATAATAATGGTTTTGGGTAACCAACGTAAAATGTCTGAAACAATATGCAGAATTAATAAATTTAAACAAACTGTTCAAGATTAAATAGGAGTTCATTTGCTGAAACAAAATTGTGATGTCAATGAATACTTGTCACTTTCGTAATACTCATTGTAGTAGAGACTTTGTAATCACAGATACAACTATAGTAATGATGTGGAACAATACTGGTGTCAGACGCCTTTGAATAACACTCACACTAACATTACTTGCTTGATAATACTCGCTTGAATAGTAATCTGTATAGTGATCCAAATAGAGAAATAGTATAGTGAATAGCATAGAGAATAGTGGTCTGTATAGTAATAGAGGATAGAGTAGAAATGGTGATCCATAGAGAATAAACTAGAAATAGTGATAGTTTAGAGATCATGCTACTACCTACTTATGCATTTCTTCTAAGGTCACATGATCCACTTAATTCAATAAAGGGATCGCCCGTGTTTGCTCACTGGCGATCTATGTTCAAACTCAAGTGTCAGCAGCGACACTTTATTCCTATATAATACAGAAATATCAGAGTAGCATGTCGCTACAATAGAAAGTTTCCAGTCTGCTGTTAAACTTATTTTATATTTAAGATAAAGATTTTATATTTGACGTCATGGTCAAACCCAGGATTTGGAAAGTTGTTTTTTTCATTTTTTGCTTTTTTTGCTTTTCATTCGTATGATGTTGAATGTTGCGGATTAGTATACCTGTGTCATGTTTTCTGTTTTAGGTTTTTTAACAGGTATCCTGCAAAACCATGCGCGGAAATACAATTTACCAATTGACTGCCTGACTTTCACATTCTATATTCTGCCTTACGTCCGGGAGCAGACAGAATACATCAGATCTCTGGCAGACTTAAGTTTTGGACAAAAGGCAGAAATGGACAAAGAAGTAAGTGGCCAATTAAATTCATATCAGAATACATTGAATTAATTACGCTCACAGCTGTGTATATTTTCTAACATTTCTATGTAGAAAAAAAAAAAAAAAAAAAACTAATGAAAAAGTTTTCATTGTTTTAAAAGAATGATTTTCATATAAATATTTGTATAGTAGGGTATCTAATAACTGTAAATATATAGTATATGATTAAAAATATCTCATATCAGATAGACTCAAGGACACATGGCACAGTGGATAAAGGTGTTGGTTAGATCCAGTGACAGGACCTAAAGAGTGAGTTCAATACCTAGTTAAGGCAGTGGAGAACTTGCAGAGGGGAATTAACAGGAGATAACTGACATGGCACATGGAATTAGAACAGTCTACCCCAGCAAAATAAAGTGTTCAGTTCGACATTCCAACCAGAAGAAGGCCGAAGGATACAACAGCTGAAACATTGTAATAAATATGGTGACCAAGATGAGGACAATAGTCTGAATAATGTAAATTTGGCAGTTAGACTAAATTTAATATTAATATTGAACCTTTATTCCTAGAGAAGTTGAATACATACCAGGTTCATTCCAGATTATACCAAAGCAGACTTTGCACTCAGTGTTACATCAGAGAAATTAGATGCATCAGCTGTTTGAATGAGCAGGTGACCTCTTAGCCACCAGATTCAGAATGTCAGTGGCTATATGTAAGAAGGTGGTTGATGCAGCTGTGCTTAGAATCTGCACACATGGTATTATAGGATATAAGCCGTACACCCAAGAAAGTTTCTAACATTCTCATGAGAAGAATCCACATTTGAAGAAAGCCCACAAAGCCACACACCCAGTTGCAGATATCAATTAAATGAATCCATACTTGAATGAACAATTTTACATAGAGATTTGTGTGTACTACAACATGCATGACAGTATTAACATTTTTAAATATTTAAACCAATTATACAATTTTTTTTCATTATTTCCACCCAAGCAAGGTGATAAAGCCACTAAGACACAAGGGGCTACTGAGAGAGAAGGAAACTGAAAAAATGTTATTGACACAAAGGACAAGATTCAAGGAAACTGATGACAATACCTCATTTATATTCTGGAAGATCATAGTTGATAGGAAAGCAAGAAGTCAGAAGAGAGTTCCAAAAGACGAAAGTAGTAATCATCAAAATAGAACTTAGGGTTACATTTAGCCTTTTCAGCAGTAAAATGAGGAGACCTAACTGCCAATCTAGTATGACACTTGCTGCATGTAAACTACCGAAGAGGATAACTTATCAGAAGAATTGGATTTTATCAATAAATCTCTTAGATGCATCACAGATATGTCAGAAATATTCAAAGCACGGATGAATGGTAAACATATAAATGGGCTAGACAGATTTGAGTGAGAAAGACTGTCTAGCACCAATACAGTGAACCAGCTTTCTTAGCAGCCGATTTGGCCATTGACTCGATATTATCATTCAATTCCTATTAGAATAAAACGTTAAGACTGAGAAGGTGCATTGACTTATTCCTGATATTAACCCCCCAGGAGAGCAACTTAAAACCCAGATCTGTTTGTAACATTGTATAAACATTTCTAAGATGTCATATCAACAAAATAAATATACAGATTCCCCCTTTTATTCATAGCCCAGGTTTTTAAAAATTAAATATATCAATCTCTGATTACAACTGAAAAAAAAAAAAAATGAATTTAATCCTCCCAAATGTTTGTTTGTTGACATATCAACTCCTTATGGGTCATTTACACTATTTACATTGTACGGACTATTGTCCTCATCTTTGTTGCCATATTCATGATATTTCAGACATATGCGCCGGCCTTCTTCAGGTGATTAAAATTTCAAACTGAATCCTTTATTTCATCCACCGGTGTAGATTGTTCTAGTTCCACATGCCATGCCTCTTTTGGTTCATTTAATACCAAAATTTAATTTTCTTGGGAGCTCATATTTTTTTTTTTTTTTTTTTACTATTAAAATCTATTAGTGGAATTTTTTTTACTATGTATTACTGGCAATTTTACTATAAAAACGTATTTTTATACTTTTATAGTATTTGCTTTGAGATTCACTATTTGTTCCTAGCTGGGATCCTAACAGGTGGTACTACACCAGGTCAGGGTGGATCTGGGAACAGAAATAATGAGGTGGTTCCATGCTCAACAACAACAACCCTGATAAGAGGTCTTGCTGCCAGATGTATATCATCATACCCATGATGCAAATGTTTGTTTGAGAACAGTTTAAGGATTATAGAATTGACCACAGGTTGAAACTATTTGCTGGGAACTTTTGTACACTGTTTATAGTTGTTGGCTCAAGCAAATTTTGACCTAAAACTATTTTTATGAAACTACTTGTGTGAATGGAACTAACTTGCAATGGCTTGCGAGTAGGGTTTTGGCTACATTTGAAGTTCCAGAATAATTAAAATTTATTTTAACATTTCTATCAGAAGAATGGCACTATTAGTAACATAAGTCAGTCCAGCTTAATTTTAAAAGCACCTTTGCAAATTGTGACATTCAAAATTTAGCACAACTGAGCTTTCAAAATTACTACACTTAGCATTACAGACCATGTTTGGTGATACTTTTTAAGTAGCAATTTAAAAAAAAAAAAAAAAAAAAAAAAAAAATCAGTTCTTTACCAAGCATTCATTTTTAAAAATGTATGCTCATGTGTTTTTCTTTCTCATGTAACAAAAAAAAAAAAAAAAAAAAGTATTGACAAAAATACATTGTCTGGTTAAAACAATTTCTATCTTCATACAAAACCAATATTTAATATATATAATCTATAATAACAAATGTCATTTATGTCTGCTGGGATCTGTCTATAGAGACATTTTTTTTTTTATCTGAGTGTCTTAATTTCAAACATTTAACAATGATGACATCTTTTAAATGAAACTTATAAAAAGATTATTTTCTGGAGGAAAAGCAGAACATCAGTTGAAATAACATTTATATATTCTTTTCAGAAATATACAATAATATAATGTTCAATTTTCCTTTCAGTGAAGTTTGTTTTATAAAGTAATTAAGTGTTCTTAGTGCAGTGGAAATGTGTGAACAGGCTTTTTGATGGTCAGCCTAATGAGTTTGAGTTTTAGGACAAAGGTTTAGTAGGCAGTTGCTGGTTAACCTCTTCTATTGTGTATGTGTCGACAAGGACTTAGTCAATGGCTAATGGATGTCTCTCTTCCATTGTATATATGTGTATATAGATCAAACTGACCTCTAAAATATGTTTGAACGTCAAGAAGTAGTATAATGCTATTTTTATATCTGTAAGGGGATTAAAATCAAATCTCACATAGGTGTGAACTTTTTGGTTTTCATTGGTGAGAAAATAATTTCACACTGGCTCATAAAAATCTCGAATTTGCAGGATTGGTGAAGAGAGCTATTGTTATTTTCTAAATGGTCCCAAAATAATGTGATTTTGGCAGTATTTACCATTGTAATCATTGTTTATCAAATAAACCTTCTGATAGAATTTTATTGGTTGAAAAATATAAAGCCTATATGCCTAGCAAAACATGTAAATCAGTAACTTATTGGAGGCTGACATGTTTAAAGGTGAGCAGATTTTTGTAAATATAGTACTGTTTGCACTTGCATGGAGTATTGCTGCCATATATTGTCTGGAGCCCCTTCTGTTTGCCTTGGGGTTCATGATAGGCTCCAGAGGCAGATATGCAATATGTGGCCCTGCTCTGGCATCTTGTCTACAGTCACTTTCTCACAGACATGCCATCGCCTCCCTCTGTCTATTTTACAAATACTTTCATGGCAATTGGTCTGAGGAGCTGCATTCACTGGTTCCCAGGCTTCATGAGTTCAAGTGCTCTACGAGGCTGGCATCCTGCTCTCACCCCTTCACTGTTGAAACTCCTAAATATAGCCATCTCTTCTACTCCAATAGCTTCATATCTCACATCTCTCGCCTGTGGAACTTCCTTCCTTATTCCAGTTTCCCTGATGGCTATAATCTCCAACTATTCAAATGTAATGTCAATCGACATCTTCAGTTGCCTAAGTTCTATCCACTATCCTTCTCCTCATCCTTTCCTCTATCACTCCTATCTGATCTTGCTCCAAATCTTCTGTAACCCTTTGCATCCTAGTGGCTTCCCGCCTTGCTTGAAAAAAAAAAAAAAAAAATTCAGATGTAATGTGTTTAAGTATATGAGATATTTATTAATGAATTTAATAAAGTTACCATGTTGAGGGGAAAACTATATCTACTAAATCTGAAGCTGGAAAATAAATTTATTGAACTTTTATTTTGTAACTAATCAACAATGCAAAAAATACAGGTGATTTTATATTTATTGGTCAAGCAACCATATCTTCCATCTTAATGAAATATTTTTTTGTGATGGCAACATGGGTACTAAGAAGGGTACTTTTTCTTTCTTTTTTTTTATCATTTCATTCCAAGAAAGGTGATAATATCTCTAAGACATAAGGAGTTACTAGGAGTGGAAGAGAATGAGAAGGTTTTAATGAGGAGAAAGGACAATAAAAGAAAAGGTTTCAGGAAGACAAAAAATGACAACTGATGTGACATTTAAATTTTTGAAGATTGTCGGTGGCAGCAAAGCAGGAAATAAGAAGCAAGTTCCATATTTGAGAAGTGTGAGAAAAGAAACTGTTAGAATAGAACTTACAGCTAGATATTTTAATATTAAAATGATTAAGCATACTACTAGGTTTAAATTCATGTGGCTGAGGTACCAAAGAGAACTCATTAGAACAACTGCCATTAAAATATTTATAGTAAAGAGAAAAGGAAATCACATTATGCTAGCGGGAAAGTGAAGTTGAGATGCCAGGTCATGTTTAATAATATAACAGACCTTTCTTTGGATTTTGTTGAAAAAAATCTAATGATATATAGCTGGAGCACCAAACCAGATATGACAGCAATATTAAATGAATGGTATATTGATAAATGTACAAGATAGGTTCTAACAATGAAAATTCTCTAGCATGATGGGAACCAACATTTTTGGCTGCAAACCTAGTAATTGATTCAGTATAATTTCTCTACTTCATGTCAGTAGAAAATGTTTGACCAAGAAGGCGCAATGTTAGCATCCGCCATGCTGATGGGAAGCAGAAAGGGTTCTCCATGTTGATTAAAGCAGTTTCATTTTAGAGGCATTAAAGTTGATGAGCCATTTCTTGCCCCAGTTAACAACTGATAAGATGCAATTTTCAAGAGCAGCTGCCAGTTATACCTATTGAACTTACTATTAAGACAGGAGAAAATGTGTCATCAGAATAAATACCTTGTTGGGAACTGATGACATTGGGAAGGTCATTGAAGGTAAGAAACAATGTAGGTCAAAGTATAGAGCCTTGTGTGAATGTCACATTAATGTGAAATTATCTATTAGGTTGGTGCAAAAATAATGTCGTTTTCTCACATAGTAACATATGTAAGAAAACGACATTATTTCAACCTAATAGAACGGCCATTCAACAGTGTCCATTACTTGATTTTTAAGAAAGAGATGGATTGTCAAATATCTGGCTAGTGACAACATAACCCTTGGATTTGTAAAGAAGGCCAGTCTGTCAACCCTTGTCAAGTGCCTTTGAGATATTTAAAAGGCCACAGCCTGAGCTTTGCTGTTCTTATCTGAATCCTGATAGCCAAATTCAGTTGTAACAGTTAAAACATCGAAGGTTGACCTAGAAAAATAAAAGCTATATTTTTCATGTGAAAGAAGGTGATGAGATACTTAACCCATTCAGAGTTGATTAGTGCCTCTAGTAAATAACCAAAAAAAGGTAAAAGACTATTCAGGTGATTATTCAAAGGATCAAAATGTTCTTTAGTGTTACTAAAGAAAAATTGTGATTCTGACAGTAAATGATCTAGGCTGGTTGTTATTAATTTAACTGTTTAAGAAAAAAAAAAAGACAGCGATAGTAACTCAGACACATTTATAAGAAGATATTTTTGAAAAATGTGTGTTATAAGAAGATATTTTTGAAAAATGTGTATATATATATATAGTTTATGCAAACTTAGGTAATCCGTATGGGTAGACCCGAGGAGGATGATATCCGGAGAGCTGAATGTAAAATTCAGAGCAGATATGTTTGAATAAAAAACAGACCACGTTAAAGTTCCATGTAATAAATTATTTCACCATAACCCCTTTAACAGGGTTCTGGATCATCAGACTTTACTTCCAAAAATTAAAATGAAAAATGAAAAGAAATTCACACATTTTTGACGGACCTCATCAAGTATACGTAAAATTAACGAAGTGAGGAAGTGAGGTGGGAAAGAGGATATGAATGTGTTATATGTATCATTTCAAATTCTTATTTTCAATTTTTAACTCCAATGTGTTGGCTAGATGATGTTTGAATTTATTGTGTCTAGTCTCAAGATATAGATGGTTAAGGGGTGGAGGGGTGGAGACCGACTTTAAAAGAAGAAGTTACATTCACGAGGACAGTTTTTCATTCTAATTCTTATATATATATATATATATATATATATATATATATATATATATATCTTCATGTTTGGTTGAATAATCTGGACATTTATTTTTATTTTAATTCTCTCAAATTCAAAGTTCATTTTTATAAAGTTACCTTCTTAAGTTACATAATATTCTTAACAGTTAATTTTAAATAAGTGTTCATAATTATTGCAGTGTGTTTCATGCACATTTACAAAAAAATCACAACTATCAATTAATTTTTTGTTTTAGCAATTCACTCCTGAAGACTGGATGAGACTAAAAGTACTTGGGAAAAGTAAAAGAAATAAAAAAAATTACAGCATTTCCTTCCATGAATTTGAGAGGACTAAAATAAATTAGACATACATATACCATAAAAGCCTGTTCTGCTATATCACAGCTCATCAGTGTGGCTAGACATCCAATTCCTACAAGCTGGGATTGAAATCCAACTGTTTTGGCATCAGTCCGAGATCCTACCTCTAAGCTATCACCACATGTCAGGGAAAGGGAAATTCTAACGTATTATGCTCGATCGAATAACGAAAGCGTAACAGTCATCCACATAAAAGCTTTTTTTTGCTATATATATGCACACACAACTTTTTCTTTTTTATATCCTTGATTATGACTCATGGGCATTAAGTTTGGACCCCTCCATCCTGGGTATGACGATAAACTACACTTGCGTCCTGGTTAAGACAAACTATATCCAACAGCAAGGTCGATGATCAGGAGGTTTTGAGGAGTGTAGAATTACCTGGTAGCAGATATGGGCAAATAGTTAACCCCAAAACTGGGGTCAAAACGCTATGAAAGTGTAAAAATAGGTTTTAATAGCAGAAATACTTTGTAAAAAAATTATTACCAGCAATACATTTTTAAAGAAAAAAAAAAAAAAATTACCAGCAATAAAAGTTTATCGACATTAGATAACCCATTGAGGTTGGTATACCGCAAAACAAACGAAACTTGAACCCAATATAAATTTAGACTATTTTATACATCAACAACACCTAGATTTGCAAAATGTTATTTGCACCCCCACATATATTTTAGAATAGATTTGTTTTTATATTAATCTGACATATTTTTATTACTTTTATGTTATTTTTAGTTGATACTTGCATTTGAGTAGACAGTCCATTTTTATTTATTTTTGTCTACTAGTCTGAATGTTTGGGAAAAGTTATTAAAGAAAATTTTCACTCTCATGGAGCTACCATTAAGCCTGGCATGCTCTAACAAACTAATTCAGTCAGGCAAAGCAAAATTTGTACCTTTAAGTGAAATTTCTCTAGTCAGAGATCTGAAATTTTTCAGTTTCAAATCCTTCTGGTGAGTGCTAATTTTTCTTTAAGAAGATTTCTCGAACATTCAGGTTGGTAGGTGAAAAATAAATAAATATGCCATTTAATAAATAAATAAATAAATAAATAGAGTGCCTGCCCAACTACAAGTATCCACTCGAAATAACATTTAAAGTAAATTTGTATAGCCTTGGATATACAAAAACACATTCTTTAAAGGATCCTTTTTTGACCAACACTTTTTCAGAAGAATACATTGGTACCTTCCTGGACAAACTAAATGAAACAAATTTGCACAGTGAAACCTGAGTATAGTTGCTGTGTGAATTTATTTCATTTTGATTATCTAAGAAGGTACTAATGTATTTTTCTGAATTGTAAGTCAAAAAAAAAAAAAAAAAAAATCCTTTAAAGAATGCATTTTTGCATATTTAAAACAATATAAAAATTTCTGTGGTGTCAAACTTTTGTTATATATGTGTGTATTGGAACTTTTTGACTAAGGAACACAGAGGACTTCTGATGTTTGATAATCTGATCAGGTTTGGGAGTGGATCCCACAGAGTACTTTTCAATACTTCCTCATTTAATATCAATTAAATAAATTTAGGCATTTTGAATTTTATCTGAGGTTTCTGTATTTAATCCTTACATCCTTGCTTTTCTATTTCCTTTCTTCCAGATGGAAGTCCCAAACGATGGTGTCTACGTCCATGGATTATTTATGGATGGATTCCAATGGGACAATGTGAACATGATGGTCACTGATGCCAAATCAGGAGAAATGAACTCTGTATTACCCATAATGCACATGAAACCGGAAATGGATCTTCAACAAAATACTGAATCATATTGTTGCCCACTTTACAAGACAGCCCTCAGGGCAGGTACATTATCAACCACAGGTAAGATTTCATAATTTGAGATAAAGGTTTTTATTTGAAGGTAAGTGACATCTTTCTTTATCTTTCATGAACCTAGTATCATTTAAACAAATGGGTTGGGAGTTATTTATCAGGGTGAGGATTATTAAGCTTGTCTTTTCATCTGTGATCCTTCAGAAGCTTCCTTTTCTTTATAGATCTAAGCAGTGATTCTTCTCTTATTATCCTTCCCAGTCTGTTCAGTCATCCATTTACAAAGTCTTGTTTGGTAGGTCATTCAATATTACCTCGCCACCTTGCCTTTTAATATGTTCTGAGAGTGTCAAATTCTCCAAGCCCTCTTTCTTTATTACATGTATCTGATTTGCTTCTATTGCAAATTCCTACTGTAGGGAGTTTGGCTTTCAGTGTTCTCAGATTACACACACACACACACTTCTGTCCTGTAACAAGATCATAGTAATATTGGAGGTCTCCAAAATGTCTCCAGTGATTTTTTTTTGTTTAAACTGGCAAGAATAACAATCTTAGAAGTGAGTTACAAATTAGAGAATGTGAAAATGAAGCATGCATGTAAATGGGGAAATATTTTAACAGGATGAAAAATGCAACACTGGAATCTGAGGGCACATTGGAATAGCAAAAGATGCCTTTTGAAAGCAAAGAAAAGTATAAAGAAACAGAATTTTGCTAGAAACAAAGAAAAGAGTACTTAAGTGCCACATAATATTTGTCATGCTGTATGGCAGTAAGTGTTGGACAGTTTCCTCTCAGATGAAGACAAGACTTGAGGCAACAAATTTGGTTCTACAGAAGGATACCGAGAATATCATGTCAGTAACAGGGAAGTTTTAGGTTATTTTTTTTATTTCAAATTGCTAGAAAAAACATTTATTTCACAATGATACAATAAGCAATTGGCCCATCTGAAGAGAAAATATTTTTTCTGAACAAGGAATTCAACTACTGATTTTGTTGCATGAAAGTGTAACCTAAACAAACAATTATGAATTTGAAATTAAAAAAAAAAAAAATAAAAAATAATCACTAGACTTGTCCCTTTCGAGCCATTTTTGTTTTTTTAAACAACATCTGTGTTTGCTTAGCTGTCTTAACAGGTCAAAGGCATAAATTCTAGAAAATGGAACACAATTTAGTTGAAATTTGAAACAATTTCATCAAAAGCCAAAGAAACTAATTTGATGAAGAATCATGTTATATGTGGATATATATATATATATATATATATATTTTTGTTTTTGAAAAAAAATCCTAGAAACTTTTACATCAGCTTAATAATATACAATTTGAGAAGACGTCAACAAAATACCACTTTTAATATATAAACTTATGAGTCACATTTAGAGGTAGGCAAATCATTGATAAAAAAAAGATGACTTTTCTAAGAAAGAAATTAAAATATAAATAATTTTTTTTTTAAATTCTAAAAACAGCTGAATATAAAAAAAACTATTAAATTATCATGCACATTTATTATTTTTAAAGTTTGCATCGAAATAAAAGTGTCCATTTCAGTGTAAAGGGCTTGGTTTCTTCCACTCCTGAATTCCATAGACCAAAAACCATTCCTCTGCAGCATGATTTAGTGTTGACTAAGTTGGCTGGTTAAAATTCTGATTTACACACTTTGCAAATTTTCACAATTTTCGCCATACACAAGTTGCAAGTGATCCAGACATTTTTTTTAAAAATTTATTTCTCATGAATATTTTGTTTTCATTCCTAAGTTTATTTGAGCTATGGTATTTTGTGTAGAAAAATTCCAATCCACTGCACAAAATATATACGTAAATTAATAATCAGCGTCCACTGCATGCCCCAAAAAGGAGAGATCATTTTCATACTGATCATTCAAAAGTTAGCAATTTCCTCTTTCCCAAATACGATATGCACTAAGATATTTTCATTTTGTTAGTCACAGGCCAAAACTTACTGTCAATCTTTCACTGTTTATTCTTGACTACCTGTGTTTTCAATGTACAATAAGTTTGTGGTTTGACATCATCAGGTGACATTTTGATTGGCTTCTCACCTGACCTGTTCAACCTTTACAGCGAGGCAATTCTGAGAGAATTGGAAACCCTATTGGGATTTAGCATTGGCATCCACAATCTTAACGTAAGATACACAGATGACACAGTACCGATATCAGACACGGAAAAAAAAATTACAAAATCTCCTACAAAAGGTAGCAGTGGAAAGTGTGAAGAAGGGACTAAGCATAAACTACAAGACAGAATGCATGGTCATCAGTAAAAGGATGAGGCCAAAATGCGATTTGCAGGTCGGGAACACTAGAATCAAGCAGATGTGGAAGTTTAAATATCTGGGAAGCATTCTGACAGGACAGTAAATGTGACACTGAGATCCATAGACGTATTGGGATGTCCAAGGATGCATTCCGAAAGCTGGGCAGAGTATTGCAAGACAGGAGGATTTTTTGGTAACAAACAAAAGAGTACTGAGCTGTTACGCAACATCTGTCCTACTTTACGGCAGTGAATGTTGGATGATTTCCTCAAAGATGAAGAGACTCAAGGTGTAGTTCTACGGAAGGATACTAAGGATATCATGGACTGAGCATGTGAGCAACGATGAGGATGCAAACAAAGAGGAGGCTTATACTTAACATCAGGAAGGGGCAGCTGAAGTTTCTGGGGCACATAATGAAGAAAGTGGGCCTGGAGAATCTGATACTCACGAGTGAAATAGAGGGAAAGAGAGACAAGGGAAAGCAACGCATGGCATACCTAGGTGGAGAGCCATGATCACCTACGTCCTGAAAGGACACGGCACATAGAAAGAAAAAAATTGATATTTAAAAACTTAAGTAATCTTTTCACATAATATTATCTCTCTCTCTCTCTCTCTCTCTCTATATATATATATATATATATATATATATATATATATGTGCATGTGTGTGGTTGAAAACAGACCTTTTTACTTTTAACCAAACAAAAATAAACTCTCCAAATGAGCTTATTTTATGAGAAAAGAGCCTAAGCAATGTTCATGGTCATTAAGCTATTTCAATAAAGACCTTAATATCTTAATTGATTTTCCTCGGACAAGTGTCAAACTTTCTTCAGAGACTTAATACATCCTAATATCCTATTTGTAAGTAATCAATCTTTACACATTTGTGGATTCTCTAATACTGTCATAACTTTCACACAAACATTTAAGCATCCAAGATGAAAAAAAAAAATTTAGATGGTTATTTATTGCCCTTATCAGTAGTATTTAAAGGCTTAGCTTAATCCCTTTCACCTATATAGTCACTGCTATATAACATGACAGTACAGCAGAGAAATGATTGATTGATTGATTGATTGATTTTTCTTATGACTTATCAAGCCTTTGTGGGTTGTTGAAAACAAAGACATTTTGGATTATAAAAAAGAATATTTTTTGTGAGTGAATATTGCATCAATTTTTTGAGAATAATAATGATTGATTTTGTTTTTTGCAGATTATAAACCCTTTGTGGGTTATTTAAAACTGAAACCTTTTTGGGGGAATTGTAATTTGCTTTGCTTTTTATAAAAGCCCTACTATTTAACCCATAGCTAGGGAAACCTGATAGATTAGTACCTTTCTTCAAGAGTATTTGCATGTATATGAATTTAATGAACCAGACATGAAATCAGACTAGGCTTGCCGAATTTTCGTTCTGAGCAAATACAGCATTGAAACAGAAGGGATATAATAGCAGTTTATGTTTTGACTTTTCACCTGGTCTGTTTCTTGCATAGGTGGTTGCAACATCACAAAACCATCACTTTGCAGATGACATAGATGATCTAGATTGTAAGGAAGAAGAACTTGTTTAGTCTGGTGAAGCACTTGGATTAAACATCATTCAGATATAGCATGGAGATTAATGCTGAGTGACGGGACAAACTCATGATGAACAATAAGAAAACCTTTCAACCAAGATAAATTTGAGGATCAGGAATTTAAAATAGTTAACCAATTTCAAAGAAGAGAGTTCCAGATCAGAAAAAAATTTCAAGAAGAGCACACAAAAAAAAATGAAAGCTGTTGAAAACTCAGAATTCTCTGGGAAGACAAGAATATCTGCTGGAAATTAATGGACCCCTTCTCAGTCATTTTATGAACACCTGCAAATATACATTAACAGCAGTATTACAGAAAGGAGATGCTACAGAACCATTCTAAGCATCTCATACATAGACTGCATTTCAGACGATGCAGTGAGAAATATCACACAAGAAACACGAGAGTTGGACAACCTCATATCCATAGTCAAGTTGAAATGATATGGCCATGTAGTAAGGGCATTAGTCTGCAATCCTTGCTCTCCCCAAATTTATAAGCAAAACATAGATGCATGCTGTGATTTTTTCCTAACCATAAAAATAGGCCACTTGTCAGTTTCATCTGACTCAGTTCTTGTCTTGAAGCCAGAACGCTGCAATCACTTTTTTGCAGCCTCTTTTTTGTGTTAACACCATTCTTAGTTGTACATTTTGCCTTATTACTGCTGCTTTGCCTTGCATATATTGCTCAATATTATTCTTAGCACCATTTTTTTTTTCTTTCTCTTGTTATTGTTTATTGCAAAATATGTCTTTTTGTTAGGCATTTCTGCCAATTACATTTAACCATGGCCAATTACTCTATCAAGGGCCATCATTCTTTACAGTGCCATCCTAAAAGATTGCACTTTAAGTAAGAATTGTTGCTGCGTCTAGTATGGTGCTTCTATGTGTGTAGAGATTCTTGACAAAATCCAAAGAAGAATCTGTGATGTTACTGACTCTGCCCTGGCATTGTATCTTTAGTTAACTTTCCCCCACCACCATAACACAGCTTCCCTGTGCCTTTTCTATAAATATTTTTATAGGTAACTGTTTTGATCTTTCCTCTTGTTCCTCCACTTCGTGAATTTAAGCATGCTACTAGATTGGCAGCTAGGTCTCATTTTACTTTTGAAATTGCTAAGTGTATCCATAAGTTCTATTCTAACAGTTTATTCTCTTGCACTTCCCACCTATGCAAGGCTTATGGCCATATCAATAACACTGGTTGTCATACAATCACTGAAGTTAAGCAACACCGAGTCTGTTCAGAGACTGTTTGGAAAAATCAGGAGCTGTAAGCTTGGAGCTGCAGTTGGAATAATAGATAATAGCTTGGAATTAGAAATCAGAGAGCCAAATTCCAATTGGGTTCATTATATTTTTTTTTATGTGCCATGTCCTTTCAGGATCTAGGTGATCATGGCTCTCTACCTCCCTCTATCCCTTGCAGCACTCAAGTTCTTTCCCTTTGCTTCTTCTCCCAGACAATGTTCTATCATCCACTTGGTTAAGTCTGCCATTGCATTGTCTTCCCTTGTCTCTTTCTCTTTATTTGACCTGTGAGTATCAGATTCTCCAGGCCCTCCTTCCTCATTATGTATCCCAGAAATTTCAGCTGCCTCATGTGCAAATACCCTTGGGAAAGGTAAGGAATCCAACTTTTCTCCTCTACAGCTTTAGATTAATTAGTAATGATGTAGTGATACAAGTCTTACTATATTAAGGGGAAAAAAACCCCCCAAAAAACTATAACCTTTTAAAAACAACAACAAAAAAAACACCAAAACAAATCAATCTAATACTTGCCTATAAAACTCTTCCAGCTTTTTACTTTCCTATCAACTATGATCGTCAGTCTATCCTCTTGAATCCTGTACTTTTTATTCTTGTTGTTCTTCCATAACATTTTTCCGCACCTTGTGGCTTTATCACCTTGTTTGGGGGTGGGGGTGGGGGGTGAAATGATTAAAAAATGCAGAGGTTGCAGAAGTAAAACTGGGATGAAATTGTCATGGAGAGGGATGAGAAGATCATTTACAGAACCTCAGACATTGGTATGCAACTGTGACATGTAGAGAGATTCTTAGCTGTGCAGTGACCCTAACAGCTCACAGGAGTAATCATTTTGTAACATACCCCCACCCACCAACACTATATTTGCATCTACTTAGCTTGGTCTATCATAAGGATACAAATATGGGACATTTAGTGAAGATCAAACTCACTCCTACAAAAAGGTATGTGGAATATTTTTGTAGAATATTAATTCTACAAAACTGTTCCACATTCTTTGAGGACGTGCGTGATCACGGCTCTCCACAACTTCTAAAACTTTCTAATTAGGTTTGATCTAGAGTATTCTCAGTATCCTTCTGTAGAACCACATCTTAACACAACTTCATCCGTTAGGAAATTATTTTGCATTCACTGTATTGTAATGAGATATGTGAAAATTGTTCTCCACAAATTCTCCTCCTTTGGGACTAAGCAATATTTGTTGGTTGACTAAACCCACCACACCTTGCTCTATGATCTATTTATAGAAGATGTTTTAATTTTAAGTTTCTCTCTACCCCTTAATGTCCTTTAAGTGTCAAATTCTCCAAGCTGCTTTCCTTTTCATTGTGTCCCAAGAATTTCAATTATTGAAAGTATCTTTTCATTCTCATCTTCCTTAAAACTTCCTGTGAATTACCAAGTTTAAATACAAGACCACAAGTATGGGGACAGTAAGGATCTGAAAGAAAAAGAAAAAAAGCAAACTCCAAAGTAGTGATTAGTCTGGTACAAGGCCAACATAACAAAGCATGTGGTATGTTTGCTATTGTAGGTAATATGGAGTTTTGCTATTTTTGAAAGTTTTTAATTAGTTTTACAGACAAAAATGTTTACATCAAAACAGTCTAAAGAATGTGTAAAATATGCAATATTCATTTTTATTTGTTGATTAAGTTATTTTAAAGAATTTTCTTGTATTCAAAATTGAAGCTTCAAAAATGTATTTAAATTATTTCAAGCTTTAATGTAGATGCCTCCACAGAAATGCAAAACCTAAGGTTTAAAATTTTAAGGAAAATACTTTGCTGTATCCTAAATTTAAATTAATAGGAAAGAAGTTTCTGTTTTGAAATTGGGACTAAAATCAGTGATTTTAGCTCCATTTTTCACTGCAACAAAGATGCTAAAATTTCCTACTATTTTCAACAGCCTTCTTATCTAATGGTCTCTGCAAAGCTCCTTTTGATATTGTCAATGTGGACATTTCCCTCACTCAATATCTTTATTTTCCATTTCTCAGTAGTTTAGATCCTTCCCTTTACCCATGTTTCAACATCTATTATGGACTAAAATAAAATAAAAAGTTTTTATTAGATTTCAGAGGTCTTAAGCTAATATTAATTTAATCTGCATACTAACTTCAGTCAGCCCATTTTTGTAAATTCCAAATATCTCAAAAAGTAACCATTAAAAATGGCAGAAAATGTAATTAAATATTTTACTAAGGGTGGAAATGAGTGAGTTTAAATTTAAAACGTATTGATTCAGAATTATGAGCTATTAGAGGTTTATTTAGGATTTGCATAATAACTTCAGACAAACTGTATATTTTATAAAGCAGCAATAATTTGGTGTTTGTGTGAATGTGTTAAAACAATCCTGATTTTGTTTTAACGTTGGCTATATTCCAAAGCAACATAAGTTAAGATTTCATATAATTTCTTGGCTTTATTTTACAGTTAAAATAAAAATTACTACACTTTTTCTTTTATTTCAGGTCACTCAACCAACTTTGTTATCAGTGTTGAGCTTCCGTCCTCGAAATCTCAAGATTACTGGGTGGCCAAAGGAGCTGCTTTGATCTGTCAATTAAGTGAATGAAATGGAAACATTTGAAGTTTAAAAAAAAAAAAAAAAAAAAGACAGCAAAATTCTTGTTCTGTATTCATGCCAATTGATTGTTCACACTTTGAGACGTGTATATCAGTCATCCCACCTTTTCTGAATAACAGTGTTTCTCTTTTGTGATGGCTGGAGAATAGTTATTAGTCGCATGGTCATGGTAACAACATTTAAGAAACAGTTGGAGAGTTTGACTACCTGAAAGTGCAAAGATAATGACTTCTCCAAGATACAGAAAATACAAAGTGTAAAATGTCCCAGCAGATTGTCTAACTGAATCAAATATTTGCTCATGTTCTGTAAACAATGATTTTTAGTCATGTATTAGATATTTTATTGGGTGGTGGTGGAATATATATATATATATATATATATATATATATATATATATATATATATATATATATAATCTTGAATAATTGTGCTATCATGTACTGTTTTTGCTGTATTACAGTAGCAAATGCATAAGCATACAGAACAATATTTTCCTCTTTCAAAGCCGATATTATTTGCTCCTCAGTTTTTTAACACAAAATCGACTGATTGTTTATTTGTTTTACCATCATATCAACCCCCTGTTGAACATTTTTATTCAGGAATGTTTCAAAACATTTCAACTGGTTGTGAGGCTTTAAAATTGTTTTGAAATATACAATTTATATAGTTCCGGAATATTTCAAAATACAAGTTGGAAATATTTTATTTTCTTCAGATATCCTGTTATTTGGGCAGTATGCACATTTTTGAAGAGCATGTTAATATTTTGAGCTTGATAATGCTTCTTACGTTTTGACTAAGGAATTGATTGCAGTTACTATACCAAAGTATTGTTTCTGCCTTGAGCATGTGGACACAATTCAAATCAGTCTAAATGGGGAGAGAACAAAAGTGTACTCCATGCTTATGAAATGGTGAATTTTACAGGAAATTGTTTAATGCATCTAGTTTGGGTATTTTAATGATATTTCCAAAGAAAGATGTACTATTTTAATTGTCTGACAGTAACAAACTATAATATAGACAAGTATACATTCTATCCTACCTTGGTACAAATTTGGATGAAGCTGTGTATTATAGAACATTTATTTTTTTCTTCATTAAAAATTTATATGTAAAAGTTTGAGGTGTACATACATTTTCTTGCAAATATTTTTCCAGAAATTTTTTTTTTCTGGTTGCATTGTTCTTTTCTACTTTTAAATGGTTTCTATGAAGGTATTATATTGTGAAATAAAAGTCATTGTGACCAATACTGTCTTTCCTGGAACTGTTGATCACACCAGATGTGTTCTCTTGCAGGATCTGTAACAATATAGATGCAGTATAAACCACAGGTGAGTATTGGATGAACAAAAAGGTGTTAAAAAAACACAAAAAATAAAACAAACAAAACAAAAAAAACAAAAAAAAAACATGTGTGATAAGTATAAGCTTGCATGTTAGTCATATTGAAATGTTCATAGAAAGTGAAGGAAGGTGAGGGGGAAAAATATGAACACTGAGCATATCATTCATAACGAAGCATGCATAGTAGGTTAGTAAAGTTGCTAAATGTATTAGACATTATGAAGAAAATATTCCTTTTTTGATTCTCACTAGGTGCCCTATGTAAGATATGCTTAGAAATAAAAATTTTATCTATATAAGTATATATCAGGTATAGGATTGGTGTATATGGAATGAATTCCAATAACCAACAAATACTATTAAGAGTGCACAATACAGAGTAGAGCAAATATAATCATTTATTTGAAAATTATAATATGAAAATGTTATGAAACTACTACAAAAATAGCCATTTTGTTTCAACACTTCTGGTGTCTTATCAAGTGATGGTGTTGAATGTTGATAAGACACCAGAAGTGTTAAAACAAAGTGAAGAACAGAATTCAGATTCCAGTTGATATAGTTCCTGAATGAAAGGTATGATCTCTTCTTCCTGTCCCTTTTGTATGGGTAAATAGTAAGATTGTATAGAAAAAAAAAAAAAAATCCTTCAATCCATTCCCTCCCGAAAGTTTTTAGCTTTAAATAGCCCACGATAAAAAAAAAAAAATAAAAAAAAATATCAACTGATACATTGTATATGGAAATGGTTTTGTCAACAATACCAAATGTGAGAATAACATCCATAAAGTGTGGAACATCAACCTTTTTGCTGCTCAAGATAAACAGAAAGGAATATGCAGGCATTCCATTTGAAGGTAGAAATTTAAAAAAGTATATTGAATAAAATTAATATTACAGTGTAACCCGGATATAAGAGACCCTGATATAAGAGAAACCCGGATATAAGAGCGATTTTCTCTGGTCCCAAATTAGAGCCATACTTACCTAAACAAAATAGACCAAACCTGGATATAAGAGAAACCCGGATATAAGAGACTTATTCTCCGGTCCCGACAACTCTCTTATATCCGGGTTACACTGTAAGTGGATTGAATATCATGAAAGATTTTTACAAACTTGTTGAAGATAAGAAATCACACTTATTTGCAATTGTACCTTTTATTCAAATAATCTCTCCTTATAAAGATGTATTTGATAAAAGTTTCATATGAATGAAATACTAATTTTCTATTTGTTTTCTTAATTTAAGTATTAAAAATTTTAACTGAATATTATAAATCTGATATTAAAATTTAAATGTGATTTATATGTAGTGAACTATCAAACAAGGCACTAGAGACACATGGGCTTACTATGGTGTGGACAAATTAGAAAAACTTTAATCATGACCAAGAACAAAAGATTAGTAATCAGGAGGGCAGTTGATATTGCATTTACATTTTTGAAGATTAAAATTGCATGGACCTGGAAAAGATTTCCACAAGCTGTCAACTGAACTGTAAATTGCCGAGGTATTGTTGCCAGTGTACTACAGCACTTAAATTAATAAAGTCCAGGTAGCCTGGCAAAGACCTCATCTGGACAGTTATCATGGAAGTAATATCTACTAAATCTTTTTTCCCTGCCTCTATAAAAGGAAAATAAATTTAGTTAACATTAAAATCTCAAATCTGCCAATGATTGGATAAGACTTGACATGTGGTGCATGAACACCCCAAATAAATAATAGGGTCTTCATTAGCTTGGGTTGGTTCATTCTAGCATGCAGGGTTCAGTTATTTCATATCAAATATTCTAATTATTATATCCAAGTATATAAGTATTTATTTCATTTAGGAGATAGATATAAATAGGCTATATTTACCGGAGTCTAAGCATTTACTTGGTAGGTGGCTTATTTGAGGGGATCTTAGCCCTCTACAGGAGATGCTGTTGACAGGGAAGACTAATTAGCAAGATATACCATTACGAGTAATCAAACTCTTCAGAATTTACATAAGAGATACAGTACTGACATAGTATATTTCAGGAAGAATCTGTTTTCATGCTGAATGTTCAGATGAGTGATCCATCTTGTGGTCCAGCCACTTTACATTCAGCTAGCCAATGCTGTATCCCATGTCAAATCATTTTCATTCCCCCCCATATTCCAACTGTAAGGGAGGACTTCCTATCAAACTCCTGCATGGATGCTTCTCTGAACACTACAATCTTAATCTCCTCAAGTCATGTTTCAATCATTATCTATCCTCCTTATCCTCACTTCCTACCATACTCCTCATTCAGTAAACCTCTATTTTGATTGCTTAATACATTCAGTAAACCTCTATTTTGATTGCTTAATACATTCAGTAAACCTCTATTTTGATTGCTTAATACATTCAGTAAACCTCTATTTTGATTGCTTAATAGAAAGCCTGTGAGCCAAACTTTAAAAAAAGAAAGAAAAGAAAAACTGATATTACTGCTGTCTGGTGTCTCTTTGTAATGTTTATGTAATCAAATTACAAGACTGGGGTGATTGGACCTGAAGCCCAACCAGTGTACTCTGAAGAGAAGTTGGCTTTCATGTCAGAGCTTTTCTTCCCTTAGATTAACATGTTACTATGCTAATGAGGTTCACCAAGGCAGGTCTGAGTTTTCAGTTTTTCCTCTATTGGACTTTAAAAAAAAAAAAGAAATATAATCAGTTTGCCCTATCCATACATTTTTGGAAAAAGACATTGATTCAAAGACATCGCTAAGAGTATTTGTGTGAAAGTGAATATAATGGCTCAGTTTCTTGTTCCATTCCATTTTTAATATGCCCATATGTTGAAACACTAGATCTCATATGATCACCGAAGTTAAGCAAAGTTGAAAGGTGAATTCTTGCGAATAACAGGTACTGTAAAATTTAAGAGATAATATTTTCAGTAATTATATGCCCTCTTAACAAAAATTGTTTGAAAATCTTAAAATTATACAAGTTCCATCAAAGATGTTTCATTGGAAACAGTGAGATGAGCAGTTTTTGGAAAGTCTAAATAGTGTATGAAGACACTGCCATTTTTTTTTAAAAAAAAAAAAAGAAAAAAAGTGGCCCAAAATAACAGGTCTTAATCTTAAAAAAATGCAGCAGATTTATCTGCTGAAACCTGTCTGAATGAGATACGCAGCAGAAAATGTTTGTACAAAAATATAAAAAATGGTAAATACTTATTTCTTTTTAAAAATAAATGTTTACAAATTTATATATAAATGCATATTTTCTGACAAATGTTTTCAATAAATAAGAATTTATAAATGGTCATCATTCATGTCCAAATATAAGGAGCCACAGTAGAGTAGTGGGTCACAGCTCAGATTGAGGAATCAGAGAGCCGAGTTTGAATTCAAGTCAAATCCATTACACTCACTTATGTGCTAATACTGTTGGGAAAGGTGTGAATCATCATCTCCCCCAGCTATGGGTAAATAGCAGGACAGACTGGCTTCTATAGCCTTGGATGGCAACTGGCCTAGGCAAAGGACAACTCTGAATTAAAAACCTGTGGAGAGTCATTTGGGGGACCTTGTGGCTTGTAGTGCACCTGTTCTCTGTATTTGGCCCCTGAAAAAAGCCTTCACCACTATAATCAAAGCATGTATTGGTGCCTGGGCTGTCGGCTCTTACGAACTGTGCTGCTTGACCCTTTGTCAAATATGACAGGAGAATCCAATATATATCTCAAAACTAGTGTCCAATATATATATTGTCAAACAGAAGCTTTAATTTATAAAGCAGGAGTTACAGATATTGTCCAAAAAGCACACATGCGATGTACAGAAGGTACTTATAAATGTACATGGCACACGTATATGATGTCATTTAAGCTAGCAAGTCTTAGGTACTCTACCAAACTTGCTAACTATATATGGAATTTAAAAGAAAAAAAAAAAAGTAAAAACAGGGATCCGTTTGTAAGGTGGAAAATTTTTAAACAGTCAAACCTTAAAGCAATCACAATAATAATTGCAACCTCTGCCAACAGGAAAAATTAGCAATTATGACTTCTTGATTAAACAAAAAAAGAAAAAAAAGGAATACAAACAAACTAAACAAATAAAAAATAAAAATAAAATTAAAAAATAAAATAAAATACCGTTAGGCGGTCATTTCATGAAATTCGCCTGAGGATATTGTAAGGTTGAAACCACGTTAACGGATTCAACTGACCTCCCGATTTTTAAAGTTAAAAGCTCTGTTATTTTTACTTATTTTTTTGTTTGTTTTTTTTTCACATGTGTATTGAGTACTTTTTACTACTACTACTACTATTTCCTGGTCCAATTCAGCTCTGACCATTAACCGTTTATGCATATATAAGAAATAAAAAGACAGACAAGGAGTTAATTTTATCAAATTCATTAATACCCATAGTATTTACTTTCACATTTACTGGTGAATGAACCTGCGTCTCCGCTGGGTAGGAAAAACCGTAGTTACATACGACGTGCTTTCGGCCATGTAGTGTGTCGATGATAAACGCAAAGTTTCCCGATTCTTGAAATCTTCAGATCTTTTCAGTTTTGTATTCTAACGTCAACAAAGAAAATTCTAAAGAAGTGATGGATTTTTACTTATTTTGACAGATTTTATTAAAAGCTAATTTTAATGAATAGCTCTATTTAAGTACATGACCAGTTTATTTATTTTTTTTCGTCTACCGGCCTGAATATTCCAGAAATCTTATCAAAAGAATAATATGCACTCTGCATAGGCACTATTCAACTTTGTTCGATTAAAGCACGTCGGCACTAACAACGACACGGGTTCGAATCCTGCTGGGGAGAGCATATTTTTCTTATCTTAAAAAAAAAAAAAAATTGCGATAGGTTGATGAACAATACAAAACAACTAACGACAAGACTTGTATTTTTAAATTAATGCATATATTTCCACTATTTTCATGGTGCATTTGAATTGCTCACATTAATATGCAGTTTTAAACTATGCAGAAATATTTGATCAGCTACGGTACAAGCTTCTATTTCAACTTCTAGGAAAGCCGTAATCATTTTATTCTGGCTTGTAATAAATTTCCGTAATCAGTTTCCTTCAATCAAGAGAGTAGCGGTACTAACTCAAGTCAGTTAATCACGCAACACGTGTCTCCTGTTTACTACAGCAGTCGGACTTTTTATGACGTGATTGACACACTTAACATGTACCCATGTTAGACATTCACGCGAGAGACTGTGTGACTCGTGAAGTCGCTATTTTCTTTAATAGACGGGTATGTTCGCCTGTCACCAGATAGAGAGAGAGAGAGAGGAGCCGAACGTATTAACACCTCCCTTGACAAACGTCAAGCGACCATTATTGTTATCTCTACCTTTCTCCCTCACCTCTTTTATACTTGATAAACGAACGGAACATTTTAAGACTGAGCGATTACTTCAAAGACATTCCTACTCTACGATAACGCTCATACATATAGCCACACATACATGCATACATACATTCCTGCCTACATACACATTCATTCTTGCAAGTACTACTAGGAAAATTTTGACGACCTTGTATCAAACAAAATACATTCATTTTATTTGTAAAGACTAATTGATTTATATGTATATAAATTTGTTATCTCATTTTGCAATTTGATTTTCTTGTTTTATACACCTCTTATGGTGGGTTATCTAACTAACAAGGCCAAATCAAACTAATCTGTTTCAACGTTCATACACTTCACTATAACTGATAACCCACTATACGTTAACCACAAAAAACCAAAAAAGAAAAAAAACTAAAAAAAAACAAGAACTAAAAAACTAAAAAAAAAACCCCAAAAACCAACCCAAAAACCCAAAACCCCAAAAACAAACAAAACTGTTGATCAGTTAGCTCTTGGAAAATGCAACGGAAGCTAATCGATAAACCTGTTCCTACCGAGATCTAGTGGCACTGGCAGTTTTAACTTCTACGACATCAACAGATTCAACTTCAGATGCTATGGTGACTTTCAAAGTTGGCTTTGGGTTTGAATTGTTGAGGAAAATGTTAACTTAAAACGATTAACGGATTAGTGCCCAGCTCTGCTATCTGCACAGTGTCGTAACAGATGCAAAACATGTTACACAAAGATCCAAAGTGCATTTGAATAGTGAAGGACATCTACCTACGGCAAAGTGCTAAAAGATAGAAAAGGTTATTAAGCTTTTCACCCCAAGCAAAGCGGGGGTGCCATTAGCACGTGAGGGGTTACAGAGAGTGGGAGCAAGAGTGAAGGGGATAGGATGAGAAGGATGAGGATTAGATAGATCAAGGCTTCTGGAGATGTCGATTGACATTGCATTTAAGTAGTTGGAGATTATAGTTATCAGAGAAGAAAGTAAGGGGAAGGGAGTTCCACAGATGGGAAGTGCGAGACATGAAGCTATTGGAGTAAAAGAGACGGCTACATTTAACCGTTTCGACAGTGAAAGGGTGGACTGAGAAGCCAACCTAGTGACACGTTTGCAATAATAATGAAAATGATCTTTTTTGTTTGTTTGGTTTGTTTCACGGTTATATCAACCACAATGGGTTATTTAATGCCAAGAATATTTATTGCTGGCAATATTTTTTACCCTTTAAAAATGTATAGCTGGTATTTTTTTCCCAAAAAATGTATTGTTGATAACTTTTTTTTTTTCTTTTTTTTTACACAAAGTATTCCTGGTATTAAAACCATTTTTACATTTTCATAGTGTTTTGACTCCAGTTTGGGGGTTAACTATTTACCCAAAGCTGGGATCCTAACAGTTGCTACCACCCCGTGTCAGAGTGGACCCGGGAACACCAGCAATTAAGAGGTGGTTCCACGCTCCTCAAAACCTTCTGATCAGAGGCCCTTGCTGTTGGAGAGTTTATCGTCATACCCATGACGCGATGTAGTTTATAGCCATACCCAGGACGCAATAAAAAAAATGAAGACAAGAAAAAGACGACTGAAATGCTATGCAATACAATATCTAACTTCTTAAATATTTGAGAATACAGGACAATTTCCTTACAGATGATAAAAACCTGAAATAACAGAGATATGGTTCTACAGAAGATGCTGAGAATATAGTGGACATGAGCAACGAAGTCCCAAGCAAAATAGGGTGAAAAAGGAAATATAATAGGGTAAGTAAATTAGGGTTGATGTAATCCTGACTGATATTATTTGAATGTTCAAGTAATCATAAAATTGCTATCTGTATTTGCAGTGTAGGAGGAATCCTTTCCTGATTGTTTTATGAATTAAAACGTACAAAAATAACAAACAAAAAATTGAGACACGTGTAGCAAGAATTTGCATTTTCTTTTGGTGATGTGAATTACAGAATATTGGTATGGTGCACGTATAAAAAATGTTCTCAGTGTCTCTTATCTAAAAGTCAGTACTTGTTTAGTTTGGTTCCAAGAATTTCGTTCGTGACGATACCTTTCAAATCTTCGATCTTCCGGAGTGCTGGCAGGCGTGTATATACTGACTATTACTACTTGTCTACTGCTATACGTACCCTAGTCTACTGACTCTTATGATGGAAGGGTTGTTTTTATAATGAGGAGTGTAGGATGATGAAATATTTTTTTCTATCATCACTGATGACAAGGTTATTTTTAGAATGATGAAATATAACAAACTTATCTTTAAAATCAGAAAGAGGCTGTTGGAATTTCTGGGATACATAATGAGGATAGAGTGCTTAGAGAAATTGACACTCGCAGGATATATTGAAAGGAAAGGGCAGAGAAGCAGCTAATAACGTATCTAATGATTTTAAATATATAGCAGAGCACCAGCCCAGAATGATGGGGAAAGAAAAAAAAACATTAAGGGCTACAAAGCATAGGAAGCCATGACAAATGGCACCCTGGAAGCAATACAGCACAAAAGTTATCACGATTGATACAGTTCATTATGCTATACGAATTCTGAATGAAGAATTATTCGTATTAAAAAAAAAAAAATGGTATCTCTTGTTTATTTCAGTAAAAGACAGAATAAGTATTTGGCAACTGCGATAAAAGGCAACAGGAATAAGATTAAAAATACAAGCCAAATAAATACACAAAGTGTGTTCATAAGTTTTTGTTTACAAAGTCTAACATTTGCGGTATTGTCTCCAAATCTCAATGCCTGTTGTAACAATATTAGACTGTTCGGTGATGTTAAACGAAACCCGTAGATGAAAAGAGCCGAGAGTATATATATATATATATATATATATATATATATATAACACATACATACATATGAAGGTACTAGAGATGAAAGCTCACTAGAACATATCCAGATGTAGGAACTTCTTGGAGGAATCCCTCGATGGTTGCCCAGGTCTTCAGGCAGCTAATCCTACTCAACACGCACGGCCAATTGCGGGTTGGTGAGTATTTCATTTCGAGGCTTTGAATTCAGAGCTGTCCTCCTAGACGGTTGCCATCTAAGGCTACAGGATCCACGTGGGAGTCGGGGTGAGATGTATTCATACCTTTCTCAAAGGTATTTGCACGTAAGTGAATGAAACGAACTTGACTGGAATTCGAACGCTGCTCTTTGATTTCTCGTTCCGATCCGCTATCCGTCATTTTATTCTATACTAGCAGCATGGCTCGGCGTTGCCCGTGCTTGATTAAAAAATCGCACGAATCATACAGCAATCGCTATCACTTGAATTAAAATATTTTTGCCCTTCCTTGCCTTTAAAGGAGTGCCGTTTTCCGTGCTGATGTTGCTACATGCCTTACTTCTTGCCTATCTCACACTGCAATTTTTTTCTAAACTCTATACTAAACATTAAATCTATTACGAAAAAAGAACTAAACAAAATGAACACAAAACGATCAGGTTTAAAAGACTCGTAACTGGAAAAACTGAATGAAAAAAGAACGTTAAATACTTTTTCACGCCCAACCCAGTTCTGCAGAATCAGAATGAACGTTGAGTTTAAGCAAGCAAATGAGCCAATTGGAGTAAAGTGCCATGCAGATTTAAATATTTCCCACTTGTGACGAATGCAGCTATCGATTTTTTTTGCATGCTAGTTAACATTCGTGTCAATCAGCTGTTGGCTCTCACGCTGGCCAATATAATCTTCCTGCCTATTCGTGGCAGCCAGCTATAGGCTCTCACTCTGGCCAGTAGAAAATGGCCGAAAACTACATGACAACTGCCGTAGAAGCATGAAAAAATCGATTATTTCCACTATCGATGGGAGTTGGGAAATGCAAAGTCGGTCTTGGCCTTTCCCGCTAACTTGGAGCATGTGCATGTAAATTTTGGTGCAAATCCGTCAAAAATTGTGGCCGTGCATTCGTTACACATACACACACATACACACACACACCCACACACACACACTGCCTTTTATAGATAGAGATAAAAAAAACCCCAAAAAACAAGATAATAATATACAGTCTTTTTTTTATTACATACATTTTGATTGATTGATTGGTTTTCTACGGCTTCTCAGCGGGTTATTTAAAGCCAGAAAATACTTTTACATTGCCAGATTTTTTTTTTTAGTTATACAAGTCTTACTAATTAATCCATAACAGGGGGAGAAGATATGGATTCATAACTTTCCCAGGGGTATTTGCGCGGAAGTAAATATAACGAACTCAACGGGAAATGGAACTCGACTCTCCGATTAACAATTCTGGGCCATTATCCATTAAACCACCTGCGCATTCAAGCGGTCACCCATCTAGGTACTGACCAGGCTCGACGTTGGCGCTATGTTTACACTGTAACAACAGAAGTTATCAGTACACTATTTACATTATTCGGACTATCGTCTTCATCTTTGTTGCCATATTTATCACAAAGTTTTGGCCGCCGTACGCTTCTTCAGGTATTTGGAATGTCGAACTGAACCCTTTATTTCGCTCGCTGGGGTAGACTGTTCTAGTTCCACATGCCATGTCTAATGGATGTCAGTTATCAGTTAGATCCTGTTATTTACCCTCTCCAATTCTCTACTGCCTTAAACCAGGTATTGAACTCACTCTTTGGGTCCTGTTACTGGATTTAATTAATACCTTTGTCCACTGTACCGTGAGGACATCTGTGTATGAATTTCTGGGACTTATAAACCTAATGTCTTCAGCAACCATTTTTTACCAGTGCTCATATTCCAATTTTTCTGAACAATGTAAATAGCGTACATAATATCGCATCTCAGAAATATAGACAGATACTGAAGTTATCACTATTAATAAAGTTTATTGGCAGATCGATTGTAAATAAAAACATGCTCATCAATGCGCAGAGAAAGTTTTATTTATTCGGGATTCACTATCAGGTTCATTATGCTACGCGAATTGCAGTTCCAAAATGAAGTATTATAGATTCGTAATTTAAAAAAAAAAAAAAAAAAATTAAAAATGATATTTCTCTTGTTCGTTTTAGCAAAGACAGAATGTGTATTCTGGCACGATCAAGCTCAAACTTCGATCACGTGACTACATTGGTACAAACTATAAGCACACACGTGCCGAAGGCAGTGAGACAAGCCCAAAGATGTGTCATGGAGAAAGTGCGGGTAATTTTTGACTTGCCCACGTACTCCATAGTAAAATTTCAAAAAACAGGTAGTCAAAACATTTTGAAAAGTCAAGAAAAATCCTCTTCACTGTATTTTCTCTCCCCGTGTTCTCAGAAGTAAAACTGTTCACCAGATTCATTTTGTGTGTCGATTCAGAGAATGAAGCAGAGTTAAACAGAGTCTTGTAAAAGACAAATCTTGTTTTGTAAAGAATCTGAGAGTTCTTAATTTCCAGACGGCTAATTGACAGGAGAGTCAACACCCCAACACTTTTTCGTTTTTGTTACCATATTTCTTTTTATTTCTGAAATCAAAACTTTCGGTAATCTATTATCTGGAACAGCCAAGTCAGCTGTTGAAAAAAAAAAAATGTGGGTGGATTTGCGCCAAATGTTCAAAATTAATTTGTTTTCGAGCGAAAGGAATGGCGAGAGATAGAGATAGATAGATAGATAGATAGATAGAGAGAGAGAGAGAGAGAGAGAGAGAGAGATAGAGAGAGAGAGATTAACCTGAAGCTAATAAAAGTTGGCTACTAATTTCCGATTCATCAGTTCGACTATGGATCATTTGCCAAGTTTGGTAAAAAGAGAATGGCGTTATCCACTCTTGTGAAACTAACAATTTGCAGACTCTTGGAAACTTATCTAAACTGCTAATTGGAAAGTTGAACAAATGACTTTTTTTAAGTTCTTCATATGCCTGCTTCAAAACCGTGTTTTTCTATGATTCTTTAAACTTTTACTTTAAAAGCAGTCGAATTGTCGAATACGTAAACGGACAGCGCTCTGTTCTAAGAGCCAACACAACACACTCTTCAATGTGCTGTGTCCCTTTTTTTCTCTGTAACTCTTAGCAAAGTGTCTTTTTGCTGTCCCGTTAGCTTGGCTGTTTGATTTTTTTTAGCGGCATATCAACATCCCTATGGGTTATTTAATGCCAAAATCTAAATATTTTCGACGCAATTTTCTGACATCAACTACAGATTTTGTAAATGCTCTGTTTATAATAAAGAGTATTAAACAACATTCACCGGCCTGAATGTCCGAGAAATTTTCTCAGAAAATATTCGTCCTCCGACAGTAAATTCGACCTTGCTAACCGAACGCTCCTCTGTGGCCAAATCGGTAAAGGCACGTCAAGCTAAATGACGGTTCCGTAAAGATTTTGGACATAATTTTTATATACTTTTAGGGTAAATGTGTTTTTATTTTTGTATTTTTTTATAGATATAGTTTGTACATAAAATTTATTGTTGGTAATTTTACTACAAAAAATGTATTGCGGGTATTTTTACAATAAAAACCATTATGATTTTGTTTGGGGCTTCACTATTTGCCCATATCTGGGACCCTAACAAGAGCTACCATATACGCAGATTTGATAATTTCCTATCCCTCTTGCCTTCAATACGTTCTGTGAGTGTTAAATTTTCTAAGCACGCTTTCCGCATTGTGTCCTAAAAATTTTAACTTTTTCTTTGATTCTACGTGTTATTTTTGACTATTTTCCCTAAAACTTCATCGTTGCTCACATGTTTTGTCAATGGTATTCTCAACATTCTTCTGTAAAAATCACTTCTGTTGCATCAAGCCACGCCTTCATCTGTGAAAATGTTGGAAGATTTTGGAAGGCTGATATTACAGAACATTTCAATACGATTTCATTTGTTTCTAATGTAATTTTCCCCGTTTCTAAATATTTTCCTTAGAATCAAATTCCACTGCTTCTTAGAATGTCGGTATCGCTTTGTCCATCCTCTGTTAAAATGTTTCATAGATATTTAAATTTTAGTACTTGCTTGATTTTGGTATGACTAATTCGTAGTTCGGTACAATCTACCAACGCTTATACCGTGATCTACTTGTGCCCGGACGTGGTACTGTAATGGTTACCAATTTAGAGACATAGGTGAGTAGAGTTCGAACTTTGGCAGAGTTTATTAGTTTTAGTTGCTCATAAATATCCTCGGGGAAGTTATGAACACATCTATCCTGTGTATCTAGCTATGATTTAAATCAGGGGTCGGCTACCTTTTAGAGAGAGCGGACAGAAAGCTATGCATTAACGTGGAAGAGGGTCATAATATCAAATGTATTATAACTAGACTTCAGAAGACCGACCGACCGACATATTTAAACAAGGCTCCTTATTTTGCAGCAGGAATAACCATTCTCTTTTGCTTTGTTTTACGGTATATCAACCTCAAGGGGTTATTTAATGACATTTCTATTGCTGATATTTTTCTTTTACAAAAGTGTAAAACTTGTAATACTTTTTTTCCCTTTTTACAAAGTATTTCTGCTATTAAAACCTATATTTACACTTTCATAGTGTTTTGAACCGTAGTTTGGGAGTTTAACTATTTACTTATAGTTGTGACCCTAACCGGTGCTACCACCCCGGGTCAGGGTTGATCTGAGAACACTAACAATTAAGAGGTGGTTCCATTCTCCCCCAAACCTTCTGATCAGGGGTCTTGCTGTTGGGAGTAGTTTATTGTCTTACCCAGGACGAAGAAGAACAGGATAACTAAGACGATCAACAAAAAAAAAAAAAATGCAAATTTCTTACTACAAACGAAATACAGTTAGAAATGATGAATTGATGAAACGCTCGTTCTGCTTATTTAACTTCAAACAATTTTAGAAAAAAAAAAAAAAAAAAAATTATACTCACAAGCATAGTATTAGGTTGGTGCAAAAATAATGACGTAATAATGTCGTTTTTTGACGTTAAAAATACGTCAAAAAACGACATTATTACGTCATTATTTTTGCACCAACATAATATTAGGTTGGTGCAAAAATAATGTCGTTTTTTGACGTATTTTTAACGTCAGAAACCGACATTATATTTGCAGCAACCTGATATTAGGTTGGTGCAAAAATAATGTCGGTTTTTGACGTATTTTTAACGTCAAAAACCGACATTATATTTGAAATTTTTTTATTCAAAAAAATTCGTCGTATTGTAAGTCAGTTTACTCCAACTGACAAGTTTCTTTTTTTTTTTTTTTTTTTTTTTTTGCTCCACAAATTAAATAATCACTGTCCAGCTGGAGTATTGTGATTATTTACATTATTCGGACTGTTTCCCCTCGTTTCATTTCATCCACCGCGGTCGACTGTGTCTAGTTCCATGTGCCATGCCTCTTTCGGATTTCTTAGTCATCTCCCTTTAACTCTCCAAGTTTTTGTTCACCACTGCCGTAGCCAGGTATTGAATTCACAACTCCTTGGGTCAGGTCACTAGATCTAAACAACGCCTTTATCCGTTGAGCCATGTGTATGATAAACGAAACATGGTTCAGTTCGAAAGGTTTTACTTAGAAATTCCATTCATCTGAAGAAGGCTAGAGCGTAACAGGGCCGAAACGTGAATATGGAAATGAAGATGAGGACAATAGTCCGAACAATGTAAAACATGTAATTAGTGCCCAGGTTTTAAGATGGCGGACTAGACAAAAACTCTTTGCGGACCGGAGTTTGCTGACCCCTGATTTAAATAGTGTTATGGTAATTTACCCATGCAAAGCATGAACTCTCCCAGCTATAAATAGGAGCAGGTACTGCCTTTTGGAGAGGGAAGTTTCCAGCAGTCAGCTCTGACAATCGGACCGAACTTTCTTGCTGTAACATTCTCGTTTGTATTACTGTTTGTGTTAATATATTTGTTTAACTCAATTCCTCTCTTGTGTCTAATTCTCACCCTAACAAGGCCAAAACAAATAGATGGACTTCATGACAGCAATTCTAAAAGAAAGAAAAGTGGATTCAAAATCAGCCTCGGTTCTGTCAGGCTATTTTGTCTGGGATACGCCACTGCAGTATTTATAGATACACCCCGCGCATTATTTTTTTATTCTTATCGCATCTGTCAAATAATCGTTGTCTTTACGAGATAAAAGGTAAAAGAAATACTATATATATATATATATATATATATATATATATATATATATATATATATATATATACACACACACGCTTCATGTAATAAATTAAAATTCATAATTAAATTACGATATGATATACCTGAAAACAATTTCTTTGCGTATTGGTTCGCATATAGTATTAAAATTTAAAATATTTCTGCTGATGAATTTTATCGGTCTGCCTTCAAAATGTGTGTGATCGTGGCTCCTCACAGCTTCCTAACCTTTGTAGACCCAAGCAACTTTTTTTCCTTTCATCATATCTCCCAATCTTTGCTCTTCCACTCATTTACATAAACTCGTTAGGTACGTTATTCGCCGATTCCCTTCGATTGCTTCAGTAGGTGCTGTGAGTGTTAAATTCTCCAACCCTTCTTTCCTCATAATTTATCCCTAATGTGTTTTTAGCATCACGTGTTTATTTTGGTGTGGGAGGGGCACGGTGTATTTCTCGAGTAATTCACAGATTATGGTCTTTCTCAGTACCGAAGTGTCCATTTCAGCAGGTTATCTGCAAGAAAATATTTTAGCGTATAAAACAATAATGTAACAATACGATTTCTCAAACATCCTTAGGAGATAAGTAAATAGATTCCTTTTAAGTCAATTTCATTACAATTTTCAGGATTCCTGTCTCAAGCCTGCCTTTGAATTTGCAAGCATAAAATTTTGTTAATGATTTTAGATAATCATAATGTAGCGTCATTTGAAAAATTGACTACCCATCCAGCTTTCGGGTGGTCTACTTTTCCGGAACACGAGCGGGCGAATAGAGTGGTGGCCTCCCAGCCAGTATTAATATCAGCAGGGAGAGGCAGGAAGTCAGCGGTAGGTGACTAGCAGCCAGTAAGAGAGACCAGCGACCAGTGAAGAATCAGCAGTGGCCTAGACGGTCAGTGAATGTAAAAGGTCCTCTTTCTATGGGAAGTTGGTGAGATAGCAGTCCACTTCGACGAAGTCGAAAAAAAAAAAAAAAAAGAGACGGCTAAGTGAGAAATTGTATTGTTGCTATTTCCCAACCAGTGTCTTGAAAAGAATTTGTCATTATTCTTTGTTGAATTCGATCACGGTCAAAAGACACAAACCTGTGAACATAGCTAGCTAGATCTATATACGCATATAAACGACCTTGGAGGTCATCACAGGTTGTGCAGAGCCGACGAGCGGAGCACAACGTCACAAACATGTATTGATTAAAATAAGCTATCAAAACATTACAAATTCACTCCCGCAATATCAGAAAACAATCGTATGTAAAAAAATAAAATAAATAAATAAATAAAATAAAATAAATAAAATTAAATTGAAATTAAAAAAAAACTAACCGTCCTGTTGAATATAAGACGCATGTCTTTTTTAGATGCTTCCTTTATAATCATTTCATTTAAATCATGTCGATAATACCACTTAGACGTAAAAAGGCCACAAAGAGTGAACGGAAATAAAGAAAAACGGGTAAATTTGCAGATTAAGCCCTGGAAACAAATTGCAAAATTTCCATTCTGGTGTAAATTTTCATTCTTATTTCGAAAAAAGTTTGCGGAAGAAAACGCTTTAGGAGTTATCGACAGTATAATTTCGGTTTCATTCACGTCGCGGCTAAAGATCGGCCGCAATCGACTGGCTATATTAACATACGTTTGCCTCAAATAGTAATGCGCGGTAGCTTCGCTTGTCTTGATTACTGTCAATGTGCGAACTTCAAATTAATTTCGCGAATTGCGCAGTAATCAAGACAATTAGTAAGATAAGATCAGTAAAAAGGCCGTTAACTAAATAAGCTTCCGCGCATTACAACTCGGGGGCAAACATATGTAAACAACGACAGTAATGGTAGCCGAGCTAGACGCGAATAAGGCCGAATTTATATTGTCGATAACTCATAAAGTACACTATATTATTATTGTCATCTTTGTTGCCATATTATCACAACGTTTCGGCTGGCCCCGGTATTGAGGACTCATGGCACAGTGGATAAAGGCGTTGGTTAGATCCAGTGACAGGACCCAAGGTTGACCCGGTTAAGGCAGTGGAGAACTTGGAGAGATGAATTATCAGGCGATAACTGATATCCATTAAAACATGACACGTGGAACTAGAACGGTCTACTCCAGTGCGCTAAATAAAGGGTTCAGTTCGACATTCCCACCACCTGAAGAAGGCCGGAGCGTACAACGGCTGAAACGTAATAAATATGGCGACAAAGAGGAGAACAATAGTCCGAATAATGTAAATAGGGAAACTACATTATGGCGGGGGGAGAGTGATTGAAGCCAAGATGCCAGGTCAGGGTCGACAAGCGTTTCTTTGGATTTTGTCAAAAAGTTAACGATACTAGTTCCTTATTTGATTATATTTTTAAACGCATTGTTACCAATTTTTTTTTTATATTACCAAGCAGGACTTATGTTGCGTATCCAATTTAGATTTATCATACTAATGGCAACAGAGCCAATAATCGCAGGAGAATGGCGAGTCCGAACGGATGATCTGTCATGAGTTATACCACCTTTCCTTAGTAGTTGAATATTCAAGAAGGATGTGTTCCCAAATAAATAATTGTCTGAAGGTTTTATATGAAATATTGGCATTGTTTCATGATGTCTCAAGATTTCAAATTTAATCTGGTCACAAAATTATGACTGTCGCGCTTTAACCTTCTTGGTATTTAGCATAAAATAGGATGGAAAATGGACACTGAAATCCAAACCACGCAAATGACAAAAATTGCTTTCCCAAAAAGCTAAGCAAAGTATTAAGAAACGGGAAAATTCCGTTAGAAACAAAAAGGATCCTGCATTGCTAATTATCAGTTCTCCTCTATGGCAGTGAAGGCTAGATGAATAAAATACCTTCCAAACCTAAGCAAAGTATTAACAGGCCAATTCCGTTAGAAACAAAGAGCGCTGAACTTTTCTAGTATATAATATAAATCCTGTTATTCCTGGTAGTGAATGCTGGACAGTCTCCTCACAGATAAGAGTAGGTATCTTCAAGAACTCGCCCAAAAAACAACATAGAGTGATAAAAAAATGCTCTAAACTTAAGTTTTATCGTCAAAATTTTTATTATTAAGAGGAAAGACCAAAGTATATTTTTTAATTATTTTAAAATTTTTTCAATCTTTTCCAGCATGCTCAAAATTTTGGTTAAAATTTTTTCTTTACGTCAGCAGTCACGTAATATTTACCATTGTTTTAGCGCCTTTTTTCAGTTGAAAACATTTGGAAATTCTTACCAAAGAAAGAAAAAATAAAAATAAAATTAAAACAATTGTCGAATTTAGTGAAACTTTCAGGACTTATTCAAAAATGGATGGAATTATTTTAGAATATTTTTTTATTAGGTTGGTGCAAAAATAATGACGTAATAATGTCGTTTTTTGACGTATTTTTTAACGTCAAAAAACGACATTACGTCATTATTTTTGCACCAACCTAATTCATTTGTTAAACAACTCCCACCATCGCACTTAATTTTATGAAAACTCGATTTTTCAAATTTTGTGACCATATTCGTTAAAAGCAAAAGACTTTGAAGAATATAAATCAATTTTTTTAGTGAATTTCGACTCGATATTAGCCAAAATTTAGCTCCGAATTGTAGCTAAGGCATTTAATCAAGAAAGCTTTTAATGGATTTTAAGAATAATATAAAGGACACTATTGTTTGAAGCCAAAACATTTACAATTTTTACAAGAATCGTTTTTTTTTCCCAATTTTAAATACAAAATATGATAAATTTGTTAAATATTTTAAAATTAACTTTGAATCTGTATTTTTGGAAATGTTCTTATCAAAATGTTTTTACAGATCATAAATTTGAAAGCTTATTACAATCAGCGACACGATAGTATTTTTTTTCCAAAACTATGGATGCAAGGTTCAGAAATAGGTCACGTGCTTTAGGAGAAAGGCCTTAAGAAATGGCTTTGCTTTCTTTCTGTCTAACACTTATCAAATACTGACTGACCATCATCGTCGTTTTCTTTTACATACTATATCACTAAATATAATTTTTTTTTCAGTGAGAGTCATACTTCAATTATTATTTTCTTTAGGTTCAATTTTAGGGACGGAAACAGTGCAGGCTTTGGACAAAAAAAAGTACCCCACAAAATTTAAAAAAAAAATCATTAAAATATTAGACTTTTGAAAGTATTTAATTTTTTTTTCTTTTAAATTATAGTTAAATAAGCTGGTTCATTTATAATTCGAAAATGCTACCACTTCTGTCCTTCCATCCAATAAACTCCTCTGGCGTTAGTTGTCGGTACATCGACGTAAACGTCAATTCACACCTCCAAAACCAATAACCACCGTTAGACATGCTTCTCTTATTTTCAACTAAATTTCTGCTAAAAAAATTTAAGTAATTTTTGTTTCAATTACATTAAACTTTCAAAAAAGTATAAGTGAATTTTCCAAGATTCTTAAAAGGAAGAATTTCATTTTTGTTTGCAATGTTATCCAAAATGGCTAACAATTGATTTACGGAAATTTTGCTGACTCAAAATTTTAACGTGCCAGGAATATATATATATATATATATATATATATAACACACACACACACACACACACACACACACACACACACACACACACACACACACACACACACACACACACACACACACGGTATTTCCTCTTAATAATAAACATTTAGACGATAAAAATTTATCGAGTTTGGGGTATTTTTCATCATGGTATATATATATATTTTTAAAGTAAGTATTAAATGTTCCTATACAACCGAAGTGTGACTCTACAAAAGGATACTGAGAATTTCATGTAATGAGCGCCTAAACAGCGAAATTTTTCATGAAAACGGAAAAAGCACGCCTATACTCGAAACCAGAAAAAGACGGATGAAATTCATTTGAGGCCATAATAAACGAGGACCCGGAGAATTTGACACTCACACGATATATCAAAGGTAAAAGGGCCATGAGAAAAGCAGTGGCTAACGGCCTTGTGAGACTGGATGATGGGAAGTTTGGCAAAAAGAAACAAAGGTTGGAAAAGACTACAAAGTATAGGAGCGTGTGGAGAACCATAGCACATAGAAGATACGAAAAGGTTACCTCATTACTTAAAAGAAACGGACGGAAGTTCAGTCATGAAAGCCAATAGTAGAAAGAAGACTTTTGAAATCAAATCCGCTAGATATTGCTAAATATTTTCCAAATTAATGTCTGTCATACAAAAAAAAAAGTGCTAAAATTTCGTTATTTAGTAGTTACGCCGATACAAAGAGAAACAAGTTTTTTAATCAAAAGTTAGAATGCTCTAAAAAGGAATTTAAAAAAAAAAAAATAACTAAAAAAATTTGACTTTTCTCTTAATAAAGATTTAGGCGATAAAATTGTTTTCGTAAAGTTTGGCGTCCTTTTCATCATGCTAGGCTTTTTTTTTTTTTTTTTTTTTAGCGTTCCGTTTCAATATGATCACGTCGGCGATGTTGTGAAAACGTATCCTAAATACTTTTGATTAGTCTTACTCTTATGTCCATCGTCTTTTCATGTTGAATTAAATATAGTCTAATGTTAATGTTTTATGAATATGTCCTGAAGATGGTCGACTAGACCAAAACGTCCGACGTTGATATATTAACATTAAAACAGCATAATTGCATATTAGGATTTTTGTTTGTTTTTTCCGTATATTTTTCTTCATAGTACAAGTACAGATACTAATCTTAATTCTTCAACACTTTCTTTGATAAAGATAAAACTCGTTCCTTCGAAGTATTATGCTTATACAGTTGTATTTTTTTAACCGTTTTCATCACTTTTTAAGACGCCTGTATGTTCCCAAGAAACCCAGAGTACTTTAAAAAAGAAAAAATGGAATGATGAATTATTCGAAAAACGAAAACAGCGATAGGTTTTCGACTGGAAGACTAAGCTTACACCTGTTTGATGACAAGAGTCTACCAGAGTTGATCTCTTCGCAAGAGCAGAGTTTAAAAATAAAAAAAAGACCGAGCTTAGGTGCTGAAATGAAAGTGTTGAAAATACAGATAAAAGCAAGAAGAGGAGAGAAAGAAATATCCCACACCTCTGGATACATCGAACTAGAAGACCAAATCTGCAGTCAACCATTATTCTGTGTAGGAGTGTAAGCACCTCACAAGAACTCAATAAGTACGAATGTATTCCCTTATTTTTAAAGAAGGTGCGTGTCTCTGGGCCTCAGTGACATGTACTTTTTTGATCCAAGGAGTTGGTAGGCGCGTTGCAACTGTGGTAAATTATTAGTGAAAAGAATTTAATTTCACATGTTCCTTGTAGAGAAAGAGTCATCACCAACGTAGCAAGAGAAATTACTTGGCCTTGGGTTTTCACTTTTACGGAACATAAACATAATGTGAATATTTTTCTGTGTATAGAAGACAGTTAAGCGAATAAACATTACAGTTTTAAAAGGAAAACGGTATTAATCCTTAATTGCAAGAAGAGATGCTCGTTAACCAGACGAGAATTATGATTTGGAAATGTCAAAATCGAACAAGTAGAGAAATTTAAATGCTTCAAAGCAAGACACTGAAGGCATTAGTTCTTCATTGTAATACGTCTGGACATAATTTTGACAATGTTTTAATTAAAAGAGAATGTTAAGCAAAAGGTATATAGATATCTCCAATAAAAAAAAAAAAATGAGTATAGCATAATGATAAAAGGCACGAAACTTAAGTTTCATCGTTAAAATGTTTATTAAGAAGAAAGAAAGTATTTTTAAAATATTTTTAATTTTTTTTCTCCTAACACGTTTAAAATTTGTGTCAAAATACTTTTGCTAATGTCCATTTTAGTGTAGCAGTTTCAGGGCGAAAACCCATTAATTTGGAAATTCTTGCAAAAATCAAGTAATTGTCTGATTTTAATGAAATTTTCGGGACTTATTGAAACATGAATAAGTTTATTTTTGAAACTTTTATTTTTAGAAAAGCTTGGTAATTTTTTTTTTTTTTTACATCTGTTACCCCCTCTCCCATAAATTAATTTTATAAAATTTTCTAGAATTTCAGAGTACGCAAATTGATTTATATTACTTATAAGCAGGACTCCTTGGAGAAATTAAATCATTTTTTTTTTTCACAACTACTGCCAACTTCAAAAATCTGCTCCAAATCCTAAAATAAAAACCGCAATAAACTATCTAATTATCAAATTAGGCTTTTATAAATAATATACATTAAGAACATTATTATCTTAAGAATATTTTTTTTTCGATGAATAAAGAATTTTTACAAGAATTGTTTGCATTTTTCTTTTAGTTTTCATTTTTCTTTAATTTTAAAAAATGTTTTAAAGTTCTTCCAAGCAGAGTGTGGGGTCGGTTATTAAGTTTTAAAGGGAAGACTATATTTACTAAGCAAAAATCAAAAGCTTAATACAAATAATGATACCAAAACTTTTTACCGTAATTAAAAATATTTTTTTGTGCGTCAAAATGTTATAATTTTTTTATGATCTCAAAAGTGACATTATGGTTAAAAGGTCACATGTTTCAAAACTTGTCTCCTCCCTTGACATGTAATGGTTTTATCTCACTTATCAATTTAAACAATAACTCAGTGAGATATTTTAATTATTAATATAATAATCTCAGTTATTAAATTAAAAAAAAAAATTAATAACTTCGTGTAATATTAATAATTAATAAAATTATTTATCATTATCTTAGATTAAATAATGAAAGAGACAGAGTTAACTCGGTAATGTAAAAAATTTATAGTATTTTAAATTATGATAAGAAACAAAAAAACCGTTATGTCACTTTTGATGCACCGTACCAAATCTGTCAATACCATTCAGCCATCAAATTATCGATGGAGACGTGAAAATAAGACCCCGAGGCCAAGAAATATTTGTTTAGAAAATTTTATGCTACAAGTAATTTTTGTTTCAGAACAGATTAATTTAATTTTAAATTTGCTAATTTTACGAAGGTAACGTTTCAGATTTATTTTAGCGGGATTTTCAAAACCGAAAAATAAGTTCGTTTAAATGTAAATGTAGAAATGTAAACGAACTTATTTCAATCATTTTACAATCTTATTAAAATCATTCAAATTTCTATTTGAATGATTGCACAGTATTTTTTCTGAATTTAGAAAAAAATCCTTTAGTTTTCACTTGAAGCGATTGGATAGCTTCGAAAAGGATATTTCCTTTATGAAAAATGTTGGAACTTTAGGTATACGAATTTTTGGAGGTACCTATATAAAAATTAAGTGCGTTGAACTGACGACTCGGTTCATGCAGCACATTACAATATAATTAAAGAAAAAAAGACACTTCCGCACAAAAAGAACAAAATAAGACCCCCCCCAAAAAAAAAACAAACAAACAAAAAACAACGGTTTAACTATAAAAAATTACCATACAACAGCATCATATTTTGTTTCCATCAATAAAACCACCACCTGCATTAATTAGTGCTTTACAAAGTTTTGGCATTCTTTCCAATAGTTTTTGCAAAAAAAAAAAAAAAAAAAAAAAAAAAAAATGGTGATGGCAGTCCTTCATAAGCATTCTTCAAACAATCAAAAAGCTCATTCTCACTCTTTGGTATTCTATTCAAACTCTCTTATCCAATTTAACCGTTACAAATTCAATGGGAGAGAGGTCAGGAGATTGAGGCAGCCAAGATATAATTTTTTTTTTTTTTTTGACTCGAGGTAGTTTTTAAATAATTTAGAAGAGTGTTTGGATTATGGTCTTGTTGAAAGGTAATTTTTTTCCAATTATATATAAACCAGGTGGTATAGTATGTATTTCCAGAATCGAATGATATTGTTCTTTTTCATGATTACCTTGAACTGAATCAAAACTCTAGCCCTCTATCTCCTCTCCCCAAAACACCCTCACACCATGTTTAACTGTTGGAACCACACATTCTTCATTCAGTCTTTTTCCTTGCTTTCTTCTCACCGACACTCTCCTCTTACTACCAGTTTGTTTTTGTCCCCCATTTTTTATCTCAACTGGGCCAGGCTTTAATTTTCCCCATTCCGCCATTTTTTTTTATTCCTCCCATTCCATTAGTGAATGTGCTTCTTGATTCTATCGATCGGCAGAATACAGCGACCACTCTTATTATTTTGAGAGGTGGGCGGTTCCTACTAACTTTGTTTTGCTTTTTGTTTTATCTTTTGTCTGTATTTTGAGTTTGTTTTCTGGGTTCATCGCCCCTCCCCATCATTTCATGAATCATAAAGTTTTTATGCCATGGGGTGTTTTGTAGGTCCCCTGTGAATATGTGGTATTGTGATATATGCAGGATTGAGAGGTGATGGATGAGTTATTGCGGTGAATAAGTAAATTGTTATGAATTAATGGGTTGTGAGTGGGATTAATTAGGACTAGCATAGCTAATGAAGACCGTCTACTCCCTATTTCTCCCTTGACCTTGTGCCACAATTTTGTATTGTTCAGAATAAATACCTCTCCTCTTACTACCGAAAGTTTAAATTTGGTACCGTCTGTCTACAATTCATTTGCCACTCTTTCAATGTCCAGTCCTTATGTTCTTTTCCTATAACAGTTTTTTTTTTCCTATAACAGTTTTTTTTTCCTGCTAATTCACCTTCCATAACAGGGTTTTTTTATGACTGTGTACCACTGAGCCCCGCTGATCTAAGTCGATTTTTCACACTTGGGAACGACACTGGTTGCTGTCGAGATGATTTAAGTTCAGCTGTCAACACTGGGGCAGTTTTCCTTCAATTTCCTTTGCTCTCAATAATCAAGTGTTTCTCTTCAGCACCAGTTGTCACTTTTGATGATCCAGATCTTTTTTGTCTGTCAACATTTGCGCCAGTTTCAAATTGCTTTTGTAATTAATATTGCACTCAATGTCAAGCAATCTTCCATTTCTTAACAATTTGTTTTGAGAGTAGCCGTCTTTGTGTATACACCTCAGACGCTTAGCTGCTTTGATTTTGGCATTTTGTGCAGATTCCTTCAAAATCAAAAAAAAAAAAAAACAAAAAAAACCCTGTGAAAATACTGCCGTAATGGCATATTTTTTCAATTTAAATTTACAACCACTTAAAACTTTTTTCATTTTTATTTTTTATTCTTATTTTGTCGCTATCACTATATGTCCACATATACATACTAACACACTGGGAACAACAGCAATTTGTGAGCAAGAGATTTAAGACAGACAGAAAATTAAAACCTATTACTTTTCATTTAGGAATTATTTCTCTCTTTATCACCTCTTTCCCACAACTAACGTTGTAATCCTCTACCAGAGTAGCTTTACAAGCAAGCAAATCTATCGCTATTTCCATGACAAATGTTCTGATGAGCTACAATTTTCTTTCTACATACAACGTATGAAAGCACCTACCCTCGTCAGGGGAGATAACACAGTTTCGGTGGCAAAGGCGGTAGTGCCACCCCTGGCTTCACCAGCACCTTTTTACCACCAGACAGATAATTGATTTTTCTATAGATGTGTCAGTTTTTGTGATGTTTTTAAGCTGCAAGTCAGGATTTCAAATTTTATGTTAAAAGCATTTGCCTTTGATCGTTAACCAATACACAGCGTGCATGTAGCGACCGTTATCAATGACGTAGGAGGGAGGATAAACAAATGTAATTTACTTAATTAACTTTATTTTGAATCTTGACTGGATCCAATCTGATATATCTTGAGATGGGGTCCGGAGACAATGTGAAGCACGTTTCAGGCACCGGCCAGTGATGCCCACCTGCAAAAGGAAGGAAACAATTGACCATCCAAGGAATCCATTTCAGCCGACCTCAATATGTAGCACATAACATGTCCACCCTTTTCCACGCAATCGGATCGCAGCGTTCGTGCACTCCTGCCTTGTTCGCCTTCCATGGAACCGTTAATTCTTCTACTTCCATCAACGTAAACCTTTACAACTAAGACCCGCCATGACACGTACACTCAGACAAATAATCCCCATTCCGTTCGTATCACACTTTGTAGCGACGTAGGCGCACTGAAAATCTCCCTTCATATTCATTCGGTCAGCTTCTCTCCAAGTGCCGTGACATTGGGGAACAGACACACGTTAGATTTATTTTAATTGTCTTCTTATTGTTTCTATAATGCTTTATTGCTATCAGCACTAGTCCTATATTTCGGGGGCCCTGAAGCTTGAACCGATATGAGGCTCCCTCCGCAAACATCAATAACAGATCCAAGGCTCCAACTGCCAAAATGTAGGCTATGAATAGATTCTGGCGCGCTCAACGTGTCCATAGAGCGTTATAAGCCCCCGAGAAAATTTTCAAATTTGGTCATTTACATTTTTTTGAGACTATATGAAATGTTTATTACAGCATATTCTAAAGCTAACATTACGTACTTCAACCTATTGGTTTATGATTCTATTAATGAAATGGCCTTATAATAACACACTCTTAAAAAAAATGGATTTTGTTGAAAAATACACTTATTAAAAAAATTGTTTTAAGTGTCCCTCTGGGATTAGGGACTTAAGCTTCATTAATTTCATAGTAGATCCGCCACTGATTGTTATTTTTTATGTACACTTTTAGTATTAGTAGTAGCAATATGAGCACGAATCTTTATAGAGGAAATATTATTAATTCTTTTTTTTTTTTTTTTTTTAGAAAGAGACATATTTCCAGGACACATTATGAGGACGAAAGGCCTGGGAAATTTAATACTCACGACACAGAAAAGCAAGAGTAGATGGAAACAGCGAATATTTTTTACCTAATGAGTTTGCGTGAATATATGACAGAACAGAGACAAGGAGGGGTGGTAAAGAATCAAAAGTGGCTTAGAGCCATAAGGTATAGGATATTGTGGAGAGCCACAATCATTCACCACCTGAACAGTATATGGCACATAAATGTTAATCTAGCGGTCTAAGGAGCTGCGATGAAAAGCATGTCAAATTAAAAAAAAAAAAACACTAGTCGAAAATTAATAATGGTTGACAAATCTTAATCTAATAAAAATTCAAGATATGACTAATTGTAATGGCTGACAATGTTTAATCTAATAAAAAATGTAAATCATATTACTGCTAATGGCCGTAGAATGATGGCTTGATTAGTTACAATGAAAAGCAATTAAAATTAAGTTAAGGCATCATCATTAGAGCAGTTTCGACTTGAAGTCACACCGCAAGGCAGTATGATTTGTCTTCAGCAACTTTGTAAATATCTCTCATCAGTCCTTTGGAAACTTCTCTATCATTCGCTAACTTAGGAAACTGGTGCCAGTCTTCCAAGCTCTTCAAGGTTTTTTACGGGGAACCGTGGAATTTTATTGATAGTGTGGGAGTATGAAAATAAAATAAAAAATAAAGAATTTCATTATCATTCGACCGTAGTCGGGATCATTGAGCCAATGCGAACAATTCTTTCTTTAGCCGTACAGTCTGTGCTACGCCAGGGTCACAGTTTTGAATTCAGAGTTACTTTCTCCTAGAACGCACTCTGCCTTGCTATTTACCCGTGGCTGGATGGAGAAGAGAATTCATACCTTTCCTAAGGGCATTAGCACGTATGTGAATGCAATGGATCCACCCTTGCAATATTGCTGTCATATATGGTCTGGAGACTCCGAAGGTCCTCGAAAAAATCCAGAGATGGATATGCAATCTGGTTGGCCGTGATCTGGCATCTCGTTTACAATCGCTCTCTCACAGACGTGTCGTCGCCTCCCTCTGTCTTTTCTACAAATACATTCACGGTAACTGCTCCGACGAGCTACTTTCGCTAGTTCCCAAACTGCATGAATTTAAACATGCTGCTAGGTTGGTATCTCAGTCTCACCCTTTCACTGTCGAAACGGTTAAATGTAGCCGTTTCTTCTACTCCAATAGTTTCATATCGCACACTTCCTGTATGTGGAACTCCTTTCCTCTTACTTTCTTCCCTCATAGCTATAATATCCAACTATTCAAATGCAATGTCAATCGACATCTACAGATGCCTTGATCTATTCCTAGTCCTTCTCTTCATCCTTTCCTCTATCACGCCTCTTTATTCTTGCTCCCACTCTCTGTGACCCCTTGCGTGCTAGTGGCACTCCCGCCTTGCTTGGGGGTGAAAAGCTTTAAAAAATGGATCCAACTGGAATTCGAACTCGGATCTCCGATTTCTCAATCCGAGCCGCTATCCATTACTCAACCGTGCCTCATTTCCCCATAACGCAAAATAAAATAAAAAAAGGAAACCAAATAGGATTTCCGGTCACGTGTAAATTTTATGACCTCACTTCCTGAAGGGAGATAATTGTTCTCTTCTGACTTCCCAACCATTGAGTTCGTGCGTGTTTAGTAGCCGTCCCAACAAAAGAGTTAATCGGCCACCCTGGCTTGAGGTCGACCATTCTCAATATCTCCGCATCTTTATAGGCACACCTGCGTCAATGAACATTAGCCGTTCATTTTTTAATCAAGTCTTCGTTTTGTCTATTGCGGTCGACCGACATTCAGCCTTTGTTAGCGACACGAAGTCAAATACCAACCCTCTACAATAGTTCTTATAATGTGATGGTAGACGACGACACAATATCTTTCATAGAAAAATCTTTTGTCTAAGTTAAATTCAACCCTTTTAATCAAAGGCAGACAACTTTTAGACATTGAACATTTCCGAAACAGCAAAAAACTTTTTCTCTAAAATATACTTTTGCACACATCATTACAAACAAAGAAATTGTAAACTGTGTATATAAAATTTAATCTGTTGTTTCAAACATGTATTTTTTGACGTGATTGGATATCGTTACCATTTGGCCATTTGTTATAATTTATGTTTGTGGATATTGCATACTTTATTTGTAGCACAATCTTAAATATTCGCGCATCTTTCTTAACTCCACTACACTATCAACATCCTCAAACAATAATACCCACTTTTATTTTTGATGATCACGAGTCCTCTAATATTAAATGATAAAATTAATGTATGTAATGATAAAATGGTGCAAAAATAATGACGTAATAATGTCGTTTTTTGACGTTAAAAAAATACGTCAAAAACGACATTATTACGTCATTATTTTTGCACCAACCTTATATAAAGATATATAATGTATATAATAAATGTATAGAATGATAAAATCTGTATATGCGATTTGAAGACATTTACAAATTTTTAAATAAGAAGTTACCAAACGGTCGTCAACAGGAGTCATTACCTCTCCCCCAAAAATAAAATAAATAAATATTTACCTGATCTTTCCTCTAGAGTAGGATGTGACAGAAGGTCTTTTTTACGCATGCATATGGGGCTAAGGACAAAAATTGCCCAGTCCCTGCGACCACAATCACTGTGGTGTCGATATTACACCGACTTCGCTTCTTTTAGTGCAATAAGGAAGGTGCTGCTGTAGGGTTTGAATCACCAGCATCAGGCGCTTTCACAAATAAGGATGTGACACAAGGTCAGTTTTAACGTGGGGACCCGAGTGTTTTCACTCGGGCCGCTGGCCCAAGCTGGTATGAGCTAGTCATAGCTGGTCTTGGCTTGTCCTAGCTGGTCCAGACCCGAGCCAGTCCAAGCTAGGCGTAGCCGTGATTGAATCTCAGCCAAAAGACCGAGAAGCCAAAAATAAAATATGAAATAATGAAAGAAATATTAGTCAGAGATTAATAATGATTTTATTATTCTTTCTTGAAAGAAACGCCAAATATAAGGTCCACGATCACGTCCACGATTTAAAGCCCGCGTTCATATTTCCTGTTAATCAATTTGAAACGATTACAGAAAAATCAGCATTCAATAAAACAAAAAATACCCAAAGAAAAAGCTGTTTCTTTGACAATTTACAGACATTCATTTAAACGGATCATTTTTGAAAATAAGAAGAAAAACTAATTCTTAATGGAGTTCATTTGAATAACAAAATTTGGGATTGTTCTTCTTTTTTTTTTATTATTCAAGAGTGAGTTGAACCCCCACCATTATGTATACAATCTACTTTTCAGCATAACCAAATTCAAAAAAGGCAGTTTAATAAGTTTTAAAATTTTCTTCTAAAGTCGAAAACACCATTTTTAACTACTGGAAGTGGGGATTGTGTTTTTCCATTTTAGCTTTGCCTCCAACTAAAAACTGACATAAACGTAATAATTGTTCCTATCCATGAATATAAGAACTTTTCAAAATCACTTATCATTTACAAATCTTAGCCTAGTTTTGTAACGAAGCCACATATACGGAGCAGCCAATAAGAATCGAATTCGCTAATCTTAAACCACGACGAGGCGTCCCTTGCTTTGAAATCAGTTAATTTAATTAGAAAGAAAATCTCATTTTAAATAACTAAGCACTGTTTAGTCTGCCACGGCATCAACTTTAGTAGTTATTTACTAAGTTTGGCGTAGTTTTGGCACATGTTGACAGGTCTGAGGAACCCAGTGAGGATCGAACTTACTAGTCAGTAGCCATAGTGAACAAATCAAGCTTGCTAACTATTAAGCTATTCTGAGGCATCAAACTTATCGTCCCTATTGTCTCTGATAGGCAACCCTTGTAAATATTGGCCAAGTTATGAACCGTATTTAGTTGTTTTTTATTTCAATAAAAAGCTAACTTTTATTTAAAGAATACGAAAGACAGAAGGAGAAGAAGTGGTTAAAACTCAACCCCACTTTAAACCGGTCGTGTAAATGCCAAGTTATTAAACTCAATTCTCGAATTACTGTTTTTCGCATTCAGGAAGAATTACTCAAAGCCTACCTCTGCGAGAAAATGAGAACAGCTATTGGAATGGCATACGAATCAAAATTAATGTTTTAGCGACATATAATAAGAATTTTATTGGGCCTTGCAAAATTTAAGGCTACCATCATCACTTTCTCGAAGACGAGGAACAGGTATTTAAAAAAAAAAAAAAAAAAAAAATGCAATCGACAGTCAAAGCATTTTTCGGTAACGTCAAACAAGGCACCTCAGTTGACCAAGTAAGAAACCTTTTCAAAAAACATGGTAAAATCCTCGTTTGTAGAGTCTTTGGCATCTATGCTTATATTCTGATTGAGCTGAAAACCACAGCCACGGCGGCTGCTTCAGAATTTGGAATTTTAGCTGATTTAAACCAATAAAGCGCTGCGATGTCAGCAAGTGTAATTCCTGCATTTTTTTCTCTATTGGTGAAGGACGTCTTCAAGTTACCTGTCTCTTCATTAAAGTTTTCTTTTATCACAAAAAAAAAAAAAATAAAATAAAATAAATCGATTCTCGGAACTATTTTAACGCTAAAATTATCCATGTCCTGAATATTTACAGCTAAAAGGCAATTTGGCTCTTTTATTTTAAATTATAGGAACTGGTGTGTTCTTGATCCATTGTTGTTTTTTTTTTTTTTTTTTGAAATATTATATTTCCTGTGGCACAAGGCCAAAATGGGGTAGATTAATCGTCACTGACTATCCTACACCTGGTTAACCTGCTACATGACCCATTCATCCATTACAATTTACTCAAACACCAGGAACTCTTTCATCGCCATCCAGTCCAACACACGTTCTATAGTGATTTTCTAAGCCCACTTTAGATGTGGCACAAGGCCGATAGTAGGGGGTACGCAATGAGGATCGAACTCCCTACTCGGTCGTAATTATTCTAGCGAGACAAGCTTTCTAACCATTACACCACATCGAGGTGCCACCAGCACACGTTCTATAACACCGGATATCACAAGCATTCTACTAAAATACCCATGGCATGAAACTATATACAACTGTGTGGGTTTTTTATTATTATCTATTACAAAACATTCAAGGTGAAATTAAAATGTCCGTAAAACACGTCCACCCCGCAGAAAATATGGGTGTCCACTGTATCCTGCCGTTGAGAAGCTCATTTTCTAGGGGCAAGGAAGAGACAAAATAAATTACGGAGTGGAGAATTATCCCAGTCAAGATGAAAAGAAAAAATAAATGTGTGTCAAGGAACAAAGACTAATAATTTTTTTTTTTTTTTTTTTTTTTTTTTTTGGTCAAAGGTTTGTCCTTTTATTTGACTTTGAAATACGATTTCACTTCATTTTTTTATTTTTTATTTTGCTTTAACGACAATATCAAAACGTTAAGACTGGAGTTCCTTATGAACGCAGTAGCTGCTGCAGAAACTGGAATTTTTTCTTTTTCCACTTTGAATTAACAACGGCCTCTCATTAGTGGCTAATGATGTATTTTGACAGTTTAAATTTACTGGCTTTTTTTTCTGTCTTCAACGAATAAGCCAGAAAATTCTCGGGATATGATTCCACTTGATTCATCTTAAAGATTATTAAATAAATATCCGTTTCTTTTATCACATTGAAAAGGAATTTCGTTCTGATTCCATACTTACATTGTACAAACTTTTTTTTCCTAAAAAACGCTAAAGATATTGCTTTAAAAGATCGATATTCTCAAGGTAACTTTGAGATTCGAACACTGGTCTCATAGTTAGGAACCAGTCGGCGCTCTCGTTTTCACTCGCTCACTTGGGTTTTGTTAGTGTGTGAGAAAATGGGAAGTTTGATTAGTTTAACGGCATAACTTTTTATGGGGCATTTAATTTCGAAATTTAATTTTCTTAGGAGCTTTATTATTTTTTTATAAGTACTGCTGGTAACTTTTCTCTTAAATTTCCAATAATGTATTGCTGGTAAATTTTAATTATGTATTGATGGTATTTTCCTTACAGAAATGTAATTTCGTAATGTTTCGACCCCAATCAGAAGGTTCGCTATTTGCCCATAGCTGGGACCCTAAAAGGTGCTACCACTCTGGGTCAGTGCAGACCTGAGAACCGCAATTAAGAGGTGGTTCCACGCTCCTCAAAACTTCCCAATCAGAGGCTTTGTTCTCGGATGTAGTTTATAGTCATGCCCAGGGAGGTATGGGAGTGGGAAGAAACAAATATCAAAGAAAGAGCAATAAAAAGAACCGTAATTAAGATGACAGAAGATAAGGACAGATATTGCATTTAAATTTATCCTGTCTCCTACTTATAAAAAAAAACTGCATGGCGCAATTTGTTCAATGAATTCTTTTCATATCAGAAATTGGGTCATAGTTGGTAGATAACAATATAGACCATTTTCCCTGTTTTATTTTTATTTTTTTTTTTATTTTATTTTTCTTTTTGGTTAAAATCTAATGAGATTGTGATTCATGTATAGAATAGCCCAATAACCAATGCAAAAGATGGTCCGAAGAACCGTTATACTGTTCAAAAAGAGGCACAGTGGAGTAATGGATAGCAGCTCTGATATATGACTTGGAGAGGCGGGTCGATTACATTCACTTACGGGCTAATACTCTAAGGAACGGTATGAACCCACTTCTCCTCCACCCGCAGCTATGGATAAATAACAGGACAGACTGGGTTCTATAACCTTGGGTGGCAACCGGTCTAGGAAAAAGTAACCCTGAATTCAAAACTGTATGTAGCTTTGGCGTAGCACATGCTGTCCATCCATCCAAATCATTCGACCTGGATGGATGAGTGATGTTCATAATTTGTTGGAAATGAAACTCCGTTTTTGCCGAGAAAATTAACCTTTAAGGGTTGAATCGCCTAAATTCTCTCGCAAATTGCACGTGATATTGGCTCGGGCGAGCCTGAATGTACCCACAAAAATGGTAGAACTATTTCAATTCATATCCTCAACACCTGTCACACGGTCAACGTAAAGTGCTGAGAATCTACAACTTTTACGAAGTTGTAGATTTTCAAAACCATATCTTTTATAAAAAGGAGGTTAAAATTGGTATCATTTGAAAGATATAAATTTATTCTCTTATAAAATAGTTTTGTAATACTTGAATCTCTATCAATTTAATTGCGCTAACATAATATATTCAATTTTTTTCAAGAATCTGTCAGGACCCTAACGATTTAAAATTTGATATCTCTTAAGGTAGCTTCTAAAATTCACTAATAGGATACATGATTAAATAATGCCTCCAAATCTAATAAAACGCAATTGTATCGTTAAAATCATTGGGTTATTATTAAGAGGAAAGATCAAAGTGTTGTCTGATGTACAAATTATCCCTTTTTTAAACCTTGGAAATTTTGGCTAAACACTGTTTTTCTAGCGTCACAGTGTTTTAAAGAAGAATTTGAACTATTTTATCCGATAGAAACACATTGATTTGGAAATACTTGTAAAAATCAGGTAATTGTCGGATTCAGAAAAGCTTTTAATTGCTTTTATGCATAAAACATATTATGGATATGGCTATCCTTAAAAAAAAATTTCCGATGAATAATGTATTTTTACAAGAATTGTTTTCATTTAAAAAAAATTAATTCGAATAATTTATAAAATTTAAAAGCTTAAAAATCTGTATTAAATTGTAGCAAGTCAAGTGATACTACTATTAAATTAAAAGTGTATTTATTAATCGTAAATAGAAATGCTCCCTACAATTTAACGACCTGAGGGAAATAGAAAAATCAGGTGTGAGTGACCACATATGAAGAAAAAATGGAGACACCCACCCCCTCCATCAGATGTGGTTGAAGTAATGGACAATGAAAATCACTGGAAAATATAAAATCTTAAGGAATCAGCGCATAAACTAGGCCACAAATCTCCTAAGCTGGCCAAGCATAGAAATGAATACAAAATGGTAATCATTAACATGGAGTGCTAGAGAAAAGGATTAATAACAAAAAATTTTTAATATGAGCTCTGGTAAAAATGGTTACTGAGACATTAAGTTTATAAGTTCCAAAAATTCATGCACGGATATCCTCACATAAGCCCAGTGGATAACAGTTTTGGTTAAATCCAGTGACTTGATCCAAAGATTTGTGAGTTCAATACCTGTAAACAAAACTTGGAGAGTTGCGTCAAAGGGAGAAAAATGATGCTGAAGCATCCGGAAGAGGCATGATTAGAACAATCTACCCGAGCGGATGAAATAAATAATCCACTTTGAAATTCCAGTCACCTGAAGAAGGCCGGAGTGTACAACGACCGAAACGTCGTGAATATGGCAACGAAGATGAGGACAAAAGTCCGAACATTGTAACTAGTGTAAATAATTCAACGACCCTCTGTATTCTCAAAAGAATTTTGATTTTCAGTGTTTGTGTATAAACGTATCAACGTTTGTAAATACAAATGTTCATATCGGACATTATCAGAAAATAAAATACCTATACTGAATTTAAAAATAATTAGCAATTTTTAATTCTCTAACATGTTCGTAACAAACGTCATCGTAAGGCAATAAAGCCGACATGCCTAAAATTCAATAAAACATTAGCTTGCTTAAAATATGTTCTTTAATTTTTAAGATTACAGGGTTGTTAAAAAGTTATAAAAAAGTTATGAAAAAAGGCGTTCACGTTGTATTTAAGCAATTTTATATCAGTAGACCTGCTACCCATAATGCACCATTGCACAGCATATATAAAAAGTCGAGCCAAAACACAACATACATGGCTTAGAGCACGAAACAGACTGTTGCCGTCTGGTGATGGCCTCAGTGTCCTCTTTTATATTTGTGTACGTTCTATCCTGATATTGAGCAGTGTTCATAATTGATATCATTCAAAGCTGACTTCTTTTATATTATATTATATTATATTATTATTGCGAATTTTACACTCTCTTTGTTCAAAAAAGAAAACACTTGTACCAATACCAGAAAAAATAATAAAAAAGTGTCTTGTCAGTCGTCTATAAAAAACTTTCTTTACTGACGTGTTTCATTCCCTGTTTGACTTTAGCAAGGTAAATGTAAGAATTTTAATTTGCAGCATGTATTTATAAGCACAAGTTAAAAAAAACAAACAAAAAAACATTAAATTTTCCAAATGTTTAAATTTAAGAATGCCCTAAAATATTCTCAAAGTAAAGGTAAATTATAGAGGACGCTAAATGATATAATTTAATGCCTAATGTAATTCTAACATATACACTGCATGAATTTAAGCGTGCTATTAGTTTGGCATCTCAGTTCTACCATTTTACAGTCGAAAAGGTTAAATGTAACCCCCTCTTCTACTCAAACAACTTCCTCCTCTCTCACTTCCCAACAGTGAAACTCCCTTCCTCTTACTTGCTTCCCTGATAACTATAATCTTCAAAAATTTAAATGTTATATTAATCGACATCTTTTGTTACCTTGATCCCAGTTCTTCTTTTTATCCTTTCCTCACCCCACCATACCCAGTCTTTTCCCTTACTTACCCCAGTTCAAGTCGCATTCCCGTCTTGCTTGGGGCGAATTGCTTTTAAAAATAAATAAATAAAAAAATAAAACAAATATACGCTTCTCTGAGACTGAATGGTAACAGCACGTCAGATCAAATGACATGTTGAGAACATGTTAGAGAATTAAAAATGACTAATTAATTTTGAATTTATTCTAGGTATCTTACAGGTTCGATTCATGTCGGAGAGCGCATATTTTCTACGAACTTTCTCGAACATCCAGACGGGTAAATGTAGTTAATACTGTTTAATTAAAACCAAAGCATTTACTTAAATAAATTATATCGATGAAAATAACATATAAACTATATATATATATATATATATATATATATATATATATATATATATATATATATATATATATATGAATCAATTAATATAATTATCAAATCCTCCTAATAACTATCTGTGTTTATCATCGCTTGAACCAGCTTCTAATGCTCCAGTTGGAGCGGCTTGGTGAGAGTAGTCGTGGCTCCAGGAGGCTCACTCCTATGGTCAGAGAGAATCTCAGTTGAGTTCCACCACGGAATGTGGGAGTGAGCAGCGCTACATTGAGTCTGATTTGCAATCTCTTCGTCACCGAGGCCCGGTGGAGCAGTTGGTATGGTGTTCATCCAGTGCTTCCTGAGGTTTCTATCAGACTCGATGAATCAATATATATATATATATATATATATATATATATATATATATATATATATATATATATATATATATAATTAAAAACGACAGAGAAGGTGCTTTTATTTAGTTTTTTATACAATTTCTCATGCGATCTAATAATTTTTCTTTTCTGATGATAAATTATACAAAAACTGTCCGAATGTTCTTTTTATCCGAGCGGCTTCGGCTATACATTTCGCCATTTTCAAGGATTATATTAAAATAAGAAATAGTTTGTTGTATGTATGCTTTATAAAATGTTTTCAAAACACGGTCAAGATATTATGTCCATGTTCAAAGTTAATATTATTAAGTGTTTTTTTTTTGTTTTATTAATATTTCTTATTTTAACAATTAAAATACAATCCTTGAAAATAGCTAAATGTATAGCCGAAAGCCGAAAGAACATACGGACATTTTTTATATAATTTATCATCCGAAAAGAAAAAACATTATTAGATCGCATGAAAAATTGTATAAAAAAATAAATAAAAGCACCTTGTCTGTCGTTTTCAATAAATGTGCATGAAAGAAGGATTGCTGCCTAAATACACAAATATATATATATATATATATATATATATGGTTGGAGAGATGTGAGCTTGTGACCCTGGGTTTCACGCTTTAGCGATCGTCAGACAAACTGATTAATTTTTTAAAAAATTTTGGTTTTATGTAGATTGCGTGTATTGGTGTTATTGTGGAAGTGGTGGGGGAAACTTCGTCGTTTTTTCATCGTACTGACGCAAACATCGATGTATGCAGACACATATACATACTTGGTCGTCCGTCGGGACTCATACATATATAAACATATGTGGTCAGTTTCGGATATGACATATGTATGTCTACGGGTGGTGTTGTGTCTATACATACGCATTTGTATGTTGAAATTTAAAGTACCGCGCATATAATATATAAATAATTATACATATATATATATATTTATTTATATTTATATACACACACTTTTCACACACACACACACACACACACACACACACACACACACACACACACACACACACATATATATATATATATATATAAATTCTCATATCAATTCTGTGGACAAGACAGATTGGTATAAAATCTATCTTTTTAAATTTGGATTTTTTAATGTAACTATAACAACAAAACATTTCAATTTCATTTTTGCCTTGAAAAAGTCGGAAGACGAAACGCGTCGGCAAAATCTAAGATTTTTTCCAATTGTCATTTTATACTATATATATATATATATATATATATATATATATATATATATATATATATATGTATATATATATATATATATATATATATATATTACAGATTTTTCTAGACTGAAAACAGCTATATTATATGAATTCCTTATTCTAAAAACAGTGAAAATGTCCTCATTTCTATATTCAATTTGGTCACCAGATGTTGCGAATAAACCTGACCAAGAGGGCGGAGCACGAAGCAAAAAGAAAAAAAAAGCCAGCTAAAGACCTCATAAATCGACTTTACAAACAAAGCAGACAGTATTTAACACTTATATGGCCAGCCTTCTGACCAGTTGGGCAGATAAAACGCATCTTCATTACTATGTTAGTGAGAAACGGAGCTGCTTCACAGTGTCCCTTACAAAAACATTAGCTCATCCTTCTACACAAATAAACAGACCGTCTTATCAAAAGACATATGTTTATCTGACGAGGGAACAAGAGACGTTTTTGACGTTGATCGTTCTCAAAATGCTATTTAGCTTGAGCGTAACCTGACTTCCTGCTCCCCACCCCAACACACACACACACACATACACATACACAGACACACACACACACACAGACACTAGGGGGTCCAGTATTGACTTACTGTAGAAATGGTATCTACGGTAAAACATCTTTCGAACGCAAATGGTAGCTTCATTTAAAAAGAGCGAATAACAATAAATCAAACATTAATTTTAGGAAAATAAGGAAGAGAATGATAATCTTTTGGATGTCATGTCCATTTAGGACGAATGCGATCATAGCTCTCCACAACTTCCTGTCTTTTTACATTATTCGCAATATTGTCCTCATCTTCGTTGCCATATTTATCACAGCAGGTTGGAATGTCGAATTGAATCCTTTATTTCGCTCTCTGAGGTAGACATTCCAACCTCCTGAAGAAAGCCGGGGCATACAACGGCCGAAACGCTGTGACAATCATGGCAACAGAGATGAGGACAATAGTCCGAATAATGTAAATAGTGTACATATATTCCTCATCTCAGAAATATAGACAGATTTCCGTATATATTTGCGTTAAGTAACTTTTTACAAATATATTAAATAACTTCTCTTTATGTATCCGGAAATCTCGTTCACATTATATTATATTATATTATATTATTATTGCGAATTTTACACTCTCTTTGTCAGGAACTTCAGCTATCTCTTTTTGATGTTAAGTATAAGCCTCCTCCTTGTTTGCAAACTCTCTACACGTTCGGTCTATGATATCCTCAGCATCCTTCTGTAGAACCCCATCTCCGTCACCTCGTGTCTCTTCTTCATCTTCACTGCCGTAAAGTAAGACAGATGTCACGTAACAGTTTAGTATTGTTTTCTTCGTTACCAAAGAAATCCTTCTGTCCCTCAATATTCTGCCCAGCTTTTGGAATGCGTCCCTGGCCATCCAACTACGTCTTCGGATCTTAGTGTCGTATTTACCGTCCTCTCTCAGAACGCTTCCCAAATATTTAAAATTCCGCATCTGCTTGATTCCGGTGTTCCAGACCTGCAAATCGCATTTCGGAATCATCCTCCTTTTACTGATGGCCATTAATTAACTAGTGTTCTACTATATGCTGTGTCCCTTCAGGAACTTGGCGATCATTGTTGTCGACAATTTCTTGTCCTTTGTAGCTCAATAAACTTTCTCTTAAATCTCCTAAATAATTTTCCGTTCGCTAGGTAGGTTATGCGTTGTTTTCTTTTGTCCCTCTTGCCTTCAATCTGTCCTGTGAATATCAAATTTTCCAAACTCTCTTTCCTCATTATGTAGCCTAGAAATTTTAACTTTCTCTTCCATATGTTAAATATAACTGTCTTTTTCGTTTCCATTTTCTCTAAAACTTCGTCATTGCTCATATGTTCCGTTCACGGTATTCTTAACATCCTTCTGTAGAACAAGATTTCTGTTGCTTCAAGTCACTTCTTCATCTGTGAGGAGATTGTCCACCATTCGCTGACATATATATTACATAACAGTTCAGTACCCCTTTCTTTGTTTCTAACGGAATTTTTCTGTTTCTTAATATTTTGCTTAGATTTTAGAAGGCACTTTTGCTATCCCAATGCGCCTTTAAATTTTAGTTTTTCCGTTCTCTGTTAAAACACTTCCCAGCTTGTTTGATTTTTCTATGTCCAATTTGTAATATGCCTGCTAGGCTGTCCCTCTTACTAACATGCATTCTGTCTTCTTGCAATTGATATTTAATAGATGCTGATAAAGAAGAATGGAAAAAAATTGAACATTGAAGAATTAAGGGTGATATACACGTGTTCTCAAACTGGGAACGTGAGAACGATTCAGTGGCAGCACAATAAAATCTTTCTCTCTCTAGATTTTTCGTTCATTTTTATGATTAGAAATCCATAAATCTTCTCTTCTTTTTTCCAATGGAAACAGACAATTTGCTTTCTGTATTACACCTTTGATGACCAACTCATTCAAAATCTCTTTCAAATTAACCCTATATCACCCCAACATGAATTTGAAGATTTTTTCCAGTGGGCAAAGAGAATCATTCTTCAACCAAGGTTTTGGTGCTCCATGTCGAAATCATAGTCACCTGTGTCTAAAAAATCAGAAGGCTGTCTTTACTGCTTTTACCCATTTACTGTTAGAAAGAATTTCTTTTTGCCATCTATGAGGTGGTTTTCTAAGAGTGGCTTGGGTGTTGTACAAGATCGAAAGTATGGGAGACCCAGCGAGGATTGAACTCGCTATTAAGTCGTAATTGATTTAGCGAGACAGGCTTGCTAACCATTATACCACATCGAGGTGGCCGTGATAGTCTAACAGTATCTTAGATGTGGCACAAGATCAAAAGCGCCAGTTAGGAACGAACTCACTATTTAGTCATACTTGATCTAGCGAGACAAACTCGTTAACCATTACACCACCTCGAGGTGCCCATGATTGTCTAACAGTCTCTTAGAAAGTGCCAGTGAGGACTGAACTCGCTATTCAGTCGTAATTGATCTAGCAAGACAAGCTTGCTCACCATTAGACTATCCTGAAGTGATATATATATATATATATATATATGTGTGTGTATGTGTGTGTGTGTGTGAGAGAGAGAGAGAGAGTGTGTGTGTGTGATTATAACCAAATTTCATATCAAACTAACAACAGAAAATGATATACGTGTGTGTAAGTCTAAAATAGCCCTGACAACTGATTTACTTTTTTATAATATTGTTCACCGAATACAAGCTCCCCAAGATAGACGGTTATTGAAATAGATTGTTTTAAGGGCGTAAAATGACGAAGAATGAATATTATGAGGATATGTAGGAGAAATAACGACTGATCCTAGACTTGAATTGGTTAAGAGTGTAGTGATCGAGAATGTAGTGATCGAGAAAGTAGTCTTTCGCCAGTCTGTTCTACTGTTTTGGAATGCAATGCGCAGAGGTTGGGAATGGCTCGATTCTGTCTCAGTGACATGGCGGATCTTAGTTGTAAAGGTCTGAACTGGTGAAAGCAAGAAATGTAGCTCGTGTGAATTTTGCCCTGAGGGCTAGTGATGTTTCTTCTGTGGCTAAGGGTTTGTAAGAACCATGTTCAACTTAAATTAAATGTGAAAACAATGTATCGAATAAAATTATAAACAATTTTTATTTTTCTGTTACTTGTTCGATGGTAGCTATTAAATGTGAAACAATGTATCGAATAAAATTATAAACAATTTTTATTTTTCTGTTACTTGTTCGATGGTAGCTATACATTTTATACCATATTCTTCTCAAGGGGTACTCAAAGACGTTTTGGCAGAACGAATATGTATGCGATGACTACTTGAAATAGAGCTTCATCTTTCTCTCCTAAATATCCTTATAGCGTATAGGTCTATAGCTGCACTACGTTAGTGTTGCTGCTTTAGCCGCACACTCAACCGGATTTGAACACAGATATAATTTTCTACTAGGCTGGTTGCCAACCAAGGTTAGAGAGCTAAGTCTACCATGTTATTTAACCAAGAGATGAGACGAGAAATAAGAAATTGATTTTTAAAGAACGGTTTTAAAAAATATGGGTGAGCGTTCATCCCTCTATCAATATAGACCCAATCAGTCTCCTCAGTGTCAGTAGCAAGCCTTTTGGGGCTATAATCAACAAGAAGGTCATTGATCATCAAAATAGAAATAACCTTTTGTGCGACAAGCAGTACGGGTTTCGATTGGTCCAATCCATTGCTGATGTCCTAACTGCCATTTCTCAGAAATATTTGAACGAAAGTGAATGCATCTACCTCAGCCAGAATTTGAAGTTTGAATACAAATCCGTAAGTAAAGCAACAGGAAAACCCTCTACTATTTTTCTCAAGAAGACATATTAATTTAAAGATAATAAAATGACAGGATCTAAGATTAGACATGATCGCGTACGTCTTGAAGAAATATGATACTTAAAAAATTGTTCGTAGGTTCACTTTGCCATGGACTTTTCACTCTATGAGTTTTTGTAAGAGTCGAGTTAAGTCAATCTTTTAGGATGCCTACTGTAGAACAGTTGCCTTTAACTCAACGTTAGATGACATAATCCACCCCCTTCCCAACTTTCCCAGTCTCCCTAAACACAGTCTCAGCAGTAGTTTTATTACAGTTCGAGATGTCCCAAGACTTGTTAAAAATCTTAGCCCTAAGAAAGCCACCTATCCACTCAAAATTCATGTGGTTTTCCTTAAGAATATTGACCCGGAATTATCCGTAATCTTAGCAAAATTATTTAACCGAAGCTTGAAGGAGAAATACTTCCAAACTTTGCGAAATGTGTCAAGTATATGCCCGGTTTTAAAGAATATGGGCGAGCGTTCATCTCTCTATCAATATAGACCTAATCAGTCTCCGCAGTTTCAGTAAGCAAGCCTTTTGAGGCTATAACCAACAAGAAGGTTGATCATCAAAATAGGAATAACCTATTGTGCAACAAGCAGTACGTGTTTTGATAGGCCCAACCCATTGCTGATGTTTTAACTGCCATTACTTAAGGAATCATTGTGGCATTAGACAATAAATACAGGATTATCGTATTAGATATTTCAAAGGCTTTTGACGGTGTGCACAAGCTCTCTCTAGAATCACTAGAAGAGTCTTCTCAATAATAAAGTACGTTTTCCTAACGGGTAGGTCCCTGAAGGTAGTTGTTAACAGCCAGTCCTCCGTCAAGTGAGACTCGTACATATGATCCATCGTTCCTAGTACCGATCCAGCAAATACCTGACTTCTGCTGTCCTCTAACTTTACAAGAGCAGGCTCAAGCCGAAAATGGAGTACTATGGGCAGGAGCTACCCAGTCTTCACTTTCCACTCTCAATAGTTTAAAAGCGTCTCTGCATCTTTGTGGGCGACGAGATATTTTCTACTCTACCCTCACAGGTGAGATAGCGCAAGCTCCTAACTGCTCTATCGCTGTTTCCGTGGAAAGTGTTCAGACGAACTACCTTCCTACCAGTTCTAACTTTCACGGCTAAGACCCGCCATGCCACGCCCATTGTAGCGAACCAACCTCATTCTCTTCGTATTCTATTGGTGAGATGTAGGTTCCACTTGAGCAGCTTCTTCCCATGGACCACTGCCTTGTGGATCCAACCCCTGCTTCCCAGATGACTACAATCTTAACCTGTCTAAGTCTAAGGTTAACCGTTATCTTCCACACATATCCACATAAGTTGTTCCTCTTAATCTGTACCACTCTCCCTTGAGTGGCTCTTGTGCCTTGTATAGAGTGAATGCCATTGTCAAAAAAAGTTCTGTTGGAAACTGTTGTACTTTTTTACCGATAACACTCGGCTTATAAGCGTATTTTGGAAGCCCGTCTTTCTTAGACGAAGCCTTAACCAATTCGGCATACGGAATGTCCACGCTTTATGATATATTTTTATCATCTCATATTGAGAGTGATAATTATATCTTTGGATAAAACTTTTGATATGTTCAGAATTTTCGATTTCACAGGCGATAAGAAATATAACCCCAAACCAAACCTTTGGCCCCCGTACGCGTGGTCACCCACTGTAATCTTGACCTTGTGTCACATTCTGAATGATAAATGATACATACAGCAAAGAAGAATTTTATCTCTCGAAAGTTCCTAATTCATCATGTCGTTACTCTGAACTCAGTCCATCTTTTAACATGTGTACAGTTTATCGCAAACGTAACCTCCGTAGGGGCCAATTTTGTTTTGCGCCCAGTGTTTTGTTTGTTGAAATGATCTGTTTGCGTGATAGAAAGGAGGACTGAAAGGACAGAAAGTAATTCAGGCGATTAAGAAATGGGGGATTAAAAATAGAGAATAGAAAATGAGGGTAAAGTTAGGTCGGGGGTGGTGGTAGAGACGTTCTAGACGAAGAAGGGATGGAAAAAAAGAGGTAAAAAGAAAAGGCGAATGAAGGAAAAAGAAAGAAGATAAAAGAGGAAGAGGAGATAGTAAAATAAAAAACAAAAAAGGAAAGAAGGAAGAAGACAAAACAGAAGGAAAAGTAATATGGGGAAAAGGATATGGAAGCAGAAGGAAATCTAGGAAGTATAAAACATATAGATGAGAAGAAAATAGGTTTGGGAAGGCTGTACAATTGTGGTAGTATCATTAGTAGTAGAAGAAGAAGAAATCAAAGGAAGAAGATACTGAAAAGAAAAGAAATAAAAAGAAAGAAAGAGTGGGAATGATAGTATTAATTGTTATAGGAGTAGTAGTAGAAATAATTGAAAAAGAAGAAAAAGAGTATCAAGGAAAAGTGATCATAGAAAGAAGAAGAAGAAGAAAAAGAAGAAGAAGAAAAAGAAGAAGAAATCAAAGGAAGAAGATACTGAAAAGAAAAGAAAGAAAAAGAAAGAAAGAGTGGCAATGATAGTATTAATTGTTATAGGAGTAGTAGTAGAAATAATTGAAAAAGAAGAAAAAGAGTATCAAGGAAAAGTGATCATAGAAAGAAGAAGAAAAAGAAGAAGAAGAAAAAGAAGAAGAAATCAAAGGAAGAAGATACTGAAAAGAAAAGAAATAAAAAGAAAGAAAGAGTGGCAATGATAGTATTAATTGTAATAGGAGTAGTAGTAGAAATAATTGAAAAAGAAGAAAAAGAGTATAAAGGAAAAGTGATCATAGAAAGAAGAAGAAGAAGAAGAAAAAGAAGAAGAAGAAAAAGAAGAAGAAATCAAAGGAAGAAGATACTGAAAAGAAAAGAAAGAAAAAGAAAGAAAGAGTGGCAATGATAGTATTAATTGTTATAGGAGTAGTAGTAGAAATAATTGAAAAAGAAAAAAAAGAGTATCAAAGAAAAGTGATCATAGAAAAAAGAAGAAGAAGACGAAGAAATCAAAGGAAGAAGATACTGAAAATAAAAGAAATAAAAAGAAAGAAAGAGTGGGAATGATAGTATTAATTGTAATAGGAGTAGTAGTAGAAATAATTGAAAAAGAAGAAAAAGAGTATCAAGGAAAAGTGATCATAGAAAACAGAAGAAGAAGAAGAAGAAGAAGAAGAAGAAATCACAGGAAAGAGATTAAAAGAAAGAGGGTAGCAACTGCTAGTAGAGATAATAGAATAAGAGAAAAAAGAAACGATGAAGAATGATCATCAAGGGAAAGAGATATTGAAAAGAGAAGAATAGAAAATCAAAGAAAAGTGATACTAGAAAATATAAACGAGAGAAGGTGGAAAACATTGTAGTGGTAGTACTAGTAGCATTATTAGTAGTAGAAGTAATGAAAGAAGGAAAAAGAAGAAACAATCAAGGGCAAAAAGGAACTGAAAAGAACAATAAAAACGAAGAAGAACAGAAATCAAAGGAAAGAGATACTGGAAAGTATAGAGTAAAAACGAAGAACGAGAGGAAAAGAAAATAAACTTGAGTAAAAAGTAAAGAAAAGCAAAAATTAAAATAGAAAGAAAAGAGGAAAAAGAAAAAAATAATTTATGAAAAAGTTAATAGAAATAATGAATAAAAAATGAAATAAAAAGGAAGAAGTAATAAACGTAAAAGAAAGACAAAAAAAAAGTGTTATTAAGCGAATTGGAAAACAAAAGAAAAAAAAACTATTGGCGTTTCAATGGAGCGTAAAGACAGGTCAGGAAATTCTTTAGGAAGCCCTAAAAACAAACATTTGAAAGTCGATTTGAAATTGTAAAAATGTCTAAGGTTTTGCGACTTATCTCCTTTCCTTTCGAATCTTATCAAGTCCCCGGTTGGGCTTCGGGGAGACCCGGAACACTACCAGTGGTTTTGGCTATTTTCGGACCGATACGAAAATGTTAAACTTTTAATTAGCACATTCAAATCGGATGTAATTACTGGTAAACTTAAGCAACCTAAATTAGAGAAAAAAAAATGAATGTAAAAAGAAGTTTAAAAAAACGTAAATAGACCTTCTTTGGGACTGAACTCAAAGTAAATAAATTATAATATCTTATCTTCGTGTGTGAATGAAAGGGCGAGTCTAATAAGACATGAATTGATTCGTTGTGAAAGAAACCGAGAATTCTGAAAGTCTTTACTGTTGATATTAATATACTTTGACAGCCATCCATTCAATAAGCACTGGACTGACCGCAAAGGAAAAGGGCATTTTGTTTTTCTTTGATCTGAAAGTTATTTTCTTACTTGCACGAATACCCATCTTTGCCCGGATTTCTAAATATCTAAAAAAAATGGATAAAAATCTAACAGCTCGAACACCCTGAGCACTCGAAAACCTTAGCCACTCGTAAACCAAGAAAACTTGAATTTAAATTCCCTTGTCCCGATAATCTTTTCTTTAAATTCCATTGTTACGATAATCGCTTCTTTAAATTCCCTCGTCACGATAATCGTTTCTTTAAATTCCCTTGTCACGATAATCTCTTCTGTAAATTCCCTTGTCACGATAATCTTTTCTTTAAATTCCCTTGTCACGATAATCGTTTCTTTAAATTCCCTTGTCACGATAATCTCTTCTGTAAATTCCCTTGTCACGATAATCTTTTCTTTAAATTCCCTTGTCACGATAATCTCGTCTGTAAATTCCCTTGTCACGATAATCTCTTCTTTAAATTCCCTTGCCCCGATAATCTCTTCTTTAAATTCCCTTGTCACGATAATCTCTTTTTTAAATTCCCTTGTCACGATAATCTCCTCTTTAAATTCCCTTGTCACGATAATCTCTTTTTTAAATTCCCTTGTCACGATAATCTCTTTTTTAAATTCCCTTGTCACGATAATCTCTTCTTTAAATTCCCTTTTCACGATAATCGTTTCTTTAAATTCCCTCGTCACGATAATCGTTTCTTTAAATTCCCTCGTCACGATAATCGTTTCTTTAAATTCCCTTGTCACGATAATCTCTTCTGTAAATTCCCTTGTCACGATAATCTTTTCTTTAAATTCCCTTGTCACGATAATCTCGTCTGTAAATTCCCTTGTCACGATAATCTCTTTTTTAAATTCCCTTGTCACGATAATCTCCTCTTTAAATCCCCTTGTCACGATAATCTCTTTTTTAAATTCCCTTGTCACGATAATCTCTTTTTTAAATTCCCTTGTCACGATAATCGCTTCTTTAAATTCGGACACCCGACTACTTGAATACCAGGCGACTGGAACACTCGGCCAAACTTTCATTATGTCTTTCCTGATCTTCTTATACAAAGGGATTCAGAAGAGAAACGCTTTACTCACAAAAAAATCCGCTATCAATATTACGAAAATTAACACAAAGAATAGAAGTCTAAATATTCTTTTCCTATGTGCTGGGTCCCTTCACGATATGTTGGGATCATGTTTTTCTATTCCTTCTTATCCTCTCTTTTTCTTTTAGTAACGTTTGTCTTTTCACTATCCCTCCGATTCCCTGTTCTGCTATCCATTTACATAAACTCGACCAAACGCAGAGAAATAATCACTTATATTAGGCGCTTACAGTATTTCTTTTCGTTTTTCTTTCTTTGTAAACAATACATAGAGCAAATTTTATGTTTTAAATACGATACTTCTGCAGTATCTGTCTATATTTCTGAGATGAGGTATTGTGTACGCTATTTACATTATTCGGACTACTGTGCTAATCTTTGTCGCCATATTTATTACAACGTTTGCAATATGAACTCTAGTAAAAACATGAAATGATAACAGCAAAAATTGCAATATGAGCACTGGAAAAAATGATGGCTGATGACCAGAAATTCATACACAGATGTCGTCAAGGACACATGGCACAGTGAATAAAGGCATTGGTTAGATCCAGTGACAGGACCCAAAGAGTGTGAGTTCAATACCCGGTTAAGGCAGTGGAGAACTTGGAGAGGGGAATTAACAGGAGATAACTGATAACTGACACGGCACGTGGAAATAGAACAGTCTACCCCATGGAGCGAAATAAAGGGTTCAGTTCGACATTCCAGCCACCTGTAGAAGGCAGGAGCGTACAACGGCCGAAATGTTGTAATAAATATGGCGACAAAAATGAGGACATTAATCCAAATAATGTAAATATTGTAGATAATTTTGCAGTGTTCTTTATCGATTAATACATTCTATGATATCCAACATAAGTCATAAGCAACAAGAAAGTTCTTAAGAAGATGGAAACTGGTATAAAAATTATGCTATATTACAGTAAAATAAAACATTTTTTGTGTAAGATGCAAAAATTAAAAATTTTGCTCTCCTACCAACTGTAAGTTTTTGTGCGAGACACAAATTTTTGTTGGTAGAAACAGCAATTCTCGAGAATAGGCGCAACTTAAAAAACAAGATGACCACTGCGTAGAATTCTAAAAGGAACAACATATTTATTTACAGCTACAAATTGGAAAAGTATAAAATAAGGATTGCATAAAAATTTCCTTTTGTGCGCTCTTTTGGCAGGATAACAATTTGAGGCAATAAAAAGATTCCACTCGGAAACAAGAAAAATACAAGTCACCAAAGCGTTGGTAAGTCCAACGGACTCGTATACAAAATATATCCAGCCAAAAATACAAAGGGAAGACTCAGAGTATGAGGATTCAGAATATTGCACAAAGCACAATCTTTTAAAAGACACCAACCTCTGTTGTAACGGCTCTGTAAAGGACCTCTCAGGTCGAAGGGGATTTGACATAGGCAAATTCTTGTAGGTTCTGGAGTGTGAAATTTGTCGTATGAATCTGTTTTTGATCTACCTTGACCTCTCACTGGATTGTCCTTTTATGTGATGTCTTTTGAAAACTGCCACGGTCGAAGCTCTGCCGTTTTCTTTTCAACTCTCTTCTTTCTGTCAACTGCTGATAGCAGTCCTTTTTATTCAAAATGGGGTCATAAAATTCGACTCCAGCCAAACTTTTTAGGTCCTAGAAAAACTTGATCCCCATTGGCCAATATATGTAAAATTCTCTTCCGAATATTCAACAAAAGTAGATTCACAAGATCTTGGCGTTTCTTCGCTTGAGCCATAAAAATGCACGAAATTTAAACTTTCTGTTTTTTTATAACAAAATAAAAATTTTATGCTGGAAAGACACTCATAAATAGATGTAAATAGGTTTGCTTATCGTTCTTGCTCACAATCATTGCCGTTCCCTTGAACAGGAGTAGAGGTCCATCCTTTGTTTCCTGTTTAGGAACTTTTACTTCATCTCCGCCTGAACTCTGAAATTGCATTTGCTAATTAAATTTTGATCTCTTCAAGTCTAGAATTAGCGATATTTCCTATTATCTTGCTCTTTCTTACGCTAATACAATTCCACTCAGTAACCCTCTACCTCAAGTGGCTCTTTGGCTTTGCATTAGGTAAATATTAACAAAAAAAAACGTAAAATCAGAAGTGGACAACTGATTGTTTTTTTACACATTTTGAGGAAGGGCACCATAGGAAATTCAATACTCACAGGACGTATTGAGAGAAGGGGGAGTAGGAAAAAATAGCGAGCAACTTCTCAATGGCTCGGTGTGAATGGATAACAGGGTACGGTCAAGGAAAGATGGTACTGTCAATCATTTTTTGGAGATACAAGATGATGATGATATAATCCGTGTTTTTTTTTTGTTTTTTTTGTTTTTGCATATCAACTTGTCTCACTCCGGATTATACAGCATTAAGAAATATTTACGGTAACCAGAAAATCTCTTTTGACCTACATCCTGTCTGACTGAAAGAGTCACGTTCTCAATGCCATGGCTTTCAAAAGGTAATCTACAAGGAATACAAGAGATACATAGAATACATGTAAAATCTCAAACTGATATGTACTTTGCGTCTCACCGCATATCGTGTCAGAATAGATTTTGCGCAGTGTCCTTCAGAGAAGAAGCCAAATGCAGAGTTCACATGAGAGGTAACCTCCTAGTCGGGGGTAGGGATCCGCGAATTATTCGATACTAACAGGTGAACACGTGTCGGACTAGATGCGCCTGATACGTGGGAAAAAAAAATAAAGTTGTTATATAAACACTGACTCCAGTGTGGTGATGGATAGTCTCTCAGATAACGCCGACGAGAATATTCTGGGGGAAGGGTTCGGATCCACACACATGCTCACACGCCAACTGGCCGATGGAAATTGACTAATCTTTTCTTTAAATGCCTTGTCACGATAACCGCTCACTTGTCTACCGCCGTAAAGTTGTCTCTCTGTGCTTTAAAAAAAAATACTTTCATGGTAATTGTTCGGGTGAACTCTTCACTATGGTACCTAGACTTTATGACTTTAAGCGCAATACTAGATGAATTTACAGTTGAGCTGGCTAGATGTAAACGTAAGTTATATGTTGATAGTTTCTTTTCTCGCACTTTTTGCTTGTTTACCTTCCTTCCGGCTCCATGCTTTCCAGACAACTTTAATCTGCAAGAATTTAAATGCAATGTCAATCACTATCTACTGTCCTGCTGATTGTTCTTTTCTCTTTGTACTCATTACTAATATTTCTGTTCCTTATTTGTTCACAACCTGTAACCCCTTGTCTCTTAGTGGCTTTACTACCTTGCTTGGGATAGCAGTGGTTAAAAAATGTCCGTGGTAACCTCTTCTGTATGCCGTCTTAAAGTTATTCATTTTTCCGTTATCATTCTGTTGGCAAACCTATTTTATGAAAGAAACGCTGGTACAATGCAATATTCCATTTCATCCATTTAGCTTAATGTCTGACGAAGCTAAGCTCAATAAATATCACTAGCCAAGGAAATTCAAATGATAATTCTCCAGGCAAACCTGGGTGATTGGCACAACACAATCTTCGTTTTTCATATTTTCACTATTTGGACTAGGAATACGCTATCCTATTCCTACGCTGTAAGACAGTTGTTTATTTCTCACTAGCGTTGGTGGTCTGTGTTCGGGCCTAGGTGGGAACCAGACTTTCGAACGCTTATTTTAAAGGCAGGCATACCTCCCACATAGATCTCGGGCGTAATATAACCGTACAACTTCCATTTGCCGAACGAAGGAACTTTGGCACATGATGGGATCAAATTTCGGTCGGCATTTTGAAAAATATACATCGTTTGGCACATTGTAATAATGTCCCTTCGTTCAAAGTCGTGTCAGAATGAATTGGCTCGAAAAAATGACAGGGAACATGTAAACAAATAACGAAAGATGAAGAAAAATAATGATGGAAAGAAAATAGTAAAATTTGATACAATATATTGCGCATTTTGAATAAAAATGCAATGTGTAATCTTCGCTGAATCGGCGGAAATAACAAAGGTTTCTTTCTTTTGCATTGCGACATCGTAAAGGTTGGTAAGGAATTCTGCAATCGATACATTTCAGGAAAAAATGTCTAAATTCAGCACGGGTTTATTTTATTTTTAATCGTGGTATTAGAATTCTGGCATCTTTCCGATATTTGCATGCGTACGTGCGTTCTTTCTTTCTCTAAGAAACGGTCCTCAACCAAGGTCCATATGGAACCTGAGTGGCGCGGGGGTGGGGTCATATAACATTACTGGGATCCATAGGGGTCCATTTTAAAATGGTTTATCATAAGTTATTTTACTAGTGTATATAAATGTTTCATAGAATTTAGTTATTAAATACAAGTTTATTTGCATTAATTAGTTTTACTTCAAAATAAAACATATTTACTTACTATTTCTTTAATACTATTTCTAAACTTATCTATTACTACAAACATAAAGTGAGCTTTTTTTTTTCCTTTGGGATTGTTATAGGAATCCACCAAAATAAATTGTAAAAGTGGTCTATGTGTCCCCCCCCCCCAAAAAAAAATAGAATTGTTTGAAAACCTCTACGTTTGGGTCTTCATATCTATCTATCTATCTATCTATCTATCTATCTATCTATCTATCTATCTATCTATCTATCTATCTATCTATCACATTCTATACATTATCTATCTATCTATCTATCTATCTATCTATCTATCTATCTATCTATCTATCTATCTATCTATCACATTCTATACATTATCTATCTATCTATCTATCTATCTATCTATCTATCTATCTATCTATCACATTCTATACATTATCTATCTATCTATCTATCTATCTATCTATCTATCTATCTATCTATCTATCTATCACATTCTATACATTATCTATCTATCTATCTATCTATCTATCTATCTATCTATCACATTCTATACATTATCTATCTATCTATCTATCTATCTATCTATCACATTCTATACATTATCTATCTATCTATCTATCTATCTATCTATCTATCTATCTATCTATCACATTCTATACATTATCTATCTATATATCTATCTATCTATCTATCTATCTATCTATCTATCACATTCTATACAGTATCTATCTATCTATCTATCTATCTATCTATCTATCTATCTATCTATCTATCTATCTATCACATTCTATACATTATCTATCTATCTATCTATCTATCTATCTATCTATCTATTTATCACATTCTATACATTATCTATCTATCTATCTATCTATCTATCTATCTATCTATCTATCTATCTATCTATCACATTCTATACATTATCTATCTATCTATCTATCTATCTATCTATCTATCTATCTATTTATCACATTCTATACATTATCTATCTATCTATCTATCTATCTATCTATCTATCTATCTATCTATCTCCATTTGTTAACATCTGTCTAACTGAAATAATAATAATATGATTCAATGTATGTCAAGGCGCATAGAATCATTGTCATTAAGTATCGAGAGCAATAGTCTATTAATGAATGTTTCAAAAACACAAATAGCTAATCTTAGCTACTTTTGGGTTACTAAAAAGACAAATTATATTCAAAATTGTTGATTAGCTGTAGATTTCATGATACCTTTCAAGTGTTACATGAATATTTCATCAAAATTGTTGTCCTTGCCAAATTAATTATTATTCTCCTAATAACCTTATTATATAATTTATATAATGATATAATTATCCCCCTAATAAACTAATTATTATTCTCCTTTCCATTCAGGTTTTCGCACATTTAACTGACCCGTGAAAAATGTCCCGTGAATGTCAGAACAAAGCCGATAACGTATGTATGAGGCGAACTGACTTTTGCATCTCAAAAGCAAAATATAGCACCTACTGTGAGAAAAGCTTACCAACTATATGTCGGATGCAAAATTGGGGACAAAGACAAGAAGTGGGCACCATACATATGCTTCAACACCTGTGCAACAAATCTCAATCAATGGCTAACCACAAAGAAAAAAAATATTTGCCTTTTGCAGGGCCCATGATTTGGAGAAAACCAACCGCTCATACCATACTGCATGGGTGCCTCCAGTTACTAAGAGGTTGTCAAGGAAAAATTAATGGAAAGTGCAATATCTAAACATTCCATCAGCTTCGCGCCCTCTCCTCCATAATAGAAACATCCAAGTTTCAAAGGCACTGCAATCGTATCGGATTCAGTCAGATGATGATGAAGACAACGAAACTTCAAAGCTTGAACCATCAACTTCATTTGACCAAGATTATTGTCCAACATCCGTTTTGGAACCACATCTCATAACTCAAAGAGTCCTAAAGGACGTAGAGATTTGGAATTGCCTAAGAGTAAAGTAGAACGATTATGTTTCAGGTTAGCTGGTGATGTATGAATTTCCCATTTCCTTGATCTTCTAAAGGCTCAAGAACCATTCTTCATTGTGGAAGGTGATTTGATGTCATGCAATGATATCAGTGATCATATGCAATCGCTTAATGTCAGAGGAATGGAGGCTGTTCATTGAGTCCTCGAAGCTGATTGAATACAGTAATTGTGCCATAAGGTCGATTAATACTGATTGAATAATTGTGCCATAAGGTCGATTAATACTGATTGAATACAGTAATTGTGCCATAAGGTCGATTAATACTGATTGAATACAGTAATTGTGGCATAAGGTCGTAAAAAATGGGAAGCCGATCGACACTATCTTATACCTAGCTAATCAGATTTACGGCCCATTCATTCGTTAAAATTTACTCATCACCATAATTTATCCGTCACTATTCACTCCTACATACACCAAAATACTTTATATACACAATTTCAAAGGTGTCTTGTTACACAGTGGTAAGGTTTTACCTTCAATCTCAGTTGGTCATGCAGTTCACATAAAAGAAACATGCATTAATATGAAAACTACTGAGATGTATTTAACTATGGTCATCATAACTGGCAACTTTGCGGGGATTTGTAGGTTGTTGTTCTGTTGCTAGGACTGCAAGGTACTAGCAAAGAGTTCAAGATACTAGTAAATTCTGCAAGATACTAGCAAGGAGTGCATATATATATATATATATATATATATATATATATATATATATATATATGTGTGTGTGTGTGTGTGTGTATATATGTTTGTCTGTGCGTGTGTGTATATATATGTGTGTGTGTGTGTGTGTGTGTGCACTCGCTAGGTAAATAATCCGAAGATCTTTAGTATTTTTGTTTTTATTTAAAAAAAAAAAAAAAAAAACAGTGCTCGATACAAAAGTAGAGCCTAAATTATAATTCTTTTCTAAAATATGATTCCTTTGCTACATAAGAGTTCTCATGTTTCAAAAACAAGAGCTGAAAACTTCAATATAATTATTAGAATTAAATTGAATTTAAAGTATCAAGCTCTTCTTTCATCTTCAAGTAAAATGATTTCAAAAATTTCGCTTGAAGATGAAACAGATCTTGATAATTTAAATTTAATTCTAATAATTATATTGACGTTTTTTGACTCTTGTTTTTGAAAGATAAGAACTCTTATGTAGCGAAGGGATCATATTTTTAAAAAATAATTATAATATATATATATATATATATATATATATATATATATATATATATATATATATATATACCCCTGGTCAAAATCTTAAGCTTAAAATGTTCACTTGTTTGTTGATAAACTATATTTTCTAATTAAATGTAAATGTTTCGCAAATATATTTTGATTAAAGTAACAGTATTTTATATTTTTTAAACCCTTTTGTGTGTGTATATATATATATATATATATATATATATATATATATATATATATATATATATATATATATATATATATATACCAGCAGGGATACCCGGTATTGCTCGGAAAATCTCTGAATAAGAATTTATTATTTTTGCGCCATTTTATAGAAAATAATATTTTATTCATTCTTCAAAAAATAAACTTCATTGGTTATTTTTGTGTTTTTTTTTGTTACAAAATAACTAAATTTTGGAAAATACCACACTACAAAAATCCCACGATATGGGGTGGGGGCTTAGGGGCTGAGCATGCCCCTTATTTTTATTCAGAAAGATATTTTATTTTTAAATACTAACATAAATACTCTCTTAATGTTTTAAAACAAATCAAACTTCGATAAAAGTATATTAACCTTTTATTAAATTATTATTAATAAAAAATGTAAATAAACCTAAATTGAGATCTATTTAAACTAAACATTTAATTTAATCCTTCTTTTCAAGCAAAAACTACAGCGAGCCTTAATTCTTCGAAAAATAATTATTTACTATTTATTTTGGAGGGGAATTTAGATATTTTTAAGTAAATAAAGTTTAACTTTTAAACCTTAAAAGATAGTAGAAGCAAGAAACTTTGAGAATTTTGTTTTGAAAATCGATTTTGTTCAAACTTAAAGTTATATTTGTATTTGAAAAGAAAAAATTAATTAAAAAAAATTTAACAGAGACAGAAATGAATATTTCGTTTACGAATTTAAGTATATTTTATTTAAACTAATTTTCGAAAAAATAAGACTCGCTAGGTCGAAAAATATTAATAAATGAATAAATACACACACACACACACATACACGTTAATTATGCTAGTTTTTTGTAGTTTTAGCCGGACACACACACATACACACACACTCAAATATTTAAATAATAAAAAGCCCAATATAATAAACATTTTTTGTCAAATAATTCTATATGATATTCTCGTTCTTTTAAATTTACTTTGTTGTTTTAATATTAATATTTTTTTAAGTTACACTTTTATTTATTATAGGGTTAAAAAATAAAATACTGTTACTTTCATCAAAATATATTTGCGAAATGTAGTTTATCAACAAACAATGAGAACTTTTTAAGATTAAGATTTCCAATGATTTCTGTCAAACGCTCATATCTGCTCGAAACGTATCTTAACGCAAACAAATGAAATCAAATATGAAATAGACCTAAGTCCAACAATTATTTTAATTTATTTGCTGATTATATATATATATATATATATATATATATATATATATATATATATATGTATATATATATACTAGCAGCATGACCCAGCGTAGCCAGGGCTTGATTCAAAAATCGTAAGACTCATACAGCGATCGCTATCACTTGACTTAAAATATTTTTGCCTTTCCTTGCCTTTAAACGAGTGCCCTTTGCCGTGCTGATGTTGCTACATGCCTTACTTCTAGCCTATCTCACACTGCGAATTTTTTCTAAGCTCTATACTAAACATTAAATCTATTACGAAAAAAGAACTAAACAAAATGAACACAAAACGATCAGCTTTAAAAAAGGACTCGTAACTGGAAAAACCGAATGAAAAAAGAATGTTAACAACAAATACTTTTTCACACCCAACCCAGTTCTGCGGAATCAGAATGAACGTTGAGTTTAAGCAAGCGAATGAGCCAATTGGAGTAAAGTGCCATGCAGATTTAAATTTTTCCCACTTGTGATGAATGCAGCTATCGATTTTTTTTGCATGCTAGCATGCTAGTTAACATTCGTGTCAGTCAGCTGTTGCCTCTCACGCTGGCCAATAGAATCTTCCTGCCTATTCGTTGCGGCCAGCTATTGGCTCTCACTCTGGCCAGTACAAAATGGCCGCAAACTACATGAAAACTGCCGTAGAAGCATGAAAAAATCGATTATTCCCACTATCGATGGGAGTTGGGAAATGCAAAGTCGGTCTTGGCCTTTCCCGCTAACTTGGAGCATGTGCATGCAAATTTTGGTGCAAATCTGTCGAAAATTGCGGCCGTGCATTCGTTACACACACACACACACACACACACACACACACACACACACACACACACACACACATCCTGCCTTATATATATATATATATATATATATATATATACTGATAAACTTCTACAACAACAAATTCTCAAATTGCCATATTGGTAAAAACCGCATTCACTTAAAATTTCAAAAAAATTCAAACTTAGCATTGCGACTGCACGCTCAAAAAGTTTGTATCCGTTATTAAAAAAAACGTATTTCGATTCGCATCATATTTTTTCGTTTCGGATGCTGCCTGAATTTTACCAAAAACAAAATAATTTCCATGCCAGAAGATGACTGTATGTAAAGTCAAAAGTACTTGCATATTTAAGAACGACCTTATACAGCTTATAATTTTTTAAAAAAAACCATAAAACAAGGACCATAACATTCATCGAGTGATTAGTTTGTTAATGCATCTTTAAAATTGTTAGCGAAGAGATTTCGCCATTTTATATCATTAACTTTACTAATTCTCTTTTTGTATGAATCATTTATTGTAATATATATACATACATACATACATATATATATATATATATATATATATATATATATATACGCAGCTGGTTATGAGGCGCCAGTTTTCCGCCTTCGCTCATTCTTCGGCTTGAAGCTGAACTGTGTTGTCAGAGGCTATTTAAAATGCATGCCACAGAAGCATTTTATAGACAGTAGGCTGTTATCCCGACTATCACCTCCGGCTTTTGAATATATATATATATATATATATATATATATATATATATATATATATATATATATATATATATATATATATATAACATGATATACATTACGTGTCATAAAAGCTAAACAAAATTAACAGTTTTTTTTATATATATGAAAAAGTTTGTAACAAAAATATAAGTAAGACTAATTACGAAATAGTACGAAAACAAACACATACTGAAATGTTTGTTAATTTTAGAAAAAGATATCAGAAACCACAAGTTAAAATATAAATCTGGATTTAAGGCCAAAATACTACTCGGAAATTATGAAGTCATTATTTATACTGCCGTTTTGACAGTCTTTTCTTTTTATATGCCATGCCCTTTCAGTATGTAGACGATCATGGCTCTCCACTTTTCCCTATCCCTTGTAGCTCTAAATAGGTTTCGTGCACTTGCCAACTCTCTCAGACCTCGTTCTGTTATCCACTTCTATCTATCTATCTATCTATCTATCTATCTATCTATCTATCTATCTATCTATCTATTTCAACCTATTCATATCTATCTATCTATCTATCTATCTATCTATCTATTTCAACCTATTCATATCTATCTATCTATCTATCTATCTATCTATCTATTTCAACCTATTCATATCTATCTATCTATCTATCTATCTATCTATCTATTTCAACCTATTCATATCTATCTATCTATCTATCTATCTATCTATTTCAACCTATTCATATCTATCTATCTATCTATCTATCTATCTATCTATCTATCTATCTATCTCAGTGTATTCATATCTATCTATCTATCTATCTATCTATCTATCTATCTATCTATCTATCTATCTATCTATCTACCAGGTATGTCATGCATTTATTTCCTTTGTCTCTTTTTCCCTCTCTTTTCCTCCTTTTTCCCTTACATGTCCCAAAAATTTCATCTGCCTCTTCCTTTTAAGTATAAGCTTCCTCCTCGTTTGCATCCTCTCCAAGACCTCATCGTTGCTCACACGCTCGGTCCATGATATCCTTAGCATCCTTCTGTAGAACCACAACAGTTTTGACAGTACTAACACCTAAGCTATCAATTGATAAAAAATGAACGAGGGTAGAAAAATGTAAAGTTGATAAATATAACTTTAGGTAAGTAAAAACAGAAAGTAAAATAAATAAAAATAAAACTAATGAGCTTCAGGTTAGTTTTACAGAAATAAATAAATACTAATACAGAAAAAACCCGGCAAGTCAAAAGAATTGAAAGATATGATAATAAGCAATACATATATAACTTCAAATGAATATAATAATCCAAATATATATAATAAAATAAATAATTCCAAATTATTAGGTTGGTGCAAAAATAATGTCGTTTTCTTACATATGTTACTATGTGAGAAAACGACATTATTTTTGCACCACCCTAATATATTAAATTATTATATTACTTTTAAGCAATATTTACGTTTTTCAGTTAAACTTAAAATGCGCTAATTTTTTGGATTTTTCACAAAACGCGTCATCTTTCCTTCAGTTCAGAACGCCAATTCTCGGGGAAGGAGTTTAACTGGGCAGAAAGCAGTCCATCTAGGAGAAGAAAATGATTTTAAACATCCGCTGCCTTGCAGTCTTATCCAAACATGGAGAAGGCTATGGAAGGAAATCCAGACAGAAAACCCAGATGGGAACCCCAAAGGCGGTTGTTTGTCAACACTGTCAACTTTCCAGCAGCTTCTGCAGTCAAGCTGGACCCAAATGTAATGCCATGTATTCCTTTGGATGTTGTCGGTACGACTGAGACAAGTGAGGGATATGTAGTCTGGGTGGCGTACAGCCTCTATATACCATTGTCCAGGCTGGCACCTTGAAGAGGTCACTCCAATTTCACCTGCAAAAGACATATATATAAGATTAATAGTGGATAACTTAATGCCATAATGAACGAAAATGTCTAAACTAACGCGTTTTGTCCATAGAACGAATTATGTGTGGGTGGGGTGTGAAGAAATACAAATGCCACTTGCAATTGTACATTGGAAACTCATTACCTATCGATCTATCTATCTATCTATCTATACAATTCTGTTTCTATCTATCTATGGAATTCTGTTTCTATCTATCTATCTATCTATCTATCTATCTATCTATCTATCTATCTATCTATCTCAGTCTATTCATATCTATCTCCGTCTGTTCATATCTATCTATCTATCTATACAATTCTGTTTCTATCTATCTATGCAATTCTGTTTCTATCTATCTATCTATCTATCTATCTATCTATCTATCTATCTATCTATCTATCTATGCAATTCTGTTTCTTTCTATCTATCTATCTATGCAATTCTGTTTCTATCTATCTATCTATCTATCTATCTATCTATCTATGCAATTCTGTTTCTTTCTATCTATCTATCTATCTATGCAATTCTGTTTCTATCTATCTATCTATCTATCTATCTATCTATCTATGCAATTCTGTTTCTTTCTATCTATCTATCTATCTATCTATGCAATTCTGTTTCTATCTATCTATCTATCTATCTATCTATCTCAGTTTGATCATGTCTATCTCAGTTTGATCATGTCTGTCTATCTATCTATCTATCTATCTATCTATCTCAGTTTGATCATGTCTATCTATCTATCTATCTATCTATCTATCTATCTATCTATCTATCTGTAGTCAGATGCACTATTTCCTGTGTACATGTACATGTACACATTCATTTGAATCTCTGAATGTCTATCGCCTAACTTCTTTTTTTATATTAATTCCAATGATCCTCTTGTATAAAGTTGCTCTCCCTTTATTTACCCCTACCTCTCTGGTTCCCTCTCTCTTTCTCTTTATATTCTACTTCATTCTTTTTTGCCTTTTCTTTCCACCCTCTCCCTTGTCTACCTGAAGCACTTCGTGTCATGTTGTTTTCGTTGGGAAAGAATCCCAGCACGAAACTATATAACTATTCGACCAATTCCAGTCGGCAATGACACTGGCATAACCGGAATGCGATTAGAAATACCCGACCCTCTCCCTAACGATGCACGGCTCGATGCTATAAGAAACGATTTCGGCTTGTCTTTTTTCTTCCCCCCACCTTTTTTTTGTTTTGTTTTGGGATTCGGAGTTGGGGTTGTTCAGCGTATGTATCTATGTATGTATGTAGATATAGAAGCAATGGGTGGGAGACAACGCTTTTATTTATTTACTTTGTTCTTTCTTTTTCCTTACCTTTTTTTTTTCTTTTCTCGTTCCTTTTTCCTTTTTCTTTTTTATTTATTTACCTTTCTTAAGTTTTTTTTTCGTTTCCTTTCATGTAATTTTCTTTCTTTCTTTCTTCCTTTCTTTCTTTCTTTCTTTCTTTCTTTCTTTCTTTCTGTCTTTCGTACGTTTTGTTTTCTTCTCTCCACCCATTTCTTTCTTTCTTTCTTTCTTTCTTTCTTTCTTTCTTTCTTTCTTTCTTTCTTTATTTATTTATTTATTTATTTCTTCTACGTACATATTTTCTCACGTGTACCGTGAGCTACCAGATATTTTTCTTCTAAATCTTAAATAATGTACTTCGGTAGGGGAAAGAGAATGTAAAGCCGTTGTAAGAAAAACCTAATACACACACACACACACACACACACACACACACACACACACATATATATATATATATATATAAAAATGTATATATGATCGGAATCGATCAAATTCAAAATGAGGTCATTTTACACAAATGAAAACCCACAAGACGCAAACTCACGTATTTTCAAAAATAGACACACACCCTCACTCTTTCTCTCTGTCTCTGTCTCTCTCTCTCTCTCTCTATATATATATATATATACATATATATATATATATATATCACACAGACGTACGCACGCACACACACGTATGCATATAAAACATGCATACAATCGATCATACATATACCCAAGTATACTGAGAGGCATATATATATATATATATATATATATATATATATATATATATATATAAGATTAATAGTGGATAACTTATATATATATATATATATATATATATATTTATATATATATATATATATATATATATATATATATATATATATATATATATATGTGTGTGTGTGTGTGTGTGTGTGTGTGTGTGTGTGTTTAAACAGAAGTTTGTTACCACAGAACTTATATATAGATTTAAAAGTGCAGAAAAGCATTCTTCTTTATGGATCGTTTTCAACCAAAACTTGGTCAGAAGAATATGTTGGCAAATATTAAATTCACAGAATAACAATTCACATTGCGAGAAAAGATATATATATATATATATATATATATATATATATATATAAAGAGAGAGTATATATTAGGCTTTTACAACAAAAACATGTAAGAATTGCTACAAAATTGCAAACGCCTGGTGAGACGCATTGTTATACGTTGAAACACGATTTCTCACCGTACCTATATATATATATATATATATATATATATATATATATACTAATAGAGGTAATGGTAGATTATCACTCAGTTGAGTCTCTGTCTTCGATCAGAGTTCAACTCAGTTGCGTCCCTGTACGCGGATACAGCTCTGGCGGGGGTGGGGAATTACTGTGAGGTGCCCGTCCAGAGGTACATCTACCCGCGACAGTGCCGACAGCATTGCACTAGAATGGGGGGGGGGTGCGTGGTTGGGTGTATGTGGGGGGTTGTAACATCGATGCCAGCGCAGACGATGGTTGCAGGGTTGGGTAATTTGGGCTCTGGCCCGAGTGTACGCGCTCAATAAACTCGATCTTGTGTCACATCACCTCGCCGTGGGGAGTCGGCGAAATACCAGCCCAGTCATGTTGCTGTGGGCGTTGGGAATTTCTCATTAAAGCCAATAGTTGATGTTCAATACCAGATCTATAAAGTTGTAGCCTCTGTCTGTCTGTTTGTTATCGAACTTCTAGGATTTTGGAGATAGACTGCCCCCCTCCCCATATATATTCTGAAACTACATTACCCAGGGTATTTGGATAAGTATATTTCATTTTGATCAAAGCAGTGTCCCGGTGGAGGGCACCAAACTCCAGTGAAAATGTTTTTCCCTTTGATATGAATTAAATCTAAATTTGAAGAAGGCAATGTCTCCTAGTGTAGTTAGATAAGTATATTTAATTTTGATCAAAGATGGGGAGCACATATCCCTCACTGATTTTATCTTTAATTTGAGATTATGTTTTTTTAATTGAACATATTACTTCAAACCTTATTTTTAGTGGATACCCGTATTTGAGTAGACGCCTGTATTTGAGTAGACACCCCTCCTTTTAAAAAAAACAGGCTTTATTTCGTCTACTTATGAAAACTTAATAATGAAATTGTACTACAGTAGGATTCGAACGTGCATACCTCTTCTTAGGACGAACTGCCGTTTGACCCGGCGACCACTGTCGAATTAAACATTTAAAAAATCCATTTACTCTTTAGAAATTGTTTTGTTTTCGTTTCGGATCCGAAATAGCAGATATGGCTTTCGAGAAAAAGAACCTCGCCAGGTTCAAATCCTGCCGGAGTGCACATTTTCTTTATTAAGTTTTATCGAGTTTTTATTTTTATTTTATTTTTTTTAATTTTTAATTTTTTTTTTTTTTTTACTAAAGAATAGACACAGATAGATTTATATTTATTAACCTGACATATTTTTAACTTAAACGTTAATTTTAATGGATACCCATGTTTGACTAGACGATCCGTTTATTTATTAAACAGTATATTTATTTATTTTCGTCCCCTGGCCTGAATTTTCAAGGAGGGTTATTGAAGAAAAATATGCTTTCTCCGGCAGGATTCGAACTCGCGTTTCCCCTAACAGGAGAAAACCGTCGTTAGGTGCAACGTGTTTTAGACCGGCTCACTCTTCAACTTTGCATGATCATAAAAAGAGGGTCTACTCTGCTAGAATAAAGTTTTTTTTTTTTTTTTTTTAAAAGGGTGCAATATTATTCTAGGAAATCAAACGTAGTCGAGATCATATAGAGCCATTGTGAACTTCACGAGATTTTCGATGTCTATATTATGCACGCTTTGCCAGAGTTATTAGGTTGGTGCAAAAATAATGACGTAAAAATGTCGTTTTTTTGACGTATTTTTAACGTCAAAAAACGACATTATTACGTTATTGTTTTTGCACCAACCTAATAGATACGGTTTTGAACTCAGATCTATCCTCCTCCTAGACTGGTTGACAACAAGTCCTAGACAGCTGAGACTGTTATTTAATCTATAGCTTAGGGAGGAGAGGAGAAAGTGTATTTGTGCAAAAGTGAATGTAACGAAAATGGCGTGAATTCGAAATCGGCTCGACGATTTCACAATTCAAGCCCCCCCCCCGATGCAAATATGCTAATTGATTTGTTAAAATTAATGACAAAAAAAAATAAATAAACAAAAAAAACAATAGAAAACTGCTTCAAAGAATATATATGCAAAAGTTATTTCCATACGCTTAATATATACAATTTTTTTTAATCTATTTAATCAAAATCTTCTCTATTCATTCATTCATTCATTCATTCATTCATTCTTTCTTTCTTTCTTTCTTTCTTTCTACCTCAGTTTGTTCATATCTATCTATCTATCGCATTTTGTTCATATCTATCTATCTATCTATCTATCTATCTATCTATCTATCTGTTCATATCTATCTGACTAACTTTCTATGTTCAAATTTATCTATCTCAAGCTGTTCATATTCATCAAACTATCTATCTGTCTATCTATCTATCTTTTTTTGAAAAAAACAAACTAGAAAACTGCTTTAAAGAATAAATATGCAAGTTATTTCCATACGCTTAATATATACCATTTTTTCGAAGCTATTTAATTGAAATCTTTCTTTTTCTCTCTTTCTTTCTTTCTTTCTCAGCCATTCCATATCTATCTATCTATCTATCTATCTATCTATCTATCTATCTATCTATCTATCTATCTTATCCACTTATTTCATATCTATTCATTTGCTTACCTTTTCTTTTTCGGTTCTCCTCTTTCTCTCCCCCCCACTCTCTCTATAAAATGGAATCCTCTTATGTTTCTGTTATCAGGTTTAATATATAATAAACTTGTCAATCCAAGATCACATAGTAGCACTTGGTCTAGTTATGGTCCTCCCTAAGTTTCACAATGTGTCTGCAGGAACAATCACTGAAAAAACACTCAATAAATAAAAGTTTATTCCTTTTACATTTCTGCCGCGTCATATTAACATTATGGCATTGAAGTCACCATTTTTATTCTTACGCAATGAAAAAGGTTCTTGAAACACAAATTTTTAATATCATTGTTTTGGGAATCTTTGCTTTTTTTTTTTTTTTTTTTTTAGTTTGCATCCCCCCACGCCACTAAAAAATGTACATATATGTATTTTTTATGCAATATTCTCCTCCACCCATCGGTTAAAATCTGGAAAATTCTTAAAGACTAATACGACTGACTGCTTTACAGAAACATAAAATGCCAAAATGGCAGAGGAACGGATGAAAAAAGAAGACGACTTGGAATTCCAAAGATATGATGGCGGAAAGGTTCACGTGACTATTGTCATGACATTGTCCGATAGTTGTAAGAGGAGACATTGTCGGGGGAGCGGGAAAGAAAACGTAAGGAAATGCACAGTATATAATAATTAACAATATGAATAAACATATGTATAAAAATACGTACTTATATAACTATGTCTTAATATATATATATATATATATATATATATATATATATATATATATATATATATATATATATTTCCTATACTTGTATTTTGATTGGTCCATCTAACTTTTGTAACAACGTTTTCCCCTTGCGAAGGATTGTTAATTAATTTGAAACTTTTAAAACCTTTTATTTTACATTCAACATCATCACTTGATAAGTCACCGAGGGTGTTGAAACAAAATGGCTATTTTTGTAGTGATTTTATAACATATTTATGTTATAATTTTTTTTTAAATGAATAATTATATCTGCTCTACTTTGTATTGAGCACTCTTTTAAGAATAGTAATTGTTGGTTATTGGAATTCATTCCACATACACCAATCATATACTTGGATATATATATATATATATATATATATATATATATATATATATATATATATATATATGTATATGTATATATATATATATATATATATATATATGGAGAGCGTGTGTGTCTATAACTAATGAAATAAAATAATTCACATATCTTATCCTGGCGCTAAGTTTAATGTATATATTTTTATGTTCAAATCCTTGGCGAACATCTTATTCAGCAAGTTATTTTTGTAAAGATACTTTTTTCTTTTTTCTTAAATAAAAGCGAGAGATGTTTTAAATAATTTTAGAAATGGTGAAAGAATATATATATATATATATACACTAGTAATATATATATATATATATATATATATATATATATATATATATATATATATATATATATATATATATATATATATATATACTAGTGTAGCCGTGCCTCCAAAATTGACGGCAAGAAGGAATGTATTATAAGTAATATGTATTATATTGTAAGTAATTTTCGTTTAATCGAAACTACAGTTTATAAACACCCCAGGAAATATATCTGTTTATTATCTTCATAAATTCTCCATATTGACCACCCAAATTAAGTTCCCAAAACACAATATTTTGTGTAAGCTTTGGAAGGTTTGAGAACTTGATAGTCCGTAGATCCAATCTGTAATTTCATTCTGCTTATTTCTCGTCCTACTAAGAGCAACGTATCAGCAGATTTTTTTTTAAATTTATTTATTTTTTCCCCAAACTATTACCAAATTTCAAATTCCATTCGAATTCCTTACATCCACATACGTGCTAATAACCTTGAGAAAGGTATGAATCCTCTTCTCCCCACTCCCATCAACGAGTAAATAGCAGGACAGACCAGGTTCTATATCATTGGATAGCAACTGGTCTACCGCAGAAAGAAATGGCAACCTACTGCAGAAAAAAAAAATTCCCTCGTCAGTCATGTATCGAAAAATACATGATCGCCTAAGCGTGTATCACTCATGGCACTTAACTGACTATTACCAAATTCCACAAAATTGTATTAGAATCCATTTTTAGCCATGTAACCGTTTTGAAATTCTCAGAATTAAAAAGTAAAGATGAACCGGAAAAATTATTAATCTTTTTACTTTTTAATTCTGCTGATAATTTCGAAAAGCTACATATATTTTTAAATTTTCTATTTTCTTGAATTTATTTCCGTGTTTCCGACCCACCATGAAACTATGATACGGAAAAAAATTTATTTATGTTATGGAAAATAATTTTTTATTCAATAAACTTCATCTTTTTTTTGGTTTGTTACTAACATGAAAAAAGTAAATAATTTTAAATTAAGTTTTATTAAAACAAAAAGCTATGGAGAGCCTTATTTTTTTGAAAATTAAAATATAATTAAATTCGTAAAATAAATATTCAACACGACTAATTTTACCCGTCTGTCTCACATAATTTTTATTTTTTTACGAAAGTTCTTTTTTCTTTTCAAAAACAAATATAACTTGAATTTGCACACTTCCGTTCAATTAGCGTTAATAATTGAACAGTGTACATCAGGAATTTTTTTACTGCAAAAGTTCCCAAAGCACAATGTTGTTTGTGCAAACTTTGTAGTCATATATATATATATATATATGAATATATACGCAATCACTCACTCCCCCACACTATATATATATATATATATATATATATAGGTATCCCTCGATTAATGCCTTTTCGATTAGTACGTATCCTTTAATCTATATATTAGCGCACTAATCACCTGGTATTTTCAAGCGGTAACCCATCTAGGTACTGACCAAACTCGACGTTACTTAACTTTGGTGATCTTATGGGAACCTGTGTTTCAATGCAGTGTTGCCGTAAGCCAGTGAGACATGATTTAAACCCTTACAACAAACAACTGTCTTGATTTAAGATGGTCTCCTCTAGTCCCTCTGTGTGTTGCACTCTCTTTTTGTCTGTTTGTGTCAGCTGTCGGGGTACTGAGTAGGCTCGATGTTGCTTAACTTCAGTCATCGTACAAGAACCAGTCTTTCAACGGGATATGGCTCTAAGCCTGGCAATTATTAATTAGTATCAAATTCAAATTCCTCTATCAGAGAAATGAAATTTTTCCATAAAATGACATCTTTTTTTTTATTCAAATTGGACAGCTTTAGCAAAATCTCGAGGAACAATTCCTTCAAGAATGTCTCGCCTTGTCCAACGACAGGAATCGAAACTATATCCTACACCGAACCGTCATATAGCTTGGCGTGCTATACCATTTAGCTACAGAGGAATCGTCTAGTTACCAAGACCTTTGTTTTCGTTAGGATACGCTTAGAGCAGATATGATCGTTCGAGGAAAATCATTGGAAATTTGTTGTTTAAAAGCAGAAATTTGATCTTGCTAACCAGATGTTTCCTCTGTAGTTAAATGGTATAGCACGTCAGGCTATATGACGGTTCGTGTAGGATACCAGTTCGATTCCTGTAGGAGATCATATATTTTCTATGAAATTTCTCGGACACAGATCCAAGATTTCTCGAAACCGATAGATGCCACACACACCTATATATATATATATATATATATATATATATATATATATATATATATATATATATATATATATATATATATATATATATATATATATATATATATATATATGAAAATTTTTCAGAGTTAACCTGTAGAAAAGACAATATTTATAAATATAATTGACAATAGGAAAACTGTAGTTATTGCTGACGCGTTTCGTCCAATGTGGACTTTCTCAAAGCAAACCCCCCCCCCCAAAAAAAAATGAATTTATTTAAACAAAGTAACTATTTCGTTTTTTTGGGTTTTTTTTTTTTTTGCTTTGAGAAAGTCCAAATTGTACGAAACGCGTCAGCAACTACTACAGTTTTCCTATTGTCATATATATATATATATATATATATATATATATATATATATATATATATATATTATCCCTCGCGACTAGGAGTTTCATGCACAATGCAATCTTCAGGTACTGACCGTTACGCAATTTTATATTGCATCGAGCATTGTTTTATATTAACACTATCACTATATGTGCGATATGTTATATATATATGCATATATATATATATATATATATATATATATATATATATATATATGTATGTATATATATATATATATATATATATATATATATATATGTGTGTGTGTGAGTGTGTTTGTTTGTGTGTTTGTTTGTTTCGTTAATGACGAAATTACTGCGATTATGCTTTTTATTTAACTTTTCTTGTGTTCTTACAAGTGTTTTCTTTTCTGGACACAAAGCATGTAACAACTGTTCAAAATTTCTGCATATTCAAGCGCTTTCGGTTATTCTTTTAACCATTATCAAGGCTTTTTTTTTTTAAATAAATGTGTCGGTTTTTATGTATATGTCTATAGTTATAGGAATGTTTTATTTTCTGAACACGGTCAGTGCATTGTGGCCGTGTTCATAATTAATGTTATTGAATGTTTGGCTTTTCCTTTTTTATTATTAGAGCTTCCATTATTTTTTTTTTTAATCTTTTTTTACACGTGGTTTAGGTTATTATACTTGTATTTTCTGAAAGTCTGTTTCGGATAGAGTTTGCTAGGGTTTGCGTGTGCTTAAATGTGTCCTAATGGAGCTATTGTCTGGTAGGTTTAACGTGAGTCGTCTAGATAGGCATGTAGTAGTATGACCAATGTAATTATTTCGGTTTGATATGGGAAATCATCTCGGCCCGTCCTTCTCTAACTACTATATGTCCTATTTAGAAAACAACATTTTTAAACATGTCACTAAACCCAAAATATATGTTCGCTATATAGACAATATTATTATTTTAGCGAAAAACAAACAAGAAATTGATAATCTCAAAACCACATTAAAAAACCTCTGTGCTTAACTTTACATATGAACCTTCCATTCTTAGAGGTTTTCCTAGAATTCAATAAGACATTCGCCATTTCATGATACAACAAACCTACTACCAGAAACTCTTGCCACTTGAAATTCAAGAGTGAATGGCTACCAACTTAGATAAAAAATAGTAATTATAAAAAAAATTCTAAAGAGAGCACGCGACAATTCATCTTCTCGTCCACTTTCCTTAAAAACTAAATAATGTAAAACAGATGCTAGTTAACAATGGTTTGCCTAACTACCTCATCGACCACCAGATTAGACTATTTCTTTCTATTAATTCTTTCTATGTAATTAATAGTGATAGTGAACATACAGATAAAAACAATAACATTGACATCTTCTATAAAAGCCTAATACATATTAGCTATAAGGAAGACGAAGAGAGAGAGAGAGAGAGAGAGAGAGACTGTGCGAAGAGAGTATCTATCTAGCTAGCTAGCTATCCCAATCTTTTCGTATCTAGCTAGGTTTCTATCGCAATCTTTTCCTATCTATCTATCTATCTATCTATCTATCTATCTATCTATCTATCTATCTATCTATCTCAGTTTTGCGGTATATTTATTTACAGATAGTATATATAGCATTTTTTTCTGCCTCTTTCTTTCTTTTGCCATGATCGCCTACGTCCTGAGAGGACATATCACAAAAAAGAAGAAGAAAAAGAAGAAGAAGGTAAAAAAAGAATCTAGAGAGCCACAAGCGCACTGCTCTCTCTGCTTGTATGTCTTACATGTGCCTGTGTTTGTATCTTTGGGAGTGTGCCTATCTATGCGTTTCATGTTCGCACAAGCACAGATATTATTTGCGGTCACCGTCACCGGAAGTGTCCCATATTTTACCAGCTTGACCTATAGCGTGAACGTGATACCCATCTTCAAGCCATCAGAGTGGAGAGGCAAGAAGATGGACGTCGCCATTGAGACGAAAACTCTCGCCATGAAACTAAATGCTTGCCCTTAATAACGAAGAGACGGAAGTCTTCAAAATGGGATGAAAACTGTGTCAGCATTTATTTTATTTTATTTTTTAAAGGAATTTTTGTACCCATCACATTATTCGGATTATTACATCATTGAAAATATCACAGAATTTTTTTTCTTCTTTTTTTTGTTCTTTCAGCTTCTTTAAACATGACTTCCTTGCTGATCATTTACGTTTTTTTTCTTCTCTTTTTGTTTACTTATTTTAGTAGTGGTCTATTTTTTTTTTATTTAATGTCTATCCTTTTAAATTTATTTTTTTATTTATTTATTTAATTCTTCATATTATTTATTTATTTATTTATTTATTTCCTTCATTCGTCTTCATATTATTTCTTTCTTGTTTTTCATTCCTTTTTTTTAAAGATAACCTGAATTTCTTTATTTCCTTCTTTCTTAGCTATACTTTTTTCTTTCTTTGATTTCTTTCGATGTACAAATTTCTTTCTTTCTTTCTTTCTTTCTTTCTTTCTTTGTCGTATTTCTATCTTTTCTTGTTCCTTTTCCTTTGTTTCTTTCTTTCTCTTTCTCCTTTTTCTTTCTGAGCAGTTTATTTTCTCTCCTTTCTTTCTTTTTCTTTCTTCTTTTTTCTTTCTGAGCAGTTTCTTTTCTCTTCTTTCTTTCTTTCCTTGCCGTATTTCTATCTTTTCTTGTTCCTTTTCCTTTGTTCCTTTTTACTTTGTTCCTTTCTTTCTCTTTCTCCTTTTTCTTTCTGAGCAGTTTATTTTCTCTCCTTTCTTTCTTTCTTTCTTTCTTTCTTTCTTTCTTTCTTTCTTTTTATTTCTTCTTTTTTTTCTCTCTGAGCAGTTTCTTTTCTCTTCTTTCTTTCTTTCTTTCGTTCTTTCTTTCTTTCTTTGTCGTATTTCTATCTTTTCTTGTTCTTTTTCTTTTGTTTCTTTCTTTCTCTTTCTCCTTTTTCTTTCTGAGCAGATTCTTTTCTCTCCTTTCTTTCTTTCTTTCTTTCTTTCTTTCTTTCTTTCTTTCTTTCTTTCTTTCTTTCTTTCCCCACTTTCTTTGTCGTACTTTCTTTCCTTGATCTTTTTTGTTTGTTTGTTTGTTTGTTTGTTTCTTTTTTTTTGCTTTCTCCTTTTTCTTTCTGAACAATTCTTTCTTTCTTTGCTTTCCTTTCATTCTTTCTTTCTTTTTTTCACATAATCATTGTTTTGCTCATTCTTTCATTTCTCAAAATATTCTTTCTTTGTCACTCACCCAGTTGATTTGTCGTCTGTCTCAATGATTTTTCCCGCCTTTAAGTTATTCTCTTTTACTCTATCTATTATTGTGACACCCTGTATTTCTCAATAATCTTCAGTCACAATTAATTTTTCTCTCTCGTATAGAAATGCTCTTTTCTTTTATATTTTTTATTCGGTCACTTTCGTACAAAACAAACGCGCATATTATCCATTTACTTTAACTGACTTTTTGTTATCTCATTCTCTCTTACTCTGAGAGTCCTGGGTATGACGATAGACTGCATCCGGCAGGAAAGTCTCTGATCGGGGGATTGGAAGTTTTGAGGAGCGTGGAACCTCTTCATTGCTGGTGTTCCCAGATCCTTCCCGACTCGGGGTGGTAGCAAAATAGTGAACCCCCCACTCACCAAGCAAAATAAAACACGATGAAAATATGAAAATATAAAACTGCTTGAAATTTTTACTGTGCTAAATATTTCAAGCTGTTTTATTTATAATTTTTGACGCGGTATTGTTTGATATGACTTATTTTCCACTCTTCAGCCTCTTTTCCTATAGACACAACATTGCAAAACTAACGCTACTCAACCGCTATTTCTAGTCCTCGATATGACGATAACCCACATCCGGTAGAAAAGCCTGTAATCATCGCTTTTTAAAATAACAAATATTGCCGAGGAGTGAAGATAGTTAAAATAATAGCGGTGTCAAGGAAAAGATCGTGCTTTTGACAAACCGTTTTTTTTCGGGCACAAATATCCAAGTTTGCCAACTTTTCTCTCTCTAATAAGATTTTCGAGATAAGTAGATTTTTTTTTCTATACGTATTGAGTATCCATTATCGAAAATTCCAAAATCTGAAAACCTCCATAATCCGAAATATTTGAGGTGCTGACATGACTTGCCACAAATAAAAAAAAAAAACATTAAGCACTAGGAAGGTTCCTACATGATATGCAGTTGTTGTAACCCCCAACTCATCTGTTCTGTTACGTAGCCTACGGTGACGCCATTTTTTTTTGTTAGCGGTCGTCACAGCAACACTATGAAATGTATTTTGTGTTGAATTCTTTCTCACAACACGCTATGACAAGAGCGCAAAAGTAAAAGATATATTCCCCCTGCTGAAAACTTTGCAAAGCGCACTTGTGAGTGATATGGGCAATAAAATTCCTGGCACTTGTGCTTCGGCCGTGTGCTTGGGGGGGGGGGTATCACGGCTATGTCTAAGTTGGACTGGCTCGGGCCTGGACCAGCTATAACAAGATGAGACCAGCTATGACTAGCTTAGACCAGCTCTGACCAGCTTGGACAAGCTATGACCAGCTAAGACCAGTGGCCCGAGTGGAAACACTAGGGTTCCCCACGTTAAAACCGACCTTGTGTCACATCCTGACTCAGTGGGGCGTCAAGGAAATACCTACTATATATATATATATATATATATATATATATATATATATATATATATATATATATATAAAAATATAGATAACTAGACTCGTCTCGAAAAACCCTCGAATTTTTGATTTGCCAATAATCAAATCAATCTCGAGGGAAAAAAAGGTTTTAAAAAAAGAAAGAGCTACAAACATGAACTTCTGCCGGAAAAAATCGCACAGATTCGGCAGAAGTTTGTAGCTCTTTCTTTTTTTAAAACTTTTTTTTTCCCTCGAGATTGATTTGATTATTGGCAAATCAAAAATTCGAGGGTTTTTCGAGTAGGTTTATCTCTCTCTCTCTCTCTCTCTCTATATATATATATATATATATATATATATATATATATATATATATATATATATATATATATATATATTGATGTATTTCTCAAACTTTTTAAGCAACGGCACACCTACCTAGGAGCAAATTAAAATATAACGACATACTTAGCAAAATTTTTTAAATGGTATGCATTTAAATATTGTGAAATAAAACCATAGATTTAAAAATTATTAATTCATGAATCAATATAACTTTGTAAAATCTGTATTCAAAAATCTGAAAACCAAAACACTTCCGATCCCCAAAATTTCGGATAACGGATTCCGAACATGTAAGTCTATCCGAAATATTTCTTTGCAATATTTTTATTTTAAGCCGACATGCGGTAAATATTTGGTGAGAATTCGTCCTTCTAACTCGAACTATTTTAGTTTCTGTTTTAACACACTTCAAGTTCTTCATTTAGACTGAAGTTTATTTAAAAGTGGCGTTCTTCACTCGAGTGGAATGGCTAATTGCATGCTTTTATATCAAAGGACTTAAAATCAAACTCCTTTTTCGTGTTTTTTTTTTTTTTTTACTTATTTATTTCGGTATAAACGCGTGGGCGACATACATTCGCGAACAAATATACACGTCTATTATCACCAAAAGTAGACAGATGCAGACAGGCATCGATAATTCGTTCATATCATCTCAAGAAATTATTATAGCCAGCTTTCATGTATGACTCTGCTTAATAGACATCTTTTCATTTCCATAAAAAAAAGTCAACATGTTTTTTTTTCTCTTCCGCAAATTTACTTGGTTCAAGTTAAAGTCTGGTATCTTGTAAATTACAATTTCAAATGAACAAATATCGACAAAAGTGAATCTAAAAGTGAATACGTATTATATATACACATGCGCGCGCACACACACACACACACACACACACATATATATATATATATATATATATATATATATATATATATATATATATATATATATGTTAGCTTAAAAAACTCTTATATATATATTTACTAACTTAAATGCCGCCCAGTGCTGAGGGCTCTTGATTTCGCCTTCGTCACAATAGGTAAGGAGGAGTGGATAGGCAACACTAAACTACAGAAGAACTCAAAATTGATCACTGCATTTAAGTATTGCTTTAATATTTCAGGTCACCTTGTAAAAGTTCAACGATAATTCTTCTGTCGCCATTTAATTTAAAGAAAATTTGATGAACGTAGGTCTACGTTCTGTACAAAACAATATTTTTATTTCATGGGTGACTTTTTCAATTAACTTCGATTATTCCCAAATTTATTCCCAAATTTATTCCCAAATTTATTTTCAAATTGTTAAGGTACAAAAAAATTTTGTCGCAAAAATTCACGTAAAACGTCGCCGAAAACAATCGCAGTAATGAAAAGTTGGGAATTCAAAATTTCAAGATTGTGAGTCTGGATCCGTCCCAGAATGTTTTTTTTTTTTAATACGCTCACAGAGTCGTCCCGATTCCAAAATGGTGTGATATGTTGGGTTACAACCTCTAGGAATAAAGCTGAAAAAAAAGTGAACACAGTGACACACTGACATTCGCATTTATTATATACATTATTTTAATGAATTCTAGTATTAAATGAATCATCCAACCACTATTGTAATACTGGTATGATACTTCCTGTATCTTGCTCCTGTATATATATATATATATATATATATATATATATATATATATATATATTTAAGTTATGAAGAACTTGGTAATCCGTATGGGTAATCCCAAAGAGGATGAAATCCTGAGAGCTCAATGTAAATCCAGAGCTAATATTTAAAATAAAAACAAACCACTTTAAGATACCATTATAATAATTTATTTCACCAGAGTCCTATTAAAAGGACGCCGGATCATCAGATAACACTTCCAACAACGAAATGAAATGAAAAATGAGATTATAATCTCATTTTTCGTCTACCAGCGTGAATATTCGCTGAGAACGCATATTTTTCTAACTAGATTTTTCTAATATTCAAGCAGGTCGATGTATATAAATAGACATACTGTTTGATAAATAAATAAAAACAGAACATCCATTCAAATATGTGTATCCAGGAAAAGTAACGTTTAAACAAATAAATTGCATTATTTTTATTAAAGACATTTTTTTTATGTTTAACGCTCTTTTTATAGATACAAGTATTTAAGTAAAGTAAATGCTCTGTTTATAATAAACAGTATTAAATAACATTTACCGGCCTGAATGTCCGAGAAATTTTCATAGAAAATATTCGTCCTTTGAGAGGATTCGATTTAGCCCGGCGTGCCTAACCGCTCGGCCACAAAGGATCGCTCGGTTGGCAAGGTCGAATTTACTGCTTATAAATCTTCAATCTTCCATGAATCTCGTACATTCATAACTGCTCATGGCGTATCAAATGTAAACAAATGACGTCATACATTAAGGCCGGTAAATGTTATTTAATACTGTTTATTATAAACAGAGCATTTACTTAAATACTTGTATCTATAAAAAGAACGTTAAACATAAAAAATGTCTTTAATAAATAAATTGTCGTACTTTGTCCATTTCTTAATGTATATATATATATATATATATATATATATATAAGCAGACATACCGGTCAATACCCAGTGCCGACCATCTGTTTCACGCTTAAACGTAATCGTCAAGTCTGACAATTGTGTTTATACATGAAACAGACTTTCGTCGCTGGGTGTAGTGCTACCCTGGTTCAAGAAGGTGGCTGCTGGAAAACTCTATGTCTAGCAACAGAACTCTGCACTATGCCACACAAACAAGAGAACCCAGTCATAGCTGTCAGACAATTACTGCGAACACATCACCATTTACATCTGGCCACCTAACTCACCAGACTGCAACACCTTTGATTATTATGCGTGGGGTGCAGTTGAGCATCAGAGCAAGAAAACTTCTTGTAACACCAAAGATGAAATGATGACAAGGATTATGGTAGCATTCACCAACTTAAATAAGGAGACCGTCCAGAAAAGATGCAGGAGATTTCGAAGTTGTCTGGAGGCCATGGTTTAAGCCAATGGTGATTTTATTGAATAAATTTATTGTTTATAATTCCAAGATTTTGTTGTGTAATTTTGGTAAATATATCTGTTAAAATGAGATGTCATTGTTATTTTCAATTTTGCGTTATTTAGACGACATTTTATCCATCGTAACATATATATATATATATATATATATATATATATATATATATATATATATAAAGAAATATAGTCTTAAGGTGTGCTATATTTATGGAATAAAGTGCTCAATATCAGAGATAGAGCGTGTGTAAATATAAAAGTGAACATAGAAGTCAACACTTAGAGGCGACAGTCTGTTTCATGCTATATGCAATCGTCAAGCCACGTATATATATATATATATATATCGTCAAGCCATATATATATATATATATATATATATCGTCAAGCCACGTATATATATATATATATATATATATATATATATAAAATAAAAATGAAAAAGAATGAACGACCTACGCTCACATAAAGTTGCCATCACCAAAGTTAAGCTACGTCGGGGTCTGGCCATTATTTAGATGAGTGACCACTTGAGAATACAGATACTATAATCTTTAGTGTGCAGGTAGTGTAATGGAGTTGGAAATCGGAGAGCCGAGTTCGAATTCCTGTCTGTTCATTATATTCGTTAGCGCGCAAATAGTTTTGGGAAGAACCAGCAATGGATCAATTAGTTGAACGTTTATCAGTAAAAATCATTATCATCTCCAAAAATTTTTACAATCAAAAAATATTTTCTGGTTTTAAATAACCGGCAACGGGTTGATAAACCGTAAAAAATAAACCAGTCAGTCAACCAATCAACGATAAATGAACTTGGATCAATCATTTCATATCGTGACAGAGCTATTAGTTTACCTTTGACCCGAGGTTTTCATTGGGTATTGTTCAATAGCTGTGATGAATGAAGAAGAGTTAAGTGCTTTGACAAGGAAAGAGTTGTTAAATGTCTTTTTTTTTTTTTTTCATCATTCGTCTGCATAGTTATTTATGTACCTAAGGATAGATAGATTACATGTGTGTTGTCGTAACGGTTATAAAGATTGAAAAGGGAATACTAAAATCTAGTACGAATTCGGACTGGCCTTTTATCTTTACAAAAAAAAAATCTCCCTTCAACTAAACACGATCAAACTACATCATTTAGGTTTTATTAAGTTGGTGCAAAAATAATGTCGTTTTCTCACATATGTTACCATGTGAGAAAACGACATTATTTTTGCACCAACCTAATACTTAATCTTGCACAAGCCTTTCTTTGTTATAGCTTATCTATCACGCAAATGGATTGTTTTCTCGTTTTGTAAGTTCCCATAATGACTCCTTATCTCGACTTATTAACACTAACGTTGTTATTCATTCTAATGTTTTAATGTTTGAACATATACTGGGACAAGTGAATTAAAAAAAAAGAGATTAATGGAGCCAAAGAATTTAAAGAAAAGATTAACGAAACAGAGGAATAGTATAATGAGGGATTATCGGGATAAGAAATTTAAATAAGGTATTACCAAGGCAAAGGCATTTAGAGAACAGATTATTGAGACAAGGGGATTTAAAGAAGAGATTATCGGGACAAGAAATTTAAAGAAGTGATTTATCGGAATAAAAGAATTTGTAGAAGAGATTATTCGAACAAGCAGTTTAAAATAAGAGATTCCTCGGGAAAAAGGAATGTAAAGAAGAAATTATGGAGTAGACGAAGGATGGTAGGAACGATCCTGGATATGGAATAGTTATAGAGTTTTCTGAGAGTGAAGAGTATTATCCCAAATTTTCGGAATTCGAAATTTCGGCAGCAGGGAATAAACGTGAATTCAGCAGTTCAACATACTCAACGGCCTTGTTTTATTGGTGATTTGGAATTTTACATCTTTTCGTTTTCTCCAAGAAAAATTTGGAGCAAGTTGTCGCCCGGTTAACACTCCTCTCTTGTCTTTTGAACAGGAGCAAAGTTTTATCGCTTGTGTCCTGTTTAGGATTGGGTTTCCGGTTCATACAAAATTCTGCTTCAGCTCTATACTCCTAACTCTTGTTTTTTCCTACGCTAATACAACTCCCCACATTAACTCTCTACCTTCAGTGGCTCTTGAGCTTTGTATTGGGTGAACATTACTAAAAGAAAGTTGTTTCAAATATTCCTTGATTTTAGCTAGAAATATAAATTGCGTATTATATAGGGTGTGGCAGAATGGCCTACCACATACCCCCCAGAAATACCTGCCTCATAATGGTAAGTCATTGGTGGCAATGGTGTCTTCATCTAGCTAATGTCTTACGATTATGTGGGAGGTATTTCTGCCGCACCCTGTAAAATGATACGTAATATACGGCGTGAAATAGGTATATAGATAGACACAAATGTCCAGAAAAAAATATATATAGGGTTTACTGAAGGTAACTTTAAAAAGAGGTGGCACAATCATTTAAGCTAAAAAGAGGTGGTACAATCTTTTAAGCTAGAAAGCCTTAGAAATTTTCCTAAACTAGCCAACCATGTGTAGAAATTAACGGAGAAAAATAAAGATCTGATTGTAAACTGGAAAAATTAAAAAAAAAAAATTACATCAATCATCGCAACATCTGCAACCTTTGTCAACAAGAAAAATTAGCTATAATAACATTTCCAGAACAAAAAATCATTTTGAACCAGAGATCGGAAATTATGACCTGTTGCATACATATTGAAAAGTTCTTTTTGAGTTCATTTGAAGTGAGATGAAAAGAACGTATATTCCATTTAATCCCTCACCAATATATTTCCAATATACTTGGACGGAGAGGAACCCAGACAAGACTATGCCGAAGGGGAAGAGTCTCCTCTGGGAAGACCCGACCCCGTGCATACGGGGTCTATGGGCAAATTTGCCCGAGCCTACGGGTTCGGAACTCCCTACGTAAATAACGGCTTTGTACCACATCCTGTCTTGTAGGGAGGTCTCGGGTAAATACAGAGTAGTTAACGCTTAACTATTTATTGCATTAGTCTGTGTACGATATTATTCTCCGGAATAAAGTACTTTTTATTTTCTATATGTGTGCCAACTTTTCCTATTTACGATGCAACATTTGGCGACGAGGGATTTAAATGTTAAAATTTCCAGCGGCATACCAACATTTGATAACGAAAATTTCGAGTGTAAAAATTCCCCATGTAATACAAAAGCTGACCAAAGATTTCGCATTTAAAGAAATTTACAGTCATATACCAAGAAATTAAAGTCAATTTACAGTCATATACCAAGAAATTGTTGGCGACGACTCAACCTCAGATTAATTCCAAGTTTGTATAATAAATTGACGTATTAAAAAAGAAATAAGAATTTTATTTGTTCATGGAGGAGGAAATTGTTTGTCACTATAAAGAAACATGGAGGATTTAAAAGAAGCGATGTTGGAATTTTTGACAATCCCAGCACTGTTTTCATTACTTCAAAAAATCTATTAATTCGTTATATATATATATATATATATATATATATATATATATATATATATATATATATATACGATGCAATGAATTATTACTGATTATTTTTACTAAGTCGGCTCATACGTGTAAATGTCTTGCTTTTGAAACAGGAAACTTTTAAATACAATGCTTTTGAAATTTTGTAAACATTCGGTAAAAATAACGTTTTCATCATTTTAAACCATTGGAGATTTTCACTAAGGAAGATCATACGTGTAAATATGTTTTGCTTTTGAAACAGGAAACTTTTACAAAATCATATATAAACAATGATTAAATACAATGCTTTTGAAATTTTGTAAACATTCGTTAAAAATGACGTTTTCATCATTTTAAACCATTGGAGATTTATATATATATATATATATATATATATATATATATATATATATATATATATATATATATATATTACAATGAATCATTCATTCAAAAAGTAAATTTGTAAAGTTAATGAGTTAAAATGGCGAATTAACTTCGCTAAGTAAATTTTTAAAGTGTATTAACCCACTAACCACTCGATGAATATTAGGATTCTTGTTTGTCTAATTCGGATTTAGTGCTGAAAACCGTTTATTTGTGATGGATGGTTACAAACGAGGGGGAGATGGGATATGCTTATTTTATTACCACACTGAACCCTGTTCCTTTTTTTCTCCTCTCCTCACTAATTCTTCTCAGCCTCTTTCACTCCCAGTAATCTTTTGCATCTTAGTGTCATTATCGCCATGCTTAGGGTGAAATGTTTAAAAAAGAAACAAAAATTTCTGACTGATATCAGAGTTTCTATGTCCAAGGTCAATGTATCTTATCCCGTCACTTCTCTTTTGAATCAGAGTGCTTGAGCACTCAGCCTAGATTAAAGACTTGCTTCACAGTACTTTTAACAAACAATAGATCTGTATTCATGACAAAATCTCGCTTCCTAGAAATTTGAACAAGGATCAAAACATTTCTGCTCTTCGTCTCGAATCAGAAGTGTTGCTTCTCGATACTTCTGACTAGGTTCAAAAGCTCTATGCCCATTGCACGATCCAAAGTATCGTCACTTCAGTCTTGGCTCAGAGTACACTCAGCCTAGGATCAAAGATCAAAGATCAAAAGTCAAAGCCTAGATCAAAATTTTGTTTTCTGTAACTCTGACGAAGATCCGATATTCGGATTAATGCTGTTTGTCGTCTATCTTCACTGGTATGAGATTTTCAGTGCCATTTTCCTATGATGAAATTGTCTCTTTTTGGTGATTCTGACAAGGAATAAAGTCTCTGTCCGATTTTTCTTGGGTTCAGTTGTGGCTCCCCTGTACTTATAACTAAGATCAGCATATCTGTGCTTTTCTTTGGCCAAAGTATCACTTCTGGCGAGGATTGAATTATCTGTGCTTTCTTCCCATGATGAAAGTGCCACTAGTATAATATATGTTAACTTGTTACTCATTCAGTATATAGCCATAATATTACTTACCTGTTCCATTGCGCACAAGTTACGGAGTAAGAAATCTAGAGAAAAAAGAAAACAAATTCAGTAAAGTGAAATACAAGAATTGATGTAGACGAAACAAACAAATAGACTTGCAGTATTGAGCTTTATTTCTCTGACTTTACATTTGATCTTTGCAAATTTGGTGCATTTTTATTTAATAGTTTCATTTTTCTTCTTAACATGACACATAACTTGCGAAATGGTAACAGTAAAGTTCAGATTACTCGTTTCCTTTCGCTGGTTCCCAACCTGCATGAATTTAAGCGCGTTACTATTAGGTTGGTGCAAAAATAATGACGTAATAATGTCGTTTTTTGACGTTAAAAATACGTCAAAAAACGACATTATTACGTCATTATTTTTGCACCAACCTAATAGGTTGGCATCTCAGTTCCATCCTTTCACTGTCGAAACGGTTAAACGTAGACGTCTCTTCTACTGCAATAGCTTCATGTCTCACACTTCCCGTCTGTGGAACTCCCTTCCTCTTACTTGCTTCCCTGACAGTTATGGTCTTCAAATATTCAAATGTAATGTCAATCGACATCTTCTTGATCTAATTCCCCGACCTTCTCTTTATCCTTTCCTCAATCATGTCTCTTTACTCTTGCTCCCAATCCTCTGTAACCTCTTGCGTGCTAGTGGCACTCCCGCCTTGCTTGGGGTGAAATACTTAAAAAAGAAAAAAAAAGGTAACTTTATTCGGCCTCGAGAATCCATTTTCACGTAACACACGGACAAAGTGATAACAGAAACATTCGATGTTCCTTGACTAATTAGTTATTCTGTAACTTGAAAAACATATGAAAAGCTATAATTTTGGAAAAACACTCTTACGAGAATTTGTGTACTTAAATTTTTTTCTTGTCTGGACATTAATAATAAAAGTCACATTATAGTCTCACACAGAATAGTTACAAACAGTTACAGTTGCTCCAAAGAATTAGGTTGGTGCAAAAATAATGTCGTTTTCTCACATAATTTACAATGTGAGAAAACGACATTATTTTTGCACCAACCTAATATATATTCACATAAACGACAAGCGGTAGCGCCACCCTTTCCTCAAGTTGAACAATTCTATTTTCGGTAAAACATTCCCTTTAATTCACTAGCTATAAATACCTGATTCGAGGGTCTTAGATAAAATCATTTGGTCGTATGTATATATATATATATATATATATATATATATATATGTATAAAATATATATATATATATATATATATATATATATATCCTTCCCCCCACCCATTAGAATGTCTGATAGTCAACTTCTTGTGAGCAACTCTCTGCGTCTGCTCGGTCTCACGTTGACTGCTGACCTGAGATGGAACAAATACATTGAGTCAATTGCATCGTCCACCGCGAGGAAAGTTGGCTCTCTGTGCCCGGAATCGATACTTCAAATCTGCAAATCAACCATTCGCCCTTGCATGGAGTATTGCTGCCATATATGGTCTGGGGCACCTTCTGTTTACCTCGGAGTTCTCGACAAGATCCAGAGGCGAATATGTAATATAATTGGCCCTGATCTGGCATCTCATCTACAGTTGCTCACTCACAGACGCGCCGTCGCCTCTCTTTGTCTTTTTTACAAATACTTTCATGGCAATTGCTCCGATGACCTGCTTTCATTAATTCATGCGCCCTACGAGGCTGGCATCCCGCTCTCACCCTTCCACTGTAGAAACTTTTAAATGTAGCCGTCTCTTCTACTCCAATAGCTTCATACCTCGCACCTGTCACCTGTGGAACACCCTTCCCTATTACTGTTTCCTTGAGAGCTATAATATCCAACTATTCCAATGTAATGTCAATTGACATCTCCAGTTACCTTGATCTATCCCTCTCCTCATCCTTTCTTCTATCACTCCTATCTGCTCTCGCTCCAAATCTTCTGCAACCCCCTACATCCTAGTGACTTCACGCCTTGCTCGGGGTGTAATGCTTAATATATATATATATATATATATATATATATATATATATATATATATATATATAGAGAGAGAGAGAGAGAGAGAGAGGGAGATAATCCGTAAGTGGTAAGGATAATCCAAGTAGGTTTCGGTCTGATGAGTCAGATATAAACAAAAAAATTATCTGTCGAAATAAATTTATTACTGAGTTTTTCGATGATTATGCTTCCGCGCGAAAAATGTTCCGCAGTGAATGTATTTAAATAAGGCCAGTAATGGCCGACGGCTGAGCGCGACTGAGGCCGAACTTTTATTTTTCGATAACTCCAAAACGGTAGGTTTTATCAAAATTTAATTGTTATTTCGATTTCAGCATGTATATTTACACGGAAACATGACGATTTGTGAAAAATTTAATAGATATTTAGCGCGTGGCTTAAAAAGCAAATTTACCTATGGTGGACTGTTCCGTCGTATTCGACGTATGAGGGCCCAGCGGTTCCTAGGAATCGACAACCAGACACAAGCACATATGATTAGATTATAGTTGTGAAGGCTTTGTGCAGAACCAATCAAGGGCCGAATACAGAGACAAGTTCCCCAAATGACCCTCAGCAGGTTTTGAAATCAGAGTTGTTATTCTAGACCAGTTGCCATCCAACCCAGTCTGTCCTGCTATTTACCCATAGCTGGAGAAGATATTAGCACGTAAGTGAATGTAATGGATTTGACTGGAATTCGAACTCGGTCCTCCCATTCCTCAATCTGAGTCGCTATCCACTGCCTGCTTGTCTGCCTGCCCCCACTCTCTCTCTCTCTCTCTCTCTCTCTCTCTCTCTCTCTATATATATATATATATATATATATATATATATATATATATATATATATATATATATATATATATATATATATGATTCATTTCCATGTGTGCTGGTCAAGCTTTCTGCCTCCGGACAGAGAAGATCCAGAGACGAGTCTATGTCGAGGGACAGAGACGAGTCTATGTCGAGGGACAGAGACGAGTCTATGTCGAGGGACAGAGTCTCGTCTCGGGATACAACTACTCAACACCGTTTTATACGGGATTTACCGGGAATTTTTGGCCGAACCAAAGGGCTCGGACACCCGACATTAAATTCGGCCTTGTGCCACATCTGACTGCGTTGGGTGGTTGGTAGACATCTCTCAGTTTCATTGAGGAATTCACTTGATTCACTTCTAGCAGTTGACTACTTCTACGCTAACCTTCCCTAGGTTACAGCATAAGGTGAAATCAATTTAATGAGACAAAAACATATCGAAAGTTCTTTAATCTCTGGACGATCCGGAGTAAATATACATCCAGATTCTTAAAACATTTCACCATTATTTAGCAGATCTTCTATTATCTCAATGTGCGATATTTAATAACAAAAATGATGATAACATAAACAAAGAAAAAGAAACTAAATGAACTCGGCTAGATGTTATAGTCAGTTATGTGTCATGCGCAGTAGGTTCCCATTTCTTTCTGCGGTATACCAGTTGCCATCCAAGGCTATGGAATCCGGTCTGTCTTCCTATTTACCCATAGCTGGAGGAGAAGAAAAGGATTCTTACCTTTTCCAAGGGTATTAACACGTAAATGAATGTAATGGATTCGACTGGAATTCGAACTCGGCTCTCCGCTATCCATTACTCCACCGTGTCTATGTATAACCAAACATATATTTAAAAAAAAAAAAAAAAAAAAAAAATCTTAATTTAAAATTTCTCAGTCATGTGCATATTTAATCGCACGAATGTAATCATGGAGTCCTAAATGCCGAAACGCATCATATGCACACACAAAACACATATGTATATATCTATATATAAAATTATGTTACTTCCATTAGTCCGTCCGTGACACCCTCTAAAATAGCTATATATTGACTGCTGAAAACCAAATTTTGGGTAGGACTGCAAACAGGTAAGGGGTTACAAAGTACAGTTGGTATCACTAGGGTGCGTAGCTTAGTACAATAAATTCTCATTAATCTCTTGGGGAAAATTTGAAGTTTTATTATTTAACATACCAAATACTCCCACTATTTAAAAAAAAATTTAATGATTAAAATAGCAGATACTTATTTAATAAAAACGCAATATTGTTTTTGGCATATCATATGTTTTTATATACAGAATCCAGTTTCTAGTTCGCCCTGCGTCTATGAGAACAATAAACAAGGCCAAACGATTCAAAAAGTCTGAACTTGGCCCCAGAAAGATATATTTATACATCGCCAGTTGTCTGTTGCATGCTCAAGAGTAAGAAATCCTGAGAATTTATTCTTCGGTGTTAAAATGGGAAAAAGAAATTTTCTTAAAAAATATTGTTTACCCTGTAGTCCTATTAAATTAAATTAAAGAAATTATCATACCATGATGTAGAGTTTTTGCCAAATTATTTTTCCAAACAAATCAGCTTATTCAAATATCATCGATTGGTTTGCGAAATTGAACGAAACGTTGAGTTTGTAAATCTCGATGAAAAATGTTAAGCGATAACTTGAACAATACTAAATACTGTGAGGATCTGAACACGCGTCAGCGTGTTATGAAAAATTGTAGTATATATATATATATATACTACAATTTTTATAACACGCTAACGCTGAATTTTATATATATATAAATTTCTTCACTATATACATACATACATATACATATATATATATATATATATACATATATATATATATATATATATATATATATATATATATATACATATATATATATATATATATATATATACTACAATTTTTATAACACGCTAACACTGAATTTCATATATATATAAATTTCTTCACTATATATATACATATATATATATATATATATATATATATATATATATATATGTATACTACAATTTTTATAACACGCTAACGCTGAATTATATATATATATAAATTTCTTCACTATATACATACATACATACATACATATATATATATATATATATATATATATATATATATATATATATATATATATATATATATGCATTTTTTATAGGATGAGAGATGAAAGAGAGAAAAAGAAAGAAGCAACAAAAGAAAATGCTTATTAAATTTATTGCTTCGGGAGATGGTGTCAACAATTTGAGATTTCCGGCGGAAGTTAGCATGTTGCTTTCTAAGTATCTTCTGTATGGCGCCATTTACAGACTCATCGGGTCGTGTTTGCTGTTTAAAATATTGTGCTCTCTTGACGCCTTTCAAGTTAAATGCAATTAATGACGAGCCGAGAGTTGATCTTCAATTCTGGCATCTCTTTAATTTTCGCCGTTCTTCTGTCTTTCTCGAATATTTTCGGTTTATTTGTCGGTTGCATTACCTCAGCATTTTAAATATTATTCACTTAACTCCATCTTGTTGTTGTTGCTTTTAATCCTGACAGATACATTCTTTGACTGCTGCAGCAAAGCGCGGGAAATCGAAAAGAAAACCGTGACCATCGTCAGTCTACGTCGCCTCAATTTATTCGGCTACTGAATTTTCGAAGAGTCATAATCATGATATATAAACACTTAAAATATGATTATAATTATGACAAAATGACGTAGACATTCTTTCTTTCTTTCTTTCTCTCTTTCTTTCTTTCTTTCTTTCTTTCTAAGATAAATTTTCTTTTCTTAACGGTTCTTTCTTTCTTTCTATTTTTTCTAAGATAAATTTTCTTTCTATTTCTTTCCTTCTCTCTTTCTTCCTTTCTTTCAATCTAACATAATTTTTCTTTTTCTTAGCTATTCTTTCTTTCTTTCTTTCTTTCTTTCTTTCTTTCTTTCTTTCTTTCTTTATTAGCCATTCTTACTTTCTTTCTTTCTAATTTTTCTTCCTTTTTTAGCGAATATTTCTTTCTAGCTTTCTTTCCTTCCAAGATAATTTGTCATCCATTCTTAGCGATTATTTGTCTTTTCCTTTCTTTCTAAGATATTTTTCTTCCTTTCTTAGCGATTCTTTCTTTCTTTTCCTTCTTTCATTCTTTCTTTCTTTCTTTCTTTCTAAGATGATTTTCTTTCTATCTTAGCAATTCTTTCTTCCTTTTGAAGATATTTTTCCTTCCTTCTTTCTTTCTTTCTTTCTAAGATGATTTTCTTCCTTTCTTAGCGATTCTTTCTTTCTTTTTAAGATATTTTCCCTTCTTTAGTGTTTCTTTCTTTCTTTCTTTCTAACATAACATGTCTTTCTTCCTTTCAAATTACGTTTCCACTTTCATTTGTCTTACCTTATAATCTTGCCTAAAATACATAAGCATTGAAGAATGCTACTTCTGTTATCAATAGAACTACTTCCAAATATTCATGTAAACAAGAGAGAAAACTTCCAGATATAATTGCAAAGTTAATTTCTTCATTATCACAAGAATATGTCAGCTAATTTGTGTGCCTGACAGACGAACTCATCCACGTCTACAGAGATGTCAATCCTTCGAGAAAAACTTGGTCCATATTAACCAACGGAAATGTAATTTCACTTACTATGCAAACAATATTTTACTGATGTAAGTTATATTGTAGTCTTTCGTATTTATATCACGTAGTGGTTAAATATTTTATTTCAGTGGGAAGAGAGAGGATCCCCCTCCCTGGATTCTTCCGGGGGAATTGGCAGAGGAATAGAAAGACAAGTTTCTTTTTTCCCGTCGGGATGGATTCTGCAGATGTAGTATCTGTTCCGTGTCGGAGTCCTTCTCTCCTCTCTTGGGTCCCACCCATCGTGTTATGACCGGCTAGAACTAGCTTAGACAAGCCAAAACCAGTTTAGAGAAGCCAAGACCAGCTTAGACCAGCGGCCTGAGTGGAAACACTCGGGTATCCACGTTAAAAACCGACCTCGTGTCACAACCTGACCATTATGAGGTTTTAAGGTAAATCTCAAGATATTTACTTTAATCAGCTAGCGAGCTGAATGTGTGAAGAACCCGAAACAAAAGGTTATTTCATTAGAAAGGCCTATTAAATGTAAAGGTCGGCTGAATGAAGGAGTAAGCGTGTTGAAGAAGCCCAAATATGCTTGAGCAGAATTAGCTGAACACAATAGCAGACGATCATTGTCTAAAGTGGGACACAAACAGACAAAATGAAAGTGCAGCACAGAGAGGGACTGGAGGGACGCATCTTAAAAATCCTGTAAAATCACCGAAGTTAAGCAACGTCAAGCTTGGCCAGTACTTAGATAGGTGACCGCTTGGGAATACCAGGTGCTGTAAGCTTGGATGTGGTGATGAGGTAATGGATAATGGCTCGGAATTCTTAATCGGAGAGCCGAGTTCCAATTCCAGTTGGGTTCGTTACATTCACTTACGCGCAAATACACTTGGGAAAGATATGAATCCACACCTTCTCCTCCAGGCTATGAGTTAATTAGTAAAACTTGTATCACTAAATCATTATTAACTCCAGTCCCGCCCCAAATCTTACAATCTAAAACTATTTTCTGGCCTTAAATAACTTGCAAAACGTTGATAAGCCGTTGAAACCAATCAATCAATTAATTAAATCATGTTTTTTGACCTAACGATCTGTTGAGGACATTTCCGCATTTTTAAGAGCGGTTATTGTTACTTTACTAATAACTATCTAGGGATGGTCATGTGTTAAAAAGTACAGAGTACAACATAAAAAATAGTAAATCTGGGTAATGTATACGGGTCCTACTGCTTACAATGAATCATTCATATAAAAAGTAAATTAGTCAAGTTAATGATATAAAATGGCGAAATCCCTTCGCTAACAAATTTTTAAAATACATTAACCTACCAATCACTCAATGAATGTTATGATTTTTTTTTTTTTAATTATAAACTGTATTAGGTCTTACTTAAATACGCAAGTACTTTCGACTGTACGTTCAGTCATCTTCAGGCATGAAAATTATTTTGTTTTTGGTAAAATTCATGTAGTATCTGAGACGAAAAAATATAATGCGAATCGAAATATGTTTTTTTGAAAATGTGTTATTGATAGCAGATACAAATTTTTGAATCGTTACGTTAAGGTTAAATTTTCTTGAAAATTTAAGTGAGTGCGTTTTTTTTTTTTTACTAATATGGCAATTTGAGATTTTTTTTTTGTTCTAGAAATTTATCAGCGAATATGACATGAACTAAATAGTTCAATAAGTAGAGTAATATCTGCTTTCTACTAGCGGTGGACGAAGCTATTGACTCACTGTATTCGTTCCATCTCAGGTCAGCGGACAATGAGTGATCGAGCAGCCGCAAAGAGGTGCTCTCGTGGAGTTGAGCGTCAGACATTCTAATGGGAGGCAGGGAAGGTTCTCTCTGGTGAGTAATAGAGACCAGCTTTGTTTTTGAGGCATAAAAGTTAACCAGCCAATTCCTTCCCAGTCCACAACCAATTGGAGGTCCTTTTCTAAACAAACGGCCAGGTAGGTATTGTTGGCTACACTAGATTTGTTTTTGAGGCAGGAGTAAATAGTAGTGTCGTCCGCATAGATGCCTACTTGGGAACCTATCACGCCAGGAAGATCGTTGATGAAGATAAGAAACAGAGTAGGGCCTAGGATAGAGCCTTGGGGAACACCTGCGTTCATAGGATAGGAGCAGTAGGAGAATCTGATGAGATGTACGATTCGACAGGAATGATTGTATTAAGTCGAACAATCGACCTGTAATTCCATAACCCTTATTATTCCATAATAATGCCAATCTCTATCAAACGCTTTGGATTTATCAAGAGTCACGGAACGAGCTTCTCCGTTATTATGAAGAGCTTGGTAAACAATTTCAGTTATGGCCGTAAGCACATCAGCTGTAGAACGGGCAAAGCGGAAACCATATTGTTTGTCGGACAGCATATTATGGGATGTATGGTGCATAACCACTTCGGCGTTGATTAAAGCTTCAAAGAATTTGCCGAAGAATGGTAGGAGACTGATCGGACGGTAATTAGAAGGGTCAGAAGGGTCTCCAGAGTTCTTAAAGACAGGAACAATGGATGAGGACTTCCAACAGGGTGGAAAACAAGATTCATTGAGGCAGTAGTTATATAATTTGGAGAGGGCAGGGGCCAGTTTAGGCGCACATTTCTTCAGGACAATGGCTGATATATATATATATATATATATATATATATATATTTGTCTGACGATCGCAAATAGCGTGAAACCTAGGGTCACAAACTCACATCAATACAACTAACTATGTTAGCTGTATTACTGATATTGAGCGCTTTCCAATAAGCATCGCGCATATATAATATATAAATATATATAAAAATAGCATATATATATATATATACATATATATATATATATATATATATATATATATATATATATATATATATATACATATATATATATATATATATATATATATATATATATATATATATATATATACCGAGTGGAACAGCAAAATTGCCCAAATCGTGTAACAGCAAAATTGTCCAATTGTTAGATTAACATTTTAAACGTTGCAGCTTAGAAATGATTAAAGATATCTTACTGGAATTCCCCGAGGATACTATTGGACTCTACCTTGAACAATGAAATTGTATTTAGCTCTAAGTTGAAATGAGGATCCCACTTCCCGTTGTGACCTCCTGATCCAATACTGTTTCCTCTTCTTATTCACTATTCTCTTGAAGGTTATTGAATGGACTTTGATGGAAGCCAGAGTATGAATGTTGGAACCATTGCTGAAGGCCTGAATGATCTTTTTTTCTCACCATTGCTCAGTTGGGAAGACAAAGTGAGACTGGCACAAAACGATTTTAACCTGTTCTCTTTCTAGCTGAATATCTCAAATTTTTTTTCTGTGATTCTTACGACAAATGGTGTCAAGATAGTTAAAAAAGCTCATCAGTGCACTAGACATTCGATTGTTTCAAGCTGGAATCTAAACCCGATCAATTTGACATCAGTCGGAGTCTCTACCCCTGATCTATCTGCGCACGACATAGTGAAAGGCAAATGCTAGCGTATTATTTTTTACGAATGTAAACAGACACCAGCCAACCATAATGCTCAATTCATTATATATATAAAATTCTGTAATTACTGTTAGTCCGTCCGTCACCCCTTCTAAGATAGCCATACATAGACTGATAGAAACTAAATTTTTGGAAGAAGTGCAAACAGGTAAGTGGGTACAAATTACAGTTGGTTAAGGTGCGTAGCTCAATACAATAGATTTTTTTTTTTAATTTGGGGGAAAAAATTAAAAGTTTTATTATTTAACATACAAAATTCTCCCACTATTTTAAAAATAATTACAGTCAGTTATGTGTCATGCGTGATACACGCCTCGTCAGTCATGTATCGAGAGATACATGACTGACGAGGCAGATTCTTTTTCCCGCAGTAGCCATTTCTTTCTGCGGTAGATCAGTTGCCATCCAAGGCTATGGAACTCGGTCTGTCCCTGTATTTACCTATAGCTGGGGGGATTAGAAGATGATTCATACGTTTCCCAAGGGTATTAGTATGTAAGTGAATGTAATGGATTCGACTGGAATTCGAACTCGGATCTGCGATTCCACAATCCGAGAAGTTTATATATATATATATATATATTACGAAATGGACAAAGGATTCCACAATCCGAGAAGTTTATATATATATATATATATATATATATATATATTACGAAATGGACAAAGTCCGAAAATTTATTTATTTAAGACATTTTTTATGTTTAACGTTCTTTTTATAGATACAAGTATTTAAGTAAATGCTCTGTTTATAATAAACAGTATTAAATAACATTTACCGACCTGAATGTCCGAGAAATTTTCATAGAAAATATTCGTCCTTGGACAGGATTCGAACGTGCATCCTATACGGAACCGTCATTTACGCTGACGTGCCTAACCGATTCGGCCACCAAGGATCGTTCGGTAGACAAGGTCGAATTTACTGCTTATAAACTTCAATCTTCCATGAATCTCGTACATTCATAACTGCTCATTGGTGTATCGAATGTAAACAAATGACGTCATATATTACGAAATGGACAAAGTCCGACAATTTATTTATTAAAGACATTTTTTTATGTTTAACGTTCTTTTTATAGATACAAGTATTTAAGTAAATGTTCTGTTTATAATAAACAGTATTAAATAACATTTACCGGCCTGAATGTCCGAGAAATTTTCATAGAAAATATTCGTCCTATTTAATTCTGGTAAAATATAATGCACAGTAGGGTGAGTTTATAAATCTCGACACTGAATCTTATAACTTCAACAATACTAAATACTGTGAATATTTCAACATGCGTCGGCATGTTGCAAACGAATTCCATGTAATAAAAAGCAATTGAAATTCAGATGAAAGGAATACTATTTCTATATTATTCGGGTTAATGTGTGACATTTTATCAGCGAAATATTACGCCAACCTATCCTAGTTAATCGTAGATTTTATTGCCTTCATTAGTATCTACTAATTGTCTGGAATTTATGTCTGTTCCCTTGCCAAAGTAAGAAGGCGTATGTCAAAAGATTTCTCAAAAGATTTCCTGTCAGCCTCTTCAAAGTACACATTGTATTCACCACCTTCACACCAAAAACAAGACTCATAATAAGAAAATTTCTCAAGAGACATAATCTACAAATTGTCTAGATATCTTATATGATTCCTAGTAAGAACAAGACAAACAATGACAATCTCTGATTCAGTGCTAGAATAGAAATATTTACATGACGTTTCTCAAGAGATACCTCATCAGCCTCCGTCCTGGATAAGGTGATAAACTACATACGCATCCTGGGTAAGACGATTAACTAAATCCAACAGCAAGGCCTCTGATCAGGTTTTGAGGAGCGTGGAACCACCTCTTAATTGCTGGTGTTCCCAGGTCCACCCTGACTCGGGGTGGTAGAACCTGTTAGGGTCCCAGCTATGGGCAAATAGTTAACCCCCACCCCAAACTGAGGTCAAAACACTATGAAAGTGGAAAATAGGTTTTAATACAAGCAATACATTTTTGTAAAAGGTTATTACCATAAATGAATTTTTGAAAAAAAAAAAATTACCAGCAATATAAGCGTGGAAAAAAAATAGTAGCAGCAATATAAATCTTGTCGGCATTAAATAATCCATAGAGGTTGATAAGCCGTAAAACAAACCAAACCAAACCTCATCAGCCGCGCTCATACTTTCCTTCATCCCTATCGGCGACTATTCTTGAATCACTCTCCGATTTTTCGTGGCCATTCGACGTGTTGTAATGGTTAACAATTTTGTCTCTGCTAGATCGATTATATTAGGTTGGTGCAAAAATAATGACATACTAATGTCGTTTTTTGACGTTAAAAAATATGTCAAAGAACGACATTATTACGTCATTATTTTTGCACCAACCTAATATCTGAATAGTGAGTCCGCTACGCTTGGAATGTTACCGCTCCCCGATTCTCTGTTAGAATAGCAAAACCAAGGATAATATTTCCTTTCAGTCTATTTCGTCAAAGTCTACAAATTCTTTAACCACTATCTAATTCACTTTTTCTTCTTCGTTATCTGCCATATCCCCTCAGGACGTAGGCGGTCATGGATCTCCATAGCTTTCTATCCCTTGTAACTTTTAATAAACTTTGTCTTTCTGTTCGAAAATATGACATCAAAATCCGAAAGCAAAAGATACCGTCCAAAAACTAAGCAAAGTATTAAGAAACAAGAAACGTTACGTTAGAAACACATAAAGTGTGTTGGACACTTATGAAATATCTATCCTCCTATATGGCAGTAAATTCTGGAGAATTTCCTCGCAGATGAACAGCGGACTTGAAGCAAGAAAAACAAATAAGAGTGCTGGACATGTATGAAATATTAATCCTTCTATGTGGCAGTGAATGCTGGACAATTTCTTCATTAATAAGAGAAAATGTGAGGCAACAGAGATGGCGTTTTACAGGATAGCACTGGACGGAGTGGGTGAACAACGATTAAATTTTAATGAAAATGGAAACAAAAAAAATCTCGTATACACACCATCGGAAAGAGACGGCTGAAATTTATGTGTCACCTAATGAGAAACATGGTTTGGAAAATCTGACATTCACAGGATATATGACAAAGATATCTCAAAGACAGATGAGACAGCTGTAGGCTGCAGGCCACTTACCTGACCAGCGAATATGAATAGATCGGAGAACGGAGAGGGAGGCAAAGGTAGAATGACAAAGTGTGATAAAGAACAGGAAGTTGTGAAGAGTCGTAACCGTCCATGTCCAGAAGGGGAGCAGCATATAAATGAAGGAAGACAACAAAAGAATTATCATGGAGTTCACTGTCTTAATCAACCACTATGAATTCTCTTCAATCCACAATTATATGTGATTCAAGCGGTGTCATGGGAAGGTAGATGTATATTTTTGTTGCGAATTCTCATAAGTGTGTCATAGGAAGGTACATATATATTTTTGTTTCGAATTCTCATAGCGGTGTCATAGGAAGGTAGATGTATATTTTTGTTTCGAATTCTCATAGCGGTGTCATGGGAAGGTAGATGTATATTTTTGTTTCAAATTCTCATAGCGGTGTCATGGGAAGGTAAATGTATATTTTTGTTTCGAATTCTCATAGCGGTGTCATGGGAAGATACATGCATATTTTTATTTCAAATTCTCAGAGTGGGGTCATGGGAAGGTAGATGTATGTTTTTGTTTCGAATTCTCATAGCGGTGTCATAGGAAGGTAGGTATATATTTTTGTTTCGAATTCTCATAGTGGTGTCAAGGGAAGGTAGATGTATATTTTTGTTTGAATTCTCATAGCGGTGTCATGGGAAGGTAGATGTATATTTTTGTTTCGAATTCTCATAGCAGTGTCATGGGAAGGTAGATGTATATTTTTGTTTCGAATTCTCATAGCGGTGTCATGGGAAGGTAGATGTATATTTTTGTTTCGAATTCTCATAGCGGTGTCATGGGAAGGTAGATGTATATTTTTGCTTCGAATTCTCATAGCAGTGTCATAGGAAGGTACATATATATTTTTGTTTCGAATTCTCATAGTGGTGTCATGGGAAGGTAGATGTATATTTTTGTTTTGAATTCTCATAGCGGTGTCTTGGGAAGGTACATATATATTTTTGTTTCGAATTCTCATAGTGGTGTCATGGGAAGGTAGATGTATATTTTTGTTTTGAATTCTCATAACGGTGTCATGGGAAGGTAGATGTATATTTTTGTTTTGAATTCTCATAGCGGTGTCATGGGAAGGTACATATATATTTTTGTTTCGAATTCTCATAGCGGTGTCATGGGAAGGTAGATGTATATTTGTGTTTCGAATTCTCATAGCGGTGTCATGGGAAGGTAGATGTATATTTTTGTTTTGAATTCTCATAACGGTGTCATGGGAAGGTAGATGTATATTTTTGTTTTGAATTCTCATAGCGGTGTCATGGGAAGGTACATATATATTTTTGTTTCGAATTCTCATAGCGGTGTCATGGGAAGGTAGATGTATATTTTTGTTTCGAATTCTCATAGCGGTGTCATGGGAAGGTAGATGTATATTTTTGCTTCGAATTCTCATAGCAGTGTCATAGGAAGGTACATATATATTTTTGTTTCGAATTCTCATAGTGGTGTCATGGGAAGGTAGATGTATATTTTTGTTTCGAATTCTCATAGTGGTGCCATGGGAAGGTACATATATATTTTTGTTTCGAATTCTCATAGTGGTGTCATGGGAAGGTAGATGTATATTTTTGTTTTGAATTCTCATAGCGGTGTCATGGGAAGGTAGATGTATATTTGTGTTTCGAATTCTCATTGCGGTGTCATGAGAAGGTAGATGTATATTTTTGTTTCGAATTCTCATAGCAGTGTCATAGGAAGGTACATATATATTTTTGTTTTGAATTCTCATAGCGGTGTTATGGGAAGGTAGATGTATATTTTTGTTTTGAATTCTCATAGCGGTGTCATGGGAAGGTAGATGTATATTTTTGTTTCGAATTCTCATAGTGGTGTCATGGGAACGTAGATGTATATTTTTGTTTCGAATTCTCATAGCGGTGTCATAAGAAGGTAGATGTATATTTTTGTTTCGAATTCTCATAGCAGTGTCATAGGAAGGTACATATATATTTTTGTTTCGAATTCTCATAGCGGTGTCATGGGAAGGTAGATGTATATTTTTGTTTCGAATTCTCATAGCGGTGTCATGGGAAGGTAAATGTATATTTTTGTTGCGAATTCTCATAAGTGTGTAATGGGAAGGTACATGTATATTTTTGTTGTGAATTCTCATAAGTGTGTCATAGGAAGGTAGATGTATGTTTTTGTTTCGAATTCTCATAGCGGTGTCATAGGAAGGTAGATGTATGTTTTTGTTTCGAATTCTCATAGCGGTGTCATAGGAAGGTAGGTATATATTTTTGTTTTGAATTCTCATAGCGGTGTCATGGGAAGGTAGATGTATATTTTTGTTTTGAATTCTCATAGCGGTGTCATGGGAAGGTAGATGTATATTTTTGTTTCGAATTCTCATAGTGGTGTCATGGGAAGGTAGATGTATATTTTTGTTTCGAATTCTCATAGCGGTGTCATGGGAAGGTAGATGTATATTTTTGCTTCGAATTCTCATAGCAGTGTCATAGGAAGGTACATATATATTTTTGTTTCGAATTCTCATAGTGGTTTCATGGGAAGGTAGATGTATATTTTTGTTTTGAATTCTCATGGCGGTGTCATGGGAAGGTAGATGTATATTTGTGTTTCGAATTCTCATAGCAGTGTCATGGGAAGGTAGATGTATATTTTTGTTTCGAATTATCATAGCAGTGTCATAGGAAGGTACATATATATTTTTGTTTTGAATTCTCATAGCGGTGTTATGGGAAGGTAGATGTATATTTTTGTTTTGAATTCTCATAGCGGTGTCATGGGAAGGTAGATGTATATTTTTGTTGCGAATTCTCATAGCGGTGTCATAAGAAGGTAGATGTATATTTTTGTTTCGAATTCTCATAGCAGTGTCATAGGAAGGTACATATATATTTTTGTTGCGAATTCTCATAGTGGTGTCATGGGAAGGTAGATGTATATTTTTGTTTTGAATTCTCATAGCGGTGTCATTGGAAGGTAGATGTATATTTTTGTTTCGAATTCTCATAGCGGTGTCATGGAAAGGTAGATGTATATTTTTGTTGCGAATTCTCATAAGTGTGTAATGGGAAGGTACATGTATATTTTTGTTGCGAATTCTCATAAGTGTGTCATAGGAAGGTAGATGTATGTTTTTGTTCGAATTCTCATAGCGGTGTCATAGGAAGGTAGATGTATGTTTTTGTTTCGAATTCTCATAGCGGTGTCATAGAAAGTTAGGTATATATTTTTGTTTCGAATTCTCATAGTGGTGTCATGGGAAGGTAGATGTATATTTTTGTTTTGAATTCTCATAGCGGTGTCATGGGAAGGTAGATGTATATTTTTGTTTCGAATTCTCATAGCGGTGTCATGGGAAGGTAGATGTATATTTTTGTTTCGAATTCTCATAGCAGTGTCATAGGAAGGTACATATATATTTTTGTTTCGAATTCTCATAGTGGTGTCATGGGAAGGTAGATGTATATTTTTGTTTCGAATTCTCATAGCGGTGTCATGGGAAGGTAGATGTATATTTTTGTTTCGAATTCTCATAGTGGTGTCATGGGAAGGTAGATGTATATTTTTGTTTTGAATTCTCATAGCGGTGTCATGGGAAGATAGATGTATATTTTTGTTTCGAATTCTCATAGCGGTGTCATGGGAAGGTAGATGTATATTTTTGTTGCGAATTCTCATAAGTGTGTAATGGGAAGGTACATGTATATTTTTGTTGCGAATTCTCATAAGTGTGTCATAGGAAGGTAGATGTATATTTTTTTTTTTAATTCTCATAGCGGTGTCATGGGAAGGTAGATGTATATTTTTGTTTCGAATTCTCATAGCGGTGACATGGTAAGGTAGATGTATATTTTTGTTTCGAATTCTCATAGCGGTGTCATGGGAAGGTAGATGTATATTTTTGTTTCGAATTCTCATGGCGGTGTCATAGGAAGGTAGATGTATATTTTTGTTTCGAATTCTCATAGCGGTGTCATGGGAAGGTAGATGTAAATTTTTGTTTCGAATTCTCATAACGGTGTCATGGGAAAGTAGATGTATATTTTTGTTTCGAATTCTCATAGCGGTGTCATGGGAAGGTAAATGTATATTTTTGTTTCGAATTCTCATAGCAGTGTCATAGGAAGGTACATATATATTTTTGTTTTGAATTCTCAGAGCGGTGTTATGGGAAGGTAGATGTATATTTTTGTTTCGAATTCTCATAGCGGTGTCATGGGAAGGTAGATGTATATTTTTGTTTTGAATTCTCATAGCGGTGTCATGGGAAGGTAGATGTATATTTTTGTTTCGAATTCTCATAGCGGTGTCATGGGAAGGTAGATGTATATTTTTGTTTCGAATTCTCATAGCGGTGTCATGGGAAGGTAGATGTATATTTTTGTTTCGAATTCTCATAGCGGTGTCATGGGAAGGTAGTTGTATATTTTTGTTTCGAATTCTCATAGCGGTGTCATGGGAAGGTAGATGTATATTTTTGTTTCGAATTCTCATAGTGGTGACATGGTAAGGTAGATGTATATTTTTGTTTCGAATTCTCATAGCGGTGTCATGGGAAGGTAGATGTATATTTTTGTTTCGAATTCTCATAGCGGTGTCATGGGAAGGTACATGCATATTTTTGTTTCGAATTCTCATAGCGGTGTCATGGGAAGGTAGATGTATATTTTTGTTGCGAATTCTCATAGCGGTGTCATGGGAAGGTAGATGTATATTTTTGTTTCGAATTCTCATAGCGGTGTCATGGGAAGGTAGATGTATATTTTTGTTTCGATTTCTCATAGCGGTGTCATGGGAAGGTAGATGTATATTTTTGTTTCGAATTCTCATAGCGGTGTCATAGGAAGGTAGATATATATTTTTGTTTCGAATTCTCATAGCAGTGTCATAGGAAGGTACATATATATTTTTGTTGCGAATTCTTATAGCGGTGTCATGGGAAGGTAGATGTATTGTTTTTGTTTCGAATTCTCATAGCGGTGTCATGGGAAGGTAGATGTATATTTTTGTTTCGAATTCTCATAGCGGTGTCATAGGAAGGTAGTTGTATGTTTTTGTTTCGAATTCTCATAGCAGTGTCATGGGAAGTTAGATGTATGTTTTTGTTTCGAATTCTCATAGCGGTGTCATGGGAAGGTAGATGTATGTTTTTGTTTCGAATTCTCATAGCGGTGTCATGGGAAGGTAGATGTATGTTTTTGTTTCGAATTCTCAAAGCGGTGTCATGGGAAGGTAGATGTATGTTTTTGTTTCGAATTCTCATAGCGGTGTCATGGGAAGGTAGATGTATGTTTTTGTTTCGAATTCTCATAGCAGTGTCATAGGAAGGTACATGCATATTTTTGTTTCGAATTCTCATAGCGGTGTCATGGGAAGGTAGATGTATATTTTTGTTTTGAATTCTCATAGCAGTGTCATAGGAAGGTACATGCATAATTTTGTTTCGAATTCTCATAGCGGTGTCATAGGAAGGTAGAATGTATGTTTTTGTTTCGAATTCTCATAGCGGTGTCATAGGAAGGTAGAATGTATGTTTTTGTTTCGAATTCTCATAGCGGTGTCATGGGAAGGTAGATGTATGTTTTTGTTTCGAATTCTCATAGCAGTGTCATAGGAAGGTACATGCATATTTTTGTTTCGAATTCTCATAGCGGTGTCATGGGAAGGTAGATGTATATTTTTGTTTTGAATTCTCATAGAAGTGTCATAGGAAGGTACATGCATATTTTTGTTTCGAATTCTCATAGCGGTGTCATAGGAAGGTAGAATGTATGTTTTTGTTTCGAATTCTCATAGCGGTGTCATAGGAAGGTAGAATGTATGTTTTTGTTTCGAATTCTCAAAGCGGTGTCATGGGAAGGTAGATGTATTGTTTTTGTTTCGAATTCTCATAGCGGTGTCATGGGAAGGTAGATGTATGTTTTTGTTTCGAATTCTCATAGCAGTGTCATAGGAAGGTAGAATGTATGTTTTTGTTTCGAATTCTCAAAGCGGTGTCATAGGAAGGTAGAATGTATGTTTTTGTTTCGAATTCTCATAGCGGTGTCATAGGAAGGTAGAATGTATGTTTTTGTTTCGAATTCTCATAGCGGTGTCATGGGAAGGTAGATGTATGTTTTTGTTTCGAATTCTCATAGCAGTGTCATAGGAAGGTACATGCATATTTTTGTTTCGAATTCTCATAGCGGTGTCATGGGAAGGTAGATGTATATTTTTGTTTTGAATTCTCATAGCAGTGTCATAGGAAGGTACATGCATATTTTTGTTTCGAATTCTCATAGCGGTGTCATAGGAAGGTAGAATGTATGTTTTTGTTTCGAATTCTCATAGCGGTGTCATAGGAAGGTAGAATGTATGTTTTTGTTTCGAATTCTCAAAGCGGTGTCATGGGAAGGTAGATGTATTGTTTTTGTTTCGAATTCTCATAGCGGTGTCATGGGAAGGTAGATGTATATTTTTGTTTCGAATTCTCATAGCGGTGTCATGGGAAGGTAGATGTATGTTTTTGTTTCGAATTCTCATAGCGGTGTCATAGGAAGGTAGAATGTATGTTTTTGTTTCGAATTCTCATAGCGGTGTCATGGGAAGGTAGATGTATGTTTTTGTTTCGAATTCTCATAGCGGTGTCATAGGAAGGTAGAATGTATGTTTTTGTTTCGAATTCTCATAGCGGTGTCATAGGAAGGTAGAATGTATGTTTTTGTTTCGAATTCTCAAAGCGGTGTCATGGGAAGGTAGATGTATTGTTTTTGTTTCGAATTCTCATAGCGGTGTCATGGGAAGGTAGATGTATATTTTTGTTTCGAATTCTCATAGCGGTGTCATGGGAAGGTAGATGTATATTTTTGTTTCGAATTCTCATAGCGGTGTCATGGGAAGGTAGATGTATGTTTTTGTTTCGAATTCTCAAAGCGGTGTCATAGGAAGGTAGAATGTATGTTTTTGTTTCGAATTCTCATAGCGGTGTCATAGGAAGGTAGAATGTATGTTTTTGTTTCGAATTCTCATAGCGGTGTCATGGGAAGGTAGATGTATGTTTTTGTTTCGAATTCTCATAGCAGTGTCATAGGAAGGTACATGCATATTTTTGTTTCGAATTCTCATAGCGGTGTCATGGGAAGGTAGATGTATATTTTTGTTTTGAATTCTCATAGCAGTGTCATAGGAAGGTACATGCATATTTTTGTTTCGAATTCTCATAGCGGTGTCATAGGAAGGTAGAATGTATGTTTTTGTTTCGAATTCTCATAGCGGTGTCATAGGAAGGTAGAATGTATGTTTTTGTTTCGAATTCTCATAGCGGTGTCATGGGAAGGTAGATGTATGTTTTTGTTTCGAATTCTCATAGCGGTGTCATGGGAAGGTAGATGTATATTTTTGTTTCGAATTCTCATAGCGGTGTCATGGGAAGGTACATGCATATTTTTGTTTAGAATTCTCATAGCGGTGTCATGGGAAGGTAGATGTATGTTTTTGTTTCAAATTCTCATAGCGGTGTCATGGGAAGGTAGATGTATGTTTTTGTTTCGAATTCTCATAGCGGTGTCATGGGAAGGTAGATGTATGCTTTTGTTTCGAATTCTCATAGCGGTGTCATGGGAAGGTAGATGTATGTTTTTGTTTCGAATTCTCATAGCAGTGTCATAGGAAGGTACATGCATATTTTTGTTTCGAATTCTCATAGCGGTGTCATGGGAAGGTAGATGTATATTTTTGTTTTGAATTCTCATAGCAGTGTCATAGGAAGGTACATGCATATTTTTGTTTCGAATTCTCATAGCGGTGTCATAGGAAGGTAGAATGTATGTTTTTGTTTCGAATTCTCATAGCGGTGTCATAGGAAGGTAGAATGTATGTTTTTGTTTCGAATTCTCAAAGCGGTGTCATGGGAAGGTAGAATGTATGTTTTTGTTTCGAATTCTCATAGCGGTGTCATGGGAAGGTAGATGTATATTTTTGTTTCGAATTCTCATAGCGGTGTCATGGGAAGGTAGATGTATGTTTTTGTTTCGAATTCTCATAGCAGTGTCATAGGAAGGTACATGCATATTTTTGTTTCGAATTCTCATAGCGGTGTCATGGGAAGGTAGATGTATATTTTTGTTTTGAATTCTCATAGCAGTGTCATAGGAAGGTACATGCATATTTTTGTTTCGAATTCTCATAGCGGTGTCATAGGAAGGTAGATGTATGTTTTTGTTTCGAATTCTCATAGCGGTGTCATGGGAAGGTAGATGTATGTTTTTGTTTCGAATTCTCATAGCGGTGTCATGGGAAGGTAGATGTATGTTTTTGTTTCGAATTCTCATAGCGGTGTCATGGGAAGGTAGATGTATATTTTTGTTTCGAATTCTCATAGCGGTGTCATGGGAAGGTACATGCATATTTTTGTTTAGAATTCTCATAGCGGTGTCATGGGAAGGTAGATGTATATTTTTGTTTCGAATTCTCATAGCGGTGTCATGGGAAGGTAGATGTATGTTTTTGTTTCAAATTCTCATAGCGGTGTCATGGGAAGGTAGATGTATATTTTTGTTTCGAATTCTCATAGCGGTGTCATGGGAAGGTAGTTGTATATTTTTGTTTCGAATTCTCATAGCGGTGTCATGGGAAGGTAGATGTATATTTTTGTTTCGAATTCTCATAGCGGTGACATGGTAAGGTAGATGTATATTTTTGTTTCGAATTCTCATAGCGGTGTCATGGGAAGGTAGATGTATATTTTTGCTTCGAATTCTCATAGCGGTGTCATGGGAAGGTACATGCATATTTTTGTTTCGAATTCTCATAGCGGTGTCATGGGAAGGTAGATGTATATTTTTGTTGCGAATTCTCATAGCGGTGTCATGGGAAGGTAGATGTATATTTTTGTTTCGAATTCTCATAGCGGTGTCATGGGAAGGTAGATGTATATTTTTGTTTCGATTTCTCATAGCGGTGTCATGGGAAGGTAGATGTATATTTTTGTTTCGAATTCTCATAGCGGTGTCATAGGAAGGTAGATATATATTTTTGTTTCGAATTCTCATAGCAGTGTCATAGGAAGATACATATATATTTTTGTTGCGAATTCTTATAGCGGTGTCATGGGAAGGTAGATGTATTGTTTTTGTTTCGAATTCTCATAGCGGTGTCATGGGAAGGTAGATGTATATTTTTGTTTCGAATTCTCATAGCGGTGTCATAGGAAGGTAGTTGTATGTTTTTGTTTCGAATTCTCATAGCAGTGTCATGGGAAGTTAGATGTATGTTTTTGTTTCGAATTCTCATAGCGGTGTCATGGGAAGGTAGATGTATGTTTTTGTTTTGAATTCTCATAGCGGTGTCATGGGAAGGTAGATGTATGTTTTTGTTTCGAATTCTCAAAGCGGTGTCATGGGAAGGTAGATGTATGTTTTTGTTTCGAATTCTCATAGCGGTGTCATGGGAAGGTAGATGTATATTTTTGTTTCGAATTCTCATAGCGGTGTCATAGGAAGGTACATGCATATTTTTGTTTCGAATTCTCATAGCGGTGTCATAGGAAGGTAGAATGTATATTTTTGTTTCGAATTCTCATAGCGGTGTCATAGGAAGGTAGAATGTATGTTTTTGTTTCGAATTCTCATAGCGGTGTCATAGGAAGGTAGAATGTATGTTTTTGTTTCGAATTCTCATAGCGGTGTCATGGGAAGGTAGATGTATGTTTTTGTTTCGAATTCTCATAGCGGTGTCATAGGAAGGTAGAATGTATATTTTTGTTTCGAATTCTCATAGCGGTGTCATAGGAAGGTAGAATGTATATTTTTGTTTCGAATTCTCATAGCGGTGTCATAGGAAGGTAGAATGTATGTTTTTGTTTCGAATTCTCATAGCGGTGTCATAGGAAGGTAGAATGTATGTTTTTGTTTCGAATTCTCATAGCGGTGTCATGGGAAGGTAGATGTATGTTTTTGTTTCGAATTCTCATAGCGGTGTCATGGGAAGGTAGATGTATATTTTTGTTTCGAATTCTCATAGCGGTGTCATGGGAAGGTAGATGTATGTTTTTGTTTCAAATTCTCATAGCGGTGTCATGGGAAGGTAGATGTATATTTTTGTTTCGAATTCTCATAGCGGTGTCATAGGAAGGTACATGCATATTTTTGTTTCGAATTCTCATAGCGGTGTCATGGTTAGGTAGATGTATATTTTTGTTTCGAATTCTCATAGCGGTGTCATGGGAAGGTAGATGTATGTTTTTGTTTCGAATTCTCATAGCGGTGTCATAGGAAGGTAGGTATATATTTTTGTTTCGAATTCTCATAGCAGTGTCATAGGAAGGTACATATATATTTTTGTTGCGAATTCTCATAGCGGTGTCAAGGGAAGGTAGATGTATTTTTTTGTTTTGAATTCTCATAGCGGTGTCATGGGAAGGTACATTCATATTTTTGTTTCGAATTCTCATTGTGCTGTCATGGGAAGGTAGATGTATTTTTTTGTTGCGAATTCTCATAAGTGTGTCATGGGAAGGTACATGTATATTTTTGTTTAGAATTCTCATAGCGGTGTCATGGGAAGGTAGATGTATATTTTTGTTTCGAATTCTCATAGCGGTGTCATGGGAAGGTAGATGTATATTTTTGTTTCGAATTCTCATAGCGGTGTCATAGGAAGGTAGATGTATTTTTTTGTTTCGAATTCTCATAGCGGTGTCAAGGGTAGGTAGATGTATATTTTTGTTTCGAATTATCATAGCAGTGTCATAGGAAGGTACATATATATTTTTGTTTTGAATTCTCATAGCGGTGTTATGGGAAGGTAGATGTATATTTTTGTTTCGAATTCTCATAGCGGTGTCATGGGAAGATACATGAATATTTTTGTTGCGAATTCTCATAGTGGTGTCATGGGAAGGTACATGCATATTTTGTTGCGAATTCTCATAGTGGCATCATGGGAAGGTACATGTAAACATGTACCTTCCCATGATATCGCTATAATTTTATCTTGCTTCCCTCTTCGGCAATGTTTATTGCTTCAAAAAACTATGATTAGAATTGTAATAAAACCTAAACATATGATGAAAGTAAATTTATACATTTTCTTGTTCTTTAAAATTCGCAAGAAATATATTAAACAGTATTTGATTGTTTATTTTCAAGAATAATTTTATATTTACAACATACTAAAAATAAAAATCAATTTATAGTTGAGCTGGCTATATGTAGCCGTCCATTCTATGCTAACAGTTTCTTTTCTCGCACTTCTCGTTTGTGAAACTCTCTTCTGGATACATGCATTCCTACCAACTTTAATCTTCAAACATTTAAATGTAGTGTCAATCACCATCTACAGTCCTCCTGATTACTCTTTTCTATTCTCTCTCATTATCATGGTTTCTGTTACTAATTCTTCTACGCCCTTAAACCCTTTTGTCTTAGTGGCTTTGCTGCCTTGTATGGGGTGAAACCGATTAAAAAAACAACAATTATATTAAACCTGGTACAATTAAATATCATTTATCAATTTAGAAATAAATAAATATGAAAAAAATAATTTATTCGTAAATTTATAAACATTTACTAAATTATTAAAGTATGTGAATTAACTGTTAGGAAATCCTAGGAGAGTTTTATAAAGTTTGAATGAATTGGCAATTAGTCGATCTTTTGCGAACCATTCCAATAAATAGTATACTAATAGATTGTTTATTTAAACTAATCTAATTACTAAATAGTATTTATTATTTTTGTTGTCAGTTGTCAACAATAAAGAAAAAAAGTATATTTACTTTTATCGTTCTTTTTATGTTTTATTACAATTCTAATCATCTCTATTTAAAACAATAAACATTGCCGAAGAGCGCTTTTGAAACTCTGTCTTACGGCAGCTCGAATGTCCATGTTTCCCGAAATTTATATCATTTATATCTTTTCTTACATTACTTGGTCAGTCTATTCCATGTACTTAAAAAGGATATATATATATATATATATATATATATATATATATATATATATATATATATATATATATATATATATATATATCAATAAAGGTGCAATTAATTTACAAATTCATGAATTATTCATACATAAAACAAATACAAAGGTTAATGATTTAAATGGCGAGAAATCCATCTTCGCGAACAATTCAAATAATATACAAAACCCCCTTATCACTACATTTGTACATGAACGCAGAACCTTAAAATTTAAATTCAAACTCAGCGTTGCGACTGCACGTTCCAAAACAATAACACATTTCTCATGGCATTTTTCGGATTACAAACCTGTTTTCGTTGTCCACTTATTACTGAGAGTAAAAACAAGAACACAATCTATTTCATACCTGAGGATGTCTGTAGGAACAGACGAAAGCTTGTAAAAATAAAAAGACCTATTGCAACTGAAATTTATAAAACAAGATCTTTTCATTCATAAACAGGTTCGGGGTTTTTGTATATTATTTGTTTTAATCATTTGTTTTATGTATGAATAATTCATGAATATATATATATATATATATATATATATATATATATATATATATATATATATATATATAAGTGTACATTGAAGTCAACACTTAGAGGCGACAGGCTGTCCCATATATATAAATAGTTGAGAAAAAACACAACGCATGTGGCCTGATGATTGCGTCTAGCATGAAACAGCCTGTCGCCTCTAAGTGTTGACTTCAATGTTCACTTTTATATTTCCACACCCTCTGTCTCTGATATTGAGCACTTTATCCTATAAATATAGCACACCTTAAGAGTATATTTCTTTATATATATATAATTATTTATTTAAAAATATGATTACAACACGCTATATAAGAGTTCTCATGTTTCAAAACAAGAGTCGAAAACTTCAATATAATTATTTGAATTAGATTGAATTAAAGTAAGCTCTGTTCCATCTTCAAGCGACTGGAATCATATTTTTAAATAAATAATTATATTTATGCTCTACTTTTGTATCGAGCACTTTTTAAAAAAAAATAATAACAAAAATACTAAAGAACTTTGGATTATTTACCTAACCAGTTCTTTCCTATTTTCTATATATTTTCACACACACACACACACACACACACACAGATATATATATATATATATATATATATATATATATATATATATTAGGTTGTTGCAAAAATAATGTCGTTTTTTCACATAAAGTTGAACGTCAAAAAACGACATTATATATATATATATATGTATAAAGAAAGAGAGAGAGAGAGAGAGAGAGAGTATGGATAGGAACCCGACAAAATGATAGGATAAAGAACAAGTAGGAAACACATCTTAATCTAACATATTTCACTTTATTAAAGCTTCGTCAGAGATAGAAATAATAAAAAATGAAATAAAAAAATCAGAGACGCTGATTAATGGTATGTCATGTTTGGTTGTTTCTTATTGGTTAGATGCGTGTCACGTGAAATGAAGTAACACATAATATTCAAATATGTGTGACAGACATTCTCGACGATAAAGTGTGTAAAAGTGACATGCAGTAGGATGTTTTGACTGGATCAGTGTCACGCATGATGAAGACTTGATGTAAGACAAACAAAGAAGAGTAGTGCACACCTATGAAATATCAGTCCTCTTATATGGCAGTGAATGCTGGACAATTTCCACACAAATGATTTGTTTGTTTGTTTGTTTGTTTGTTTGGGTTTTATGGCATATCAACCACTGTGGGTTATTTAATGCCAAATCCAGTTTATATGAATTTTAAATGCCTATTTTGTCCTGGCAACATTATTGTTTCCAAAAAAAACAAAACAAAAAAAAACGTATAGCTGGCAACATTATTGTTTCCAAAAAAACGTATAGCTGGCAATATTATTTGTTTCAAGAACATACAGCTGGCAACATTGTTGTTTCCAAAAACAAAACAAAAAAACGTATAGTTGGCAACATTATTTGTTTCAAAAGCATATAGCTGGCAACATTATTGTTTCAAAAGGTATAGCTGGCAACATTATTTTTTCAAAAAAAACGTATAGCTGGCAACATTATTGTTTCCAAAAAAACGTACAGCTGGCAACATTATTGTTTCCAAAAAAAAACGTATAGCTGGCAACTTTATTGTTTCAAAAACGTATAGCTGGCAATATTATTTTTTCCAAAAAACGTATAGCTGGCAACATTATTGTTTCAAAAAGGTATAGCTGGCAACATTATTTTTAAAAAAAAACGTATAGCTGGCAACATTATTGTTTCCAAAATAACGTACAGCTGGCAACATTATTGTTTTAAAAAAACAAAACAAACGTATAGCTGGAAACATTATTGTTTCAAAAAGGTACAGCTGGCAACATTTTTTCCAAAAAAACGTATAGCTGGCAACATTATTGTTTCCAAAAAAACATACAGCTGGCAACCTTATTGTTTCCAAAAACAAAAAAAACAAACGTATAGCTGGCAACATTATTGTTTCAAAAAGGTATAGGTGGCAACATTATTTTTTCCAAAAAAACGTATAGCTGGCAATATTATTGTTTCAAAAACGTACAGCTGGCAACATTATTCTTCTGAAAACACTATCTGATGCCTTCCTTGCTGTTGGACGTAGTTTATCGTCATACCCAGGACGCGGATGAAGTTTAACGTCATACCCAGGATGCTTCACAAATGAGGAGGATACATGAAGGAAGAGAAACAAATAAAAGAGTACTGAACACCTACTGAATATAAATCCTGCTCTATGAAAGTTTATGCTGGTGAGTTTCCTCTCAGATGAAGAGACATGAAGCAAGAGAAATAGAAAGTGAACACCTATGAAATAACAATCCTCCTATATGGCAGTGAATGCTGGACAATTTCCTCACAGATGAAGAGGAGACAAGTGTGCTGGATCCCTACGAAATATCAATTTTCCTTTATGGCAGTGAATGCTGGACAATTTCCTTACAGATGAGGAGGAGACAAGTGTGCTGGACCCCTATGAAATATCAATTTTCCTTTATGGCAGTGAATGCTGGACAATTTTATATATATATATCACAGATAAGGAGACTTGAAGCAAGAGAAACGCTGAAAAGAGTATTGAACACTTATGGTGAATGTTCTGGGTACGATCGGTAATGATGGAAGGTCAATAATTTGGTTTTTAAGGCAGTTTTCTCCCAGCACCGATCGGTTCAAAACATTGATAATAATAACACATGTAAAGATAATACTCTATGTATTACGTAGAATGGCATCCATTTACGAGAATTTGAAAATTTTAAATCCAGTTAATCGGGATTTTGAGTTGAACGGATGATCACAATTGTTCTTTTTCTCTACTCCTTTTCCGAGTGTGGCATTGAATTGTCACTTTGATAAACGAAACACTTTTTACTAAATCAAGACATTATTCTTCATGTATTCTTAACAATAAAGATCCCCTCTTGACTCTAAGAGTTAATAACCCATGAAACATGCCATATTCCACGACCTTTTCACGAAGACATTAAAAAATAAGTAGATGACGCAACTCTTAAGAACTGGTGGTGTGGTTTTTACAAGACGTAACATTCTCACGAGTGGCTCAGACTGCTGTGGTATGAGTTTCTATCAAGTACCATCTCTAGACTGGTCTCCAGCCAAGGCTAGAAAGACTAGTCAGAATTTTTATTTAGCCTCTAACTGGTAGAAAATATTGATTCATAACTTTTCCAATGTTATTTGGTTGAAAATGAAAATAACAATCTTGTCCAGATTTCAAATTCAGCTCGCCGAATTCTTTTTCCGGGTCACTGTTATATTACCTCGACGCCCAGGCACGAAAATTTTACAAATATAGAAACCGAGTCACCAGTTGAATAAAGATTTACCTTTCGATTATATCAACTACTTTAATATTGAGTTTAGACGTATACTAAACACATTTAGATGTGGATAAGGCCTCAGTAATTTTTCTTTATTTTGGAAATCTTTTTAAAATGATTTGTCTGATTAATAGCAATATGTATTAAATTTCATTATCTTTGTAAAGCATTATCAAAACGATTGTAGACAGAAGCTCTGAATTGCTGCAATAAAAAGTAACTGAAATTAAGATGAAGTCAGATTAAGTTATTTAAACTCAAACTGTCCTAGCCAGATCGTTTAAAATTGTCTAAAAGGAGAAGGAAAAAGTCATTTTCTTATTTCCACGCTAGATTCTAAAAGGGGGATTACTTTAACATTCAGTCAGGTTTCAATCCCGGCTTGAGGCAATCAATGTTGAGCTGTGGAACTGTGAAACAATACTGATATAAGCTGTGATACAGTGAAACAGTCTTTCTGTAGATGAGAATATATACCCCCCACCACGAAAAATTAATTTCGGTCGAGAACCCTGAAGAGAAAGCACGATTTTGTAAACAGTGACTACTACTGCTGATAATGCAAATCTATTCTATGAATTGAGCCCTCTCGGTCACTGTCGTGTTTATTGAAAAGCATAAATACACAAAAATTTACCTTCCTCTCTACCGGGCGCTGATAGTTTAGGGCTATAATCTCCGACTGATGTCAAATCAGTCGGGATTCGAACCCGGTTTGAGGCAATCGGATGTCTAGCCACACTGATGAAACAGCGAAACAGTGTGCCTGTGGATAACAATATATACACACACACACACATATATATATATATATATATATATATATATATATATAGTTTTAAGGTGTGCTATATTTCTGGGATAAAGTGCTCAATATCAGAGATAGAGCGTATGTAAATATTAATGTGAACCTTGAAGTCAACAGTCAGAGGCGACAGGCTGTTTCATGTTGAACATAATCGTCAGGCGGCCTGAAAGAGCCTCTGGCCTCTGAGTGCTGACTTCAATGTTCACTTATATATATATATATATATATATATATATATATATATATATATATATATATATATATATATATATTGATTGAAAAGAAAGATAGAGAGAATAGAGAGACTAATAGAACAGAATTGAGAAAACTGAAAATAGACAGTTATGAAAGATACATGCATATATATATATATATATATATATATATATATATATATATATATATATATATATGTTTCATTAAAGACAACTGACGAGGTGCTGCGGTTAATTTATTATTTAATTTTTCTTATGTTTTTATAATTTTCTTTCTCTCTCGCACTCTTTCACGCTCAAACTCACGCACACACAGAATTCAAGTTACTGTTTATTACTTCGGCTAATGGATTTTCTCTGTGGTTGTATGGTTAGCAACACCTCAGTCTGAATGAGAGTTTCTGTATGGGGAAACAGGTTCGATTCCTGTCTGGAACGCATATTTTCTACGAAATTTCTCGAACAGTCAGGTCGGTAAATGTAATTAATACTGTTAAACTCAAAATCAGACCATTTACTCAAATAAGTTGTACCCAGAAAAATTACGTATAAACAAAAAAAAAAAAAAATGTATATATATAAAAACTCTCGGATTTAATCCATTTTATAATATATATATATACATGTGTGTGTAGAAAATAGGAAAGAACTCGTTAGGTAAATAATCCAAAGTTCTTTAGTATTTTTGTTATTATTTTTAAAAAACAGTGATCGATACAAAAGTAGAGCCTAAATATAATTATTTATTTAAAAATATGATTCCATCGCTACATAAGAGTTCTCATGTTTCGAAACAAGAGCCGAAAACTTCAATACAATTATTTGAATTAAATTGCATTAAAGTACCAAGCTCCGTTCCATCTTCAAGCGAATTTTTTTTTGAATGACTAATTCCTGAAATTTACGCGTTTTATAAGCATATTCATTATTAAAATTAAAATTACTATGGTAACGGCTAGAGAAATTATTTTAAAAAAAGCGGGCGTAAGGGTTAATAATTTGTATCAATATCTCAGTTACATTCAAAGAGGTCAAGTCAGGGTAAGGTTGGGGTGTCTAAATTCAAAGCGGAAGATGACATAGTCTAGTCTGGTTAAGTGTCTATGTCTATATATATAATAAAAGAACAAATAGGAAACGTATATCAACCTAACATGTTTAGCTTTTATTAAAGCTTTGTCAGAGATTGAGGAAAAAAAGATACAAAACACTGGTATTTTCAGTTATGCTTGGGTCAGTTCTCATTGGTCAGACACGTGTCACGTGTATTGAAACCGTGGATGATTCTATGTGTATCTAGCTTATATCTAATACGAAGAATACATTCTTAAAGAGGCGATTCATAAGGTAGAACCCTGTTACTCACCGCTGCGTAGGCTAACCGCACAAAGATGAAGAAAAAAACCAACTAGACAGACACACGCACACAATTACAAATACACATTACCATCCGTTGCCCACTTAGACATACAAGAATCTTCTCAAACCTGCATACGCACAGAATTATCCCTTAATACTTTGCTTAATACTTAGTTTCAGAAAGACATCTTTCGCTGTCCCGGATTTCACACTATCCTTCTGGGACGCATTTCTGCGTCTTCTTGTTTTTAATATGTAACTCGTAAGTTAAACAGTCTCTGTTGCCGGCAACCATGTCTTCTGTCTTCTTAAAAGAACCAATACAGCAGAGAATGTCATTTAAAAAAAATAAAACCATAGAATGGACGCAGATATTCTTCAGAGGCAATACTCAGCATGAGAGAAGACGCACATGTGCGCCATACGACAGTAAAAGTGTTTCATACGCTAATCCTGCATTTTTTTCTCTCTAGTGATGTGACATTGGGGTGTCCGCTCTAGGGCAGGATGACATGGAAAATCGACAATTAGCCATTTAGCACATCTCCCCCTCTCTTCCGATGTTGTCCAATGGGAAGGGCAGTGCGGGATAACGCTAAGCACTGGCTTCGTATAATGAGTTGCCAGAACGAGTATTTATTATCAATGGCTTGCCTAATCTCGGAAATGCTTTCCGGATTCTGGCTCCAGATTTTGTCCTCAACGTTTATTCCCGAAGCCCTTTCCCCTTTTCTGAGAAGAAAGAGGAAGCGTGAGTTTAAAGAAAGAAAGAAATTATAAAATAAAACATAAAATAAAAAATAATTAAAAAAGTAATAATTAAAAATATAAAAATATATTAAATAAATAAAAACGTTTGTCTAATAATATAATCAGTTATGTCTAATAGCCAATCAGTTATGTGCCGAGTCAGATTTTGCCCGCAGTAGGTTGCCATTTCTTTCTGCGGTAGTTGCCATCTAAGGATATATAGTCATATCTGGGGAAAAGAAGAAGAGGATTCATACCTTTCCCAAGGGTATTTGCATGTAAGTTAAAGTAATGGATTCGACTGGAATTTGAACTCGGCTCTATCGATTCCTCAGTCCCGGCCGATATCCATTGCTCCATCGTGCTTCCTGCCATATTACGGTAATATAAACGAGTCTAAAATTTAATACACAAAAAGTTGTGAAAACGATTTACAATATTCAACTACTGATGGTTTTTATGCAAATTCTTTTCAATTGTAGTAAAATTATAGACAAGAGCTGCCCAGTCTTCACTTTCCAATCCAAGAGCGTCTCGACGGCCTTGTGGGTGATGAATTATTTTTCACCCTACAACCTCTTTCCCACAAACCAAACGTCGCAAGCCTATCGTTACTTCCATGGAAAGTTGTCAGACGAACTACATACCTTAGACCCACCATGCTACGCACATCGTAGCGAATCATCCTCGTTCCTCCCGTATTCCACTCAGCAGCTTCTTCCCGCGAACCGCTGCTCTGTGGAACCAACTCCCAAGAGAGAGCTTGCACGATGACGACAATCTTAACATGTTCAAGTGTACAGTTAACCATTATCTACTGATTTCTGATGAGATGATGTCACATAATAACGTTTTAAAAGAAAGAACATATTTAAAATTTCGCTGATATCAAAAGTGAACATTTTGTGTGCGACCGATTTTAAAATAGGTAGGATATTTGTTAATGAATTCAGTTCATTTATCCTGTTCCTGAAGTGAAGATTTGTCTCTGCGAAACTCCGAGTCATGAGATTTGAACATTTAATTAATTTTACTATTAATGCTCTATCTCTTAATATCGAGCACTTTATTTACAAATGCCCCTCGCCTTAAACGAGTCATCCTCCATTCATTTACATGCCAACTATTTTTGGCGTAAGCAATCCTTATTGCCATAACACACACACGCACAACACACACACACACACACACACATATATATATATATATATACATATATTATACACTGTTACATTAGAACATGTAAGTAAGTACTATAAAATTCTTCATTTTGTTTCCACGTTTAAATAAAACGTCTTTACAGGTAATTAACAATGATGGTAATAAACGATCTTATTTAAAATTACAATTAATGAAACATCACTTCATTTTCCGTTTTTGGAAAAATTTACATACAAGGTAAAAAAAAAGGATTTTTATAAAGAAAAAGGAAAAGAAAATAAGAAATCAACAAAAGGAAAAGAGAGAGTAAAGAAAAGGCAAAAGTAAGCATAAGAAATTAAACCTACTATCAAAAGAATAGAAAGAGAAAAAGGCAAAAGAAAGAGAAAAAGGCAAAAGAAAGAGAAAAAGGCAAAAGAAAGAGAAGAATGTATTCAAAATTACATAGATACGAAGGAAGAGGAAAGTTAAGAAAATAACAAAGATGTTGATACGAATTAAGCCAATGAAATTATATTGAATAAGACGATTCAAATTTGAACGGAAATTCAAATTTTATGGCATTTTTATGAAATCAGATATTAAAACCAAATTATCCATAGAACGTAAATAAAGCACATTTTAAGAAGTAATACAATACTTAACAAAACCAACCTTACATTATAAATTAAAATATAAAATGAATTTTAAACTCTTAATAATATGTCAATTTTAAATTAGAAACTATTATCAATACAGCAAGAGAAAAAAAGAAAAATAATAATTTTATACTTCGTTCTTTTACATTTGGGTATATACATATATATATATATGTGTGTGTGTGTGCGTGTGTGCGTGTGACACTGTTTCGCAGCTCATCAGTGTGGCTAGATATTCGATTGCTTCAAGCTGGTATCGAAACCCTACCGATTTGACATCATTCGGAGACTCTCAGCTCATCAACGCATACAGCGGAGAAAGGGAATTTTTAACGCATTATATACAGGATATAAGCATTACCGGCTACCAAAGTGGTCAATTCACAGCGAAGATTAGCGTTAATTAGCAGCAACCGACAAATTACCTTTCTTCCAAAGTGCTCAACCTACGAGAGGGGGCGTATATATATATATATATATATATATATGGTGATTGAAAAGTAACTCTCTATTTTAAAATACTTATAATTTATATATTAACTATAATTTTTACAAGAAATGCATATGAGTGGAACACAATCAGCATGAGGTTTTATTTAAAATTCCATATGGGCACCAGATTTCGCTACCAGCTTATCGAACCACCCAGGAATCGCGTCAACCACGAAGTCTTGTGGTGTGAAAGACATAATTTCTTGTATTCGCCCTTCAAGTTCTTCCAAAGTCATTGTATAGTATAATAGACTTATTGCTTGAACTAAACATTGCTGACAAATATACATTCTGTCTTCTTACAATGGATAGTTAGTCCTTTCTTCGCCCTTTCAACGGATAACGGAATTAATGAGCCGATCTTAAATTCCAAGTTATTTATTATGTTCACATTCGCACAACTGCCTTTGGGAAAGGCAAGCATACTTCTCTTCTTCCCCTCCCTCATCCAATGGCTAAATAACAATGTAGACTGGGTTCGCTAGACTTTGATGGCAACCAGTCTCTAAGAAGGAGAAGTCTGAACACTGTGGAGATAGCAACAAGGTACCACTCCATTATATATCTCATCAATTAATGGCAATTCACAGAAAATAAAGAAAAGGAATCTATAAAAAAAAATCATGATCGCCTAGGCCCTGCAGGTCATGACATTAAAAATAATTTAATTAGGGTCATCTGCTCAAAGCCTGGAAGATACAAAAGCGTATGTACATAGTGAAGGCGCTATGCTGGTTTCTTCTTTCTTCCCCTTTTGTAATGTTTACGCAGGCTCGGTGAGTTGGGAACATGCGCAATAAAAAGCGCGTGAATTCAACTTGCCACGCAGTTATTGTGTTGAGGAATGTCTTTACAAAAAAACCTAACTTGGTATTTGGCCTCTGCCCCCGAAGGCTTCTTCCTATGTATGTATGTATATATGTATATGTTTACGTGTGTGTGTGTGTTTAAACAATAATTCTTATTTGAAGGAGAGAGAGGAGAAAGAAAGGACGTTTAGAAAGAACGACAATAATAAAAAAAAAAATGAATGAAAAGAACAAAATTGGGACTGTCAAAACGTGTGTGTGTGTGTGTGTGTGTGTGTGTGTGCAAAGAAGCTGTGAAGGAAGCAGAGGCACGGAAACATGTGTTTTTCGCATATTGCTAGAGAAGATGGAGCGTTACGAGACGTCAAAGGGTGTGTGTTGGGTGGACCCTGACGAGAACCGAACCACGTTTGCTTTATACTGTTTTAACGCAATTTCGCTTGACTTATATCGAGAAGACATAACTCTAAAATGTAGTGTACCAAAGCGAATCCTTTGTTCGACAACCCAAGACATAAAAAGATATGTGCTTACCCTGGGAACTTTAAAACTGTCCACCAGATGGCATCACTATATCTACCGTTTTTATTGTACAAAATCTTTCTTTTATTTTTCAGATTCACAGTATTTATTTTTGCCTTCTTTCACTCGTGGTCTCCAACTTTCAACCACGATTAAGAAAACGGTTTTAATGGATATTTATTGAGTAACCAAAGAACCAAGTTCCTTTTTTTTTGTCTTCAGGTGGCATAAGGAGTGTTTAGTTTTAATTAACAACACTCAAAAATATCGTTTTTAATATATTATGATCATTGTCATATCAGAGTGCATTTCAAAAAAATATTTTCAGAAAATTACACGTAATCAAAATGAGAATAAAAATGACTGCACCTTACCATAGATGCAGTATCGAACCTTACTATAGATGCAGTATGGAGCCTTACTATAGATGCAGTATAGAACCTTACTATAGATGCAGTATGGAGCCTTACTATAGATGCAGTATTGAACCTTACTGTAGATGCAGTATGGAGCCTTACTATAGATGCAGTATCGAACCTTACTATAGATGCAGTATGGAGCCTTACTATAGATGCAGTATAGAACCTTACTATAGATGCAGGATAGAACCTCACTATAGATGCAGTATAGATCTATATAATAATTATGATTAATGCGCATTTAATTATATATTTCCTGTCCTATCTGTAGTAAGAAGAGAGAGTAAATGAACTTGAGTTAGTGTTGTGTTTTGTTTAGGGGCCAGAAAGAAAGACACGGAAGAAGAAGGTAGGTTGAAAAAGTATATTGAAGATATATAGAAAACAATAGTGTAAGTAATAAGTAGATTAGTACTGCGTCTACTACTTCACTCCACTTCACCCTATCCGACTCTCGCAGTTTGTATTTATGAGAGGAGGAAGAGTCCATTCTACTGTAAGAGGGTTTAGCACAACAGTTAGTAAACTTAAGAGTGATTACTTCCATTAATCATTTTAATAAAAATATACAAATCAAATTATTGAACTGCATTTAGATAAAATTACTTTCCGAGTAAAATGAACCGTTTAATTAATCAGTTCCTTTACTCCTACGTGTCTTAGATTGCAGTCTTATTTGTTCAAGCCTTTCATGTGATGCACTCAGTTTTGTATCATTTTGCCAAGTGATTGTCTTGCTTCAACTTGGTCTTGAAATAGCCTTTGAAGTCGCTGTCTTTGTCGTTTTGTTGATAATCTTTTTGTACCGAGAAAAATACATCGCAATATATATATATATATATATATATATATATATATATATATATATATATATATATATATATATATATGATCGACTCTCCCGTCGAGATTCGACGTATGAGGGTCAAGCAGATCAGTTTCCAGGAAACCGACAGCCCGACACCGGCACATGAGATTTGATTACAGTGGTGAAGGTCTCGTGCAGGACCATCCACACTTTTTGAAGGGACGAATACAGAGACCTGGTGCACCGAATGTCACAAGGTTCCCAAACGACCCTCCGCAGGTTTTGAATTCAGAGTTGTCCTTCTCCTAGACCAGTTGCCATCCAAGGCTATAGAACCCAGTCTGTCCTGCTATTTTACCCATAGCTGGATATATATATATATATATATATATATGCCTACCGGTTAGGATACGTAAATGAACTGACATGTCTACTTCGAAAGATCTTCATTTAACGGGAATATTCAAATTTGCTTGACCATCGACGGACTCCGTGCACGAGAGATATAAAGAAGGTTATATATTTGTATATGTGTGTGTATATATATATATATATATATATATATATATATATATATATATATATATATATATATATATATATATATATATATATATATATATATATATATATATATATATATATATATATATATATATATATATATATATATATGTATGTATGTATTTTTATTGATTTAAACGTTATATTTTAGTGAACACAAATGTTGAGTAAAGGGCCCGTTTTTAACGCTGTGAATTACATCTACCGACCTGTGAAATCGGGCTTCTTAATAAGTATCATCCTCTAAAATTTAAAATAATATCAGATGAAAAAAAAAAATTGATTCCTTAGAAATTACTTTGTTTAGGCTTCGAATATGGTTGATTGATGAATTTTTACGGTTTATTAACTCTTTGTTGCTTTATCCAAAGCTGAAAGATATTTTTGATAGTAAAAGGTTTCAAAAGTGAAGCATTCATTGTGATATTAAACACATCAAATTTTTAACATGGAAAGCTCTTGAGCAAAAAGCGATTTATATAATACCATTAAACGTCTAAAATCTATAAATGGATTAATTAAACGGTCCATTGGACTCTATTTTAGTTGTGAATTCTTTACCTCCGCTTTATTGAATCACAATATATTGGTTCAAGATTTTTGTTTCATTGCACCTCGCTATTAAAACTTTCTGACAATTGTGACACCATTCTCAATCTTGTTTCAGCCTCATGCAGAGCAGCAGTTGAAGAGGAGTTTCTCCTCAGCTGTTGAGTCCTTTGATCATCATTTTCAGCCTCGCATGCAGAAGCGTTCAGGTATGCTCTTCTGGAAAGCTGATTGCTACTTTGAGCTTCAGACTTAGTGGCTCTGATTGAAGCATTCCGAGAGGCATTTTGAAACAGTCAAACTGTTCTAAAGATGTTTCATTATCTCTTATTCACATGGCGGACCTGGTGGCAGCAGTTTTGTGACCTAGGCAAGTTCCTTTCTTTGGCAGCATGTCTTAGGCAAGTATGAATTGTCTAATGGAATGCGTGGGCAAATACCAGAAGAGAACGCCGTAAAGCTACAAGAATCACTAAGTTTGAATAACTTTAGGAAAGGTTGGAAAAATAAATGTTCAGTAATAAGAAAGGTAGTAAATGAAAGCAGGATGAAAGGACTAACCATCAAGTGCAAAAAGTCAGAGTATATGGTTGTCAGCATGAGAAAAAGCTGAAGATGCAATCTTTGAATTAGAGATTTCAAAATAAAAAAAGTACAGGAGTTTAAATATCTGGGAATGTATGTTTACACCCTAGTGGAGGTAACTGTGTGAAGAATTCTTTTTTTTTTTTTTTAAAAAAAGAAGACAATAGTAAGAGAAACTATTAATACAGACCTTGATATTTTACTCTATCTATTGTAAACATTTTCGAACATTTGTGCGTTACTCATAATTAAATTACTTATGGTTTGGTTCCAATTTTATTGACTACAACAGTAATTTAAAGTTTAATTTTATATAGCGGCTAGCGTTAGCTAAGCATTTTATTTATCATATAACAGTAATAATTTAACTGAATTTATGTTTACAGAGCCATTGCATCTTAACAGATGACGAAAAATATGACAACGAAATCCGAAGGTGCATCGGAATAGCGAAAGATATATTTCAAAGGCTGAAATTCATCTGTGTAGTTTAGCAGCAGTTCATAAGAATAGAAAAAGTTGCCTTTCAGAAACTAAGTACTAAGTCATAGAAAAATATAGTTCGAAATCTGCTAATATATGCTATATGTTATACAAATTCATCAAAACTGAAGATGGGACATGAAGTAACAAGACTGTGATTCTATCAGAAAATGGTAAAAATAACATGAGGATATGCGGTTGGTGTAATGGATGGAGAGTCGGAGAAAAAAAAACCGGCGTGTGCATTCGAGAGTCTTAATAAAGGAAATGTGCCCTTTGCAAGAATTCAAACCTGTCCCTATCTTTGATAGGAGATACTGCCGATTGATGCTGCTTACCTTACGCAGTCTGGTCACGTGGAGTTTCACAGCAAGTAAGCTTCAATTACCTTCTTAACAAAAACGCATCTTCATGTCCAGGTCTTTACGAAAGCCAAAATCTGATCGAAGCTCATTATCTACTGATTTTATTTTCATATCCGAAGTTAAGCAACGTCGAGGCCAGTACATAGATAGGAGGCCACTTTGGAACCATGAATACTGTGAATAACCTTTCACTATCAAAAATATGTTTCGTTTCGGCTTTAAATAACTAACAAAGTGTTGATAAACCATAAAAATCAATCAATAAACTATATCCGAATCCTAAACAAAGTAATTTCTAAGGAATTAATATTTTTTTTTAGATTTCATCTGATATTATTTTACATTTTAGTGAATAATATTTATTAAGACTCCCGATTTCACAGGCCGGTAGATGTAATTCGCAGTGTTAAAAAACAGACCCTCTACTAAAACATGTCTGTTCATTAAAATATAACGTTTAAATCAATAAAAAAAACATACTACACACAGACACATATACATATATATATATGACTTGTTTTACACCACTGGCACGGAGTGCGTCGATGGTCAAGCAACGTTGAATAGTGCCTTTAAATACTGATCTTTCGAAGCAGACATAGACAGTTACGTATCCTGACCTGTAGGCGAATATATATATTTGCGCTGTATTTTGTTTGAGCTTAGGGGCATATCACGTTGAAATACCGGTTCTCGTATGATGAAACTGGTCAGTACCTAGATGGATAACGGTCTGGGAATACCAGGTGCCCTAAGTTTGGATGTGTGAGTGGTTTAATAAATACGGACTCAAAATAAGAAATCGGAGAACCGACCTCCAATTTCAGTCAGGTTCATTATCTTCACTTACGCGAAAATAGCCCTGGGAAAAGGCAATCATCGATCGCTTTTCTCACAGTTATGGCTTAAATATTATGATTTGTAACAGTAAATCATTATTATCTCAAAAACAATTTATAAAATCAAGAAATATTTTCTGGCTGTAAATAACCTGCAAGTGTGGTTAAGCCGGAAAAAACCCCAAATCAATCAATGTATTTAGTGCGTATATGGCAGAATTACGCATATTACGTGTGCCTCGCTCCAGTTCATATCTGTACACCCAGATGTGACATGACTTGAGGTGAACTATCGGCTGCATCTGCCTTACATCATGTTAAAAGATTTTATTATACACGGTCATATAAACAACCACACCAGCGAAAATTTTTGGCAGTTTGTCAGATATCGTACACGAGGATGTAAGGTCCACGTCCGATGACGGCTTCAGCGATGCGCGCGCGCACATACGCGCACACATACACACACTCGTGTATGTGAAATAATGTTAAATACGAGAGATTAAGTCTAGAATTATCGTTGAAAATCAGGATATGTTTTTCATTCAGCTTCATAAGTATATTCATTACATACATGCATTTACTTTTGATAAGACGCATCATCGCGAATTTTTACCCACCCTCTACATATATCTAAAATTAATAAAGATAGGGCGTCTTCCGCATTAAAACAGTCATATGCAGAATTTTCGATATATAAAAAAATTGAACTGTACTACTGAAGATAGCTCTGAGGTTCTTGATTCATTTATTTTATCTTAGCAAAAAAAGAAAAAAGACCCCCCCCCCCAAAAAAAAATAAACAGGCCTGCATTCTCCCGCTAGAGATGAACTTAATGCCTTTCATCACGATTAGAAATTCCTTTAAGCGCTTAACGTCCCCACGCCCGTCAAACATTTAAAATGATACTTCATTTATGAATATTAATGAAAGCTTCAAATAAATATTTAATACTTGTTGGGCGGGGGTCGAGGTGAGGACGCATTGGCGGAGGCTCGATTTATTTATCTGCCTCTTCATCCAAACACCCATTTCTGCTTCGTTTAATTCTTTCAATTTATATTTGTTGCATTTTTAATTCATGAAGATTAAAAAAAAAAAATCCATTTAAAATTCGTTTGATTTTTATCCTGTCAGATAATGTGTTTCGTTTTTCTTTTAAGAAAATTATTTTCATATTATCTTTCATCTTCCGGATCACTTTTTAACGCCTTTGCATTTATGATTGACAAATTGTTTCAACTTTTGTTTTTATGTCATTCATTTTTTTTAAATTATTTTTTTTTAACCAAAAATAAGTAAATTTATTCCTCCTCCCGTCTTTCAAATGTAATTCTGATTTTTAAAAACATTTTTGTTAATTGGATATTAAGTTATATTTTACGTTAAATTTATTGCTCGACACTTTGTAATTATATTTCAACTATCGACAGTTTAACCTCGCAATAATTATATTTTATCTTTTATTTTCTCTGCTGCGGGAATTTTCTTTTTGAGTTAAGCTGCCATTTTGTTTTTCATACACATTACCGATCATTGCCGATCATTGCCGATTATAACCGAGTAGTTCTCTATAGAATCGCTCTCTTCTGTTCCAGCCACTTGCATTTGTTGTAAGGTTGGCCTTGTCTGAATGTACTTCTTATTTTCATATATATATATATATATATATATATATATATATATATATATATATATATATATATATATATATATATATATATAGTAAAAACAGAACCAGTAAATAAATACCAAGCTTTATTGCTTTATTGCACTTTACTATGACTACTCGTCTACTGACGGGTTTTTAGGTCTTAGGGGAGGTAACTAATGATTTATCAGCGCAATATAAAAATATATAATTTTGTTTGTGGGTTAAAAAGACATCATCAGCTCCACATCGGAAATATATAAATTACAAACAAATCATATACAAGATGCAACACAGTAATCGTAAACAAAAACGATAAAAAGATTTCTTTTAAGAGAAAATTGTATATTTTAACCATCATATACGTATACAGAGATAAAAAGGTTTTACTTATCTGATGGAAGTCACATGACCTATCAGAGTGTTCATCCCGGACATCTGAATCGTTTGGCTGTTTACGATAAACAAAGAGAAAATGCGATTTCTGTTTTTGTTATGTTGCATGATGGGAGTTTTTTTTTTATATTTATTTAACTATTTTTCTACCTTTTTCTTTGTTCATTATTAATTATCGTCATCTATATTTTAATTTTTCATTTATTATTAATTATTTATTATTTTGATTTGATACCACTACATAGCCTAGTACGAAGGGTTAGAGGTCATTTAATGATTTATATGTTGCTATCATTAAACATTCATTTCTCGATAGTGACAATAATAGGAGTCTTATTTTCAATGCTATTATATGGTAAAGACATTAACAATATATTGACATTAACGATGCATTTATCCATACAATAACTTTCCTCACTAGTTTTCACTGTAATTCAATTAGCAATGCACATTCGTTAGTAAAAAGGTTTACCAATGAGTTTGTATATTTTAATATCATTAGCAATGCTTCTACATTAGATATACACTAACCTCTTTCATTTAATAATAATTACATCAAATTATGATTAACTTTCTTCTCAAATTTAAGGCACATTTACAATCAAATTATTAGCGATGCATTTAAATTATATTGTGGGTAATTCAGCCCGTCGTTTGCGATGACTGAAATGAATTAAAGTGCTTGCTTTCTTTTCCAGTCCTCCGCTCTACCAACTGAGCTGTCGCGAGCGACCTCTTCCTTATTCTCTCGTTCTCGTTAGTACGCATGTAGGCCGTCATGCCAACAAATCATTCTGCCGTCTTCCCAGCAGTCTCGCTATTTATGCGTCGAGGACAACTAAAATTTGCATACGAGACTTACTTCTCGTTCGCCCAGGACTTCCGATTCTATAAATTCAAGCTGATTTGAATTCTTAGTTTTTTTTTCTTTGTAAGTCTGTCCGCAATATAGGAATTTCGGAATAATCCATTTCACTCTTAATGCCTGTCGCGATCTTTCAACAGGACCCGACACGCCAAGCAAATTCGCTTTGCGGGAGATAAGTCTTCTCATTCCTCACACATATAATAGTCATTTGGGCGTGCGGTCGAGTCAACAGAATGTTCGTTTTCAGACCAGATCATAAAATCCGGTTTCGAATCTCGCTATAACTAATTTGTCAGGATGTCTTCTTCGTGTTATCGACTTGGTGGAAGCGATCGTAGCCTGTGACACCTTTAGAAAGTGCCTGAACACTGTACCAAGGGTTGATTCCAGGCTTGTGAGTGGAATTAGATAGACATGTTGTGCTAGCATGAATCGGTCATCACAAGCCATCATGACCGAGGGTTTGAGCGTATTGAGCGTTTGAGCGGTTTGAGCGTATTTGTTCAAAGTGCTGATAACACCAGATGACATGCTCTTTGTCTATATTTCTGAGATGAGGTATTATGTACACTAGTTACATTATTCGGACTATTGTCCTCATCTTTGTCGCCATATTTATCAGAACGTTTCAGCCGTTGTACACTACGGTCTTCTTCAGGTGGTTGGAATGTCGAACTAAACGCTTTATTTCGCTCACTGGGGTAGACTGTTCTAGTTTCATGTGCCATGTCTAATGGATGTCAGTTAACAGTTATCTCCTGTTAATTCCACTTTCGAAGTTCTCCACCACCTTAGCCAGGTATTGAACTCACACTCTTTGGGTCCTGTCACTGTGCCATGTGTCCTGAAGGACACATTGCACAGTGGATAAAGGCGTTGGTTAGATCCAGCGTCAGGACCTCTTCCTTATTCTCTCGTAATCTTGAATGTGCGGGTGGTATAAAGAGCTTACAGAACTATTCACGTTGAAACACCGGTTCTCGCGTGATCAACATAGTTAAGCAACGTCGAGTCTGGTCAAGGTGACCACTTGGGAATAACGGGTGCTGTAAGCTTGGATGTATGGGTGGTAAAATGGATAACGGCTCGGAATTGGAATTTGGAGAGCCGAGTTCCAATTCTAGTCGGTTTCATTATATTCACTTCCGCTCAAATACCCTTCGGAAAGTTATATTTCCACGTCTTACCCCCCCCCGGCTATGGGTTAATTATTAGAACTTTTATTACTAAATCATTATTAGCTCCTAAATATTCTTACAATCTAAAAATATTTTATGGCTTTTAATAACCTGCAAAGGGCCGATAAACCGTAAAAAAATCAATGGATTAATCAATTTACCTATTTTTGCAGAATTTTCTATGTAATTATTAATGGGACATGTTCGTTTAATCAATAGCATTTGTGGTATCATTAATTATAAGTCTTATTTTTTATATCAGGGGTAATAGCTTTTACCTGTGATATTATGGATTATAAATCCCTTACGTGATATCAAAGGTCTCTTTCGTTATACATTAACAATTAACCTGTTTGTAACATTCACTTCCGAAGAATCTCGTGAAAGCGCCTTCATAAAACATTTCACTCGTTCCCATTCAATGCACGCACAGGAAACAACACCTACATCTTGGTATGCGAAAAGGTAAATTAAAAATAGAAACGTTTCCATCCTTTCCGCTAATTAGGAACCTGTCTGAAGTGTGACCTTTCAGGTCAGAGTTCATTTGCAGCAAATTGCGCATGACTGCCATGGACCAATCAGAAACGTCAAACCATTAAATTAAGAACTATGAAGTCAGATTTAAAAAAATTCAAAACGCCTTGGGAATATTTTGTTAAAAGGAAACATCGGAGAAATTAATTACCCATCATAAGTAAATGCTGCAAAAAAAAAGAAAAAAAAAAAAAAAAAATGATCAGTTTGTCCAATATGAAATTACCGAGTTCTTCAATGTAAACTCGAATATATTCATCTGATGAATGTAATAATGCAACAACCCTTGGCCTTTTTTACATTCATTACACCGTGGCAGCACGTCATCTGAAGCAGTCTTCATTCAAAGAACTAATAAATTAATTGAAACTTCTGAAATTTGACCCTGATTAAAAAAAAAATCTCTTTCGTGTAACGAATTACAAATGTCTATTATTCGTAAAAGAACGATATCTAGTGAAGTGGTAGATTGCAATAAAATATATTTGACTAATTCAATATTTTAACAGAAGATGAAAAATGCGGCACCGAAATTCAAACGCGTATTGGCATAGCGGAAGATGCATTCCAAAAACTAAGCAAAGTACTAAGAAACAGGAAAATTTCTTTAGAAACAAAGAATGGATTAGATTAGTATACATTAGTATTACATAGAAATTCTTAGGACGATTTTCTTACAGATGAAGAGAAAACTAGAGGCAACCGAAATGTGGTTCTACAGCTGCAATTACTTGGAAAGATAAATGAGGAAGCAGGGCTCGAAGAATTCGACACTCACAGCGCATATCGAAGGCAAGAGAGGACAGATGAAGGCAGCGTTCCATCCTCCTTACCGGCTTGTGTGTATCGATAGCGGAACGGGGGAGTGGGAAGCTAGCAACAGATCAGATGTTGATACGGACTACAGGAGATAGGAGGTTTTGGAGAGCCATGATTGCACACGAATTGTGCAGTCTGAAGACAGGCATTACCATGCAGTTAAATAACGCTTTTTTTTTCTGTTGACGTTGTTTAGTTCAATTTTCAATATTTTCTTATGCAACGGCATGGACTATGGAAACGGCGGAGTTCGAACTTCAGTTGAAACACCATTTGGGAAGGCATGAATCTATATCCCTGCACTTTGACCTTTAGTAGATATCTTGAAAAAATATCTCGTCAATCGCATGGTTGATGAGGCAGAGAGGGACTAAATGAGCATAATGCTATACCATTATTCAATAGTTATTTTATACCCGAATGTATTAGTGATAGTAAAATTAAATGCTGATACACTGACTGTCAACCATGAAAAAGGCACACGTTCGCACAGAAGCACACGTACACATATAGACGGAAAATAACATTATAACAAAGGAAGTATGTTAAATCTAAATCATGATTAAACGAATAGGTCGATATGAGTGCGACACAGCGGTTATCGGCGCCATAAGTAGAATCAGTGTTCCCAGTTCAAATTCCAGCCGAAATCATTGCAATCATTTTTTGCGTACCCTGCAAAGGCCGAGATCATTGCATTCTTTTTTGTGTACCCTGAAAAAGCCGAGTTCACTGTTTTCAATTTTGCGTACCCTGGAAAAGCCGAGTTCATTGTTTTCATTTTTGCATACCCCGGAAAGGCTGAGTTCACTGCATTCTTCTTTGCGTACCCGGGAAAGGCCGAGTTCATTGCGTACATTTTTGCATACACTGGAAAGGCCGAGTTCATTGCGTTCATTTTTGCATACTCTGGAAAGGCCGAGTTCATTGCGTTCATTTTTGCATACACTGGAAAGACTGAGATCACTGGGTGCTTCATACTGGCGGCATTGTGTTGCACTTGAGCTACGATTAGTAAGTTTTCATATGTATGATTTCTGGCAGGACTTCAGCAAGTATGGTGACTGCTAGCGAGGATTTTCTCTGAAGGACATTAAAAAATTACTCTCGATTCTTCTATGTGTTCTCTCCTTTCAGGACGTGGGCGATCATAGCTCTCCACATCTTCCTGTCCTTCCTGGCCCTTAACAGCATTTTACCCTTTTTCAATCCTTGCACTTCCTGTTCTATCATCTATTCTCAAAAACTCGTCAAGTAAGTGTGGCCGCCCTATCTCTCTTACCCTCAATCTGTCCCGTGAGGGTCAGGTTTTCTAAGCCCTCTTTCCTTATTATATCTCCCAGAAATTTCAGATTGCATATTCGGATTCTGAGTATACGTGTTCTTTTTCTTTAAGACGTCCTCGTTGCTGACGTGCTCTGTCCATGGAATTCTCAGTATCCTTCTGTAGAACGACCTTTCTGTTGTCTCCATTTTTCTCATCTATGGGGAGAATATCCAGCGCTCATTGCCACACAAGAGGACTGATATGACATAGCAATTCAGCACGCTTTTCTTTGTTTCTAACGAATTAGAAGCACAACAAAGCATGCCAAAATGAAAAGAAATCTCTTAGGATTCAAATCTAGTTTTCAAAATAGTTTCTTGCTCAATTGTAATAACCCACTTTTAAAATTAAAACATGTATGCACACTTCATTTTTTTGCATAGTTCGCAGTAATTCACTCTCCCCTGTCATATCTGTTTTTTCTTCCTGAACTAACTTGTTACTTTTCTAATCATTAGGCCGCATCGTCCAAAGTTATTATTTATTCACTTTTTGTCTATCCTTGTCTCAATATCGTTATTTCTCATAGAATTGTTCATTTTGATTATCAAGTGTCCTCAGCGCAACCATATTATCACATCTATAATTTTTTCCTGTAGTTCTTTCAAGTTTAGGGTAAGGTAACAGTTACAAGAAGTATATCTATTTTATTTCTTGTTCCGAAATATCAAAGATTGATTTCTGTACGTTTATCTACTAATTCTTCTTCTTTTATTCGTACGCTTCTCCACCGACCCTTCTCACTCCTGCGCCACCTAACTTGAGATTGAAACGCGAATTTCCGAGCCAAAAGACAAAATGCGCTACAAACTAGTTTTTCTCCACATAGGCCTATCTCGCAGACTCACTAAATAATCAAAACACACCGTCTTGTGAATATCAAAAAATTATTAGGAATTCAGGGTATCCACTTCTACCGATACCGCTTAAAAGGTATCTGTGTATCATTATCATTGAACAGACGAATAAGAATACAACATTACGGAAAAGGCATAACCTAACTTTTTCCTGCGTCTTGTTTGTCGCGAAATATCTTATTAAGCACATCTCACTGACTGACAGAATAGTTAGTAAGTGAATGCTTAGGGAAAATTCTCCTGTAATTAAACTAGCCAAACTCTAGTAGCCAATTGCTGTTACTCCCACTGTTATTTAATGAAAGGTAATAACATCACGCGTGATCTAGTAAATAACACGAGACTTCGATCATTCATATTTTATATTACAATTTGCTCTGATCCAATATCCTCGACCAGTGTGTGATGCGATCCCCAGAATACGTGGGGTCTGACATTTTCATCTGCGATGTATGGGAGATTGCCCCTCTGGACCGGTTGTTTATACAGTCGTCTGTCCAACGGTTTTTCTCGTGTGCGTAATTATCATGGAGAGCCTTGCCCACGTGTGTTCACCTCTTGGAATCACCACTGGCAACAGATGATTCACGGATCTCCATTTACGGTTGGGGTAATCTCATGTCAACTCTGCATCTGGATTCTCTAGTCTGGTATGAAATGAAGTGCAAAACCTATTCAAGGATAATTGTAAAATAACGTTAGTAATTATCAGTCAGTTATTTACTCTCTTAATTTCAAATGGTTAATTAAAAAAAAATAGCATAAAGCTAACATTTTCCACGTTTAGTTCCGACTAACGAGTAATCAGAATTACATGCAACATTTAATATAATTTCAAATTATTTTTTTTCTTTTTGCTATTCACTTCGGAGTCATTTTAAAAATTCGTATAAGAATATTAAATGAAACACTACGAGAGAAAAGAATTGGGATGGAGATAGAGATAGATAGATAGATAGATAGAGAGAGAGAGAGAGACAGATAGATAGAGATAGATAGATAGGTAGATATATATATATATATATATATATATATATATATATATATAGATATAGAGAGAGAGAACAAAAAGGATTGGAGGAAAAAAAATTAGAAATGTTTAATTCCCAACCAAAAAAATTATCGTCTGCGACAAGCAAACTGGCAAGTGTAGGTTAAGATGGCGCCCGGCTTAGTTAGTGGAGGCGCGAGAATTCACGATGATGTTATCATTGCTTCTAAAAGAGTAATAGAACTCATGCTTAGCAAGTTGCATGATAACATGAAAAGAAAAACAGACTCAAAATTCAGCAAAAATTCAGAAAGAGGATGGTGTCTGTTTTTGGTTTTAATTATGATACATAACGTCAGCCTGCATTCTGTTGACTGCCATTCTGTATCCGCGCCCCTTAAAGCAACGGTGCACACAAGGTAATTCATCATCTAAGAAAGAATGTCAATGTCCGTTATGCACCTATTGGCTTAACTGTACCAATGAATATTAGATGATTGTGAGGGCTAGATTCCAAGCGCTCCGGCTATGCAGTATTTAGAAGGATGTTGTTGGTGTGGGTTATGGAGATGACGATATTCATGCTATGATATGTGTGAAAGAAAGTTCTAAGTTACCTTTAATAGAAAAATGAGATATCTTGAGACGCCATTTGTAGAAACTGGCCGACATGTCCTTCCCTGTATGTAATGAGCAACAAACCTGTATTTTTTCCATAGAAACGAGGCTATCGTTTGTCTGCAAAGAGAGACTCCAGAGACATCGAAATTTGAAATCACATTTCGTTTTTTTAACTAATGCGAGCCCTCAAAAAGCACGTTTTATTTTTCTGCCACTTGCAGACGACCTTTTGAAAAGTTGACAGATCAAATTATTGCAAAATGTTAGTGTTTGCTTCCCTTTTGAATTATTGAATAAAATAACATAATAATTTTTAACCAATGATAAGTTAGATGTAAATTTTAATTTTTTGTCCAGTTTTGAGTAATATCAGTATTATTTTTTATAAATTTCGAAAACCACTCCTAATTATACAGTAAATTTGGTAAAAATTTCGTACGTTTCGCAACGTTACCGATTCCTTATTTTCGACATTACTCAAACAAAACTGAACATCTATACGAATCTTATATTTTATTCTTTTCATTTTGTTAAAATAATGCGCCTTATATACGGTCAAATACGATGCTTAGTGGATGATTATTGCTGCTGTTGTTTGCCTTTGCTTTGTGCATTACGAGTTATCCCCAACTCTCAAGAGACAAGTTTTTTAGAAGAGGTAAACAAATGAAGTGCTATAAAATCAGAAAGAAATAGAGGTACCGTATTTGACGGCATATAAGGCGCATTTTTTTTTTTTTTACTAAAAATATCTTTTAAAATACCCCTGCGTCTTATATTCCATATGTAGGTTTAAAATTCGTGATAGTCGGACGAAATTAGCTACCTGGCAACTCTTATTAGCTTAGGCTTTAGAGTAACTTTCATATACCTATTGTCATTATTTAAAAGGCTATTATGCAGATTAAAAGTGTTATAATATTCATTATATTAATTTCATCACGTTTAATATTAGTACTTTGTTTCACTAAAATTATATGAAATTAATTTAAATTATATATTTGTAAAACATTTGTTTCATTAATATTTTTCTTGCTGTAACTTCCGGTTGCATTGGTATAACTACAATCAGAATTTTTATATCCTAATTATTCCAATAAGACGTTTGCAAGAAGCAATTAAACCAATAAATAAATATAACCTAGGCTGTATCATTTACTAATAATTTTACTAATTTTACTAATTTTACGAATTACTATTTTTTTCTTGATTTGCCCTGCTGAAATTAGGGCGCGTCTTATATACTCGTACGTCTTATATGCGATAATTGTGGTCACTGCATGGAGAGAAATCCACGCATGATGTGAGAAGTAGCCAAAAGTACGATTTATTGCAATTCCCATATTTGTTGCATACCCTTTCGGCCAGGAATTTGATTCACATGTTGCATACCCTTTTGATATAATTTCCCAGACCCCAGTAACAATTAATAATGTTTTCGTTTTCTTTTTTTGCCGACATGACAAAACTCGAACAATGACGTCTGGTACAGAAAGAGAAATAAAAAGTGAAAAGAGGATGACAAATTGTAAAGCAAAAATGAATTTTATTGAGAAGAAATGTTGAAATAAAAGGGAAACAAAGGAATTTTTATCCTCAAATAATGGATATTTTTCTACATTCTTGTGTATCGATGAATGATCCGCTGAAGGGGTCGATAGTTTATGTTTTTGTACGCTTTCAGATCATTCCAAAAAACCCAACAGACAACCCTCCTCCATCTCCTCCTTCTCCTCCTCATTATTATTATTTTTTTTTATTTTCTTTGATTTCTGGCATTTACACATTTCTTTCCGGGTCCCGCCCAGGGACCTAAGGTTAGAAATGGCATCATGACACTTTCCACTGACAATAAAAAAAAAAAAAAAGAAATTACATAGATAAAGCCCTTCGTAAAGTGTGTGCTGTACTTGAATCCCTTCAATTAGTCTACTGCAATCTTTTCCAACCAGTCCTAGGGCTCCAACTACAACGGGGATTGTCGATGTTCCCATATGCCACATTTTCGAGATTTCTATTTCAAGGTCCTTGTATTTTGACAGCTTTTTGAATATCTTCAAAGATACATTGCAGTCAGCAGGGACTGCCATATCAATAAGGAGGCACCGTTTTTGTTTGTGGTCTTTAATAGCAATATCTGGGCGGTTGGCCTTGATTGTTCTGTCAGTGTGTATTGTGTAGTCCCATAGAATTGTAACAGGTCCTATCTCCGTAACCGGGTCTGGGTGGTGTTCATACCTGTTTCTTTCAGTTTCCTTCCCGTAGAAGTTGCAGATTTTCCAGTGCAGATATTGGCCCACTCTGTCATGTCGGGTTTTATATTCAGTGGGTGCCAACATCGTGCAACCTGATACAAGATGATCAATCGTTTCTGGATATTTATCACAGAATCTGCATTTTGGGCTGACACAATATTTTAGTATATGTGCTTGATAATTCCTAGTTAGCACGCATTGGTCCTGCGCAGCAAGGATGAAACCTTTAGTTTCCGCTTTCAACCCTGTACTGCGTAGCCACTGATGGGTACGGGTTTTGTCTACATCAGCTTGTTTGGTACGGGCAGAGTATTGGCCATGAAGTGGTTTATCTTGCCATCGCTTCTGTATCTGGTCGGTTGCATTCGTCTTTGATGTCTTTTTTAAGTATTTTGCAGTTTCGGCCGGTGTATTGTGCTGTAGTTGCATCTCTACGCCCATTTGAAACTCCATTTTGAATTTGTTGGCTTCTTTCATTACGGAGTAAAGACGCTTACTACTTTCATGTTCATTGACGCATACCATCATCCAGTCTTCTGTAGTTTCCAAGTATTTTTGGAGGCCAATTGTTGTAGTTTTGTAGGACAGTTATAGCTGAAATAATCCTCTGCCTCCTTCGGGTCTGGGCACATACAGACGATCAACGTCAGCTTTGGGATGATGCATGCGATAGCAAGTGAGAAGCTTCCTCGTTTTGGCGTCCATTCGCTTAATTTCAGCTATGGTCCAGTTAAGGACATTAAAGCTGTATTGCACCACTGGGTCAGCCAATGTGTTTATAGCTGATATTCTATTTTTTGAGTTTAGTTCAGTATTTAGTACCAGACGTACACGCCTGTAGTACTCTTTTCTTATTTTTTCCTTCATTTGGGGGTGTTGTATGACATCTCCTTCGCTAATTCCTAGGTACTTATAAGCTTCATCATGCTCCAATTCCCTAATCTTTGTGACAAAATCTAAATCTATTGAGGGTGTTTCTGTAATTCTACCTTTCTTGAATGTTACTTTTGCACATTTATCTAATCCGAAGTCCATACCTATGTCATCACTGAAGTATTTTACAATATTGAGGAGGCCTTTCAACTCATTGTCGTCTTTGGCAAAGAGTTTGAGATCATCCATGTAGAGTAGGTGATTGAATATTTTCTTATTTATTTTGTAACCATAACTAATGTTCTTCAGTTCATGTGTAAGAGGGATTAAGGATAAACAAAACAGAAGGGGTGACAGAGAGTCTCCTTGAAAGATTCCACGTCGGATATTCAGACGGTTGGATATGGCAGTGCCCCCGGTGTGACTAAGGTATAGTTTGGTGTTCCACATTCCCATGATGTGCTTAAGGAAATTTAATACCACAGGGGAGACTTTGTACATTTCCAAAGTCTTAAGGATCCAAGAATGCGGAACATTATCAAAGGCTATTATTATTATTATTATTATTATTATTATTATTATTATTATTATTATTATTATTATTTTATTTCCTTTGGTCTCTGGCGTATACTCATTTCTTTTCTTGTCCCGAGCAGAGACCTAAGGTCAGAAATGGCAACATGACAGTTTTGAAAAAAAAAAAAATATGCACATATTATGTACAAAAATATATGTACAAAAATAATCGTTATTATTAATGAATTTATTTCGTTATTATTATTATTTGCTTTTCCTCTGTGCAGTACGACTTGCTCCCAAGTATCAACCGGAGACTTCAAGAGACATGTCTTTACATCAGAAGTGGCAAGAAGATGAGGTACCATACAATCAAAAAGAAATATAGTATATATTTTTTATACCCCACCAGACGCACATTGATAATAATAATAATAATAATAATTATTATTATTATTATTATTATTATTATTATTAATATAATAATAATAATTATTATTTTAATAATAATAATAATAATAATAATAATAATAATATTAATATAATAATAATAATAATTATTATTATTAATAATAATAATAATAATAATAATAATAATTATTATTATTATTATTATTATTATTATTATTATTATTACTACTGCTACTACAACTACTACTACTACTACTACTACTACTACTACTACTACTACTACTACTACTACTACCACCTGTTCTATTATGTAACTGAGACCGAGAGCTATTTTCTGTGAATTGACTCTTCGGACTATACCAATTGTATATAGAATTGTAAAAGAAGATTTGGGCCTGAATGGTATTCCTCGAGTAAACGCGTCTAGTCCCGGAAGAGAAACAGAAATTGCAAAAAGAAAGGATAAAACGGAATCTTATCGAGAATGAACGAGAAGAGCAAAAGAGCTTCAATCGTCAAATAAAAAAAAATAATGAATATTATTGTACATAATTTCGTCTCAAAGAGGAATCAAGGATTCCAAGAAAGTTTCAAAGACCTAAAAGGTTTTGGGACCTTTGTTCTAGAATTTTGATACCATGATGTTGTCAGAAGTTCCTTTCACTTATTCAAGTTTCATGGTGGAGGTTATGGATGGCGAGAAAGGTTGTTCCAACACTATAAGTGTTTAGTGGGTTTTAGATCTGGGGAGTTTGATAGCCAGGACAGCATAGAAAAGTTTTCTTCACATTCCTGAAACCATTCTCATATAATTATTGCAGTGGGGCAGAGCACATTGTTCTGCTGAAAGAGGCTACTGGCATCGTAGAAGACAGGCGCCATGAAGGATTGTAAATATCGTTCAATGAGATTGGGCTATGTAGAAAACGTAAGTAGAAAGTATTTTCCAAATCGTCATGCGACATAAGAACACAAGTTTAAATATCTGGGAAGTGTTTTAACTGAGTATAACAAATTTGACACCGAAATGCGAAGATGCATTGGAATAGTAAATGATGCCTTCCAAATGCTAAGCAAAGAAAGGGGAAAGACTGCTCAACTGCTATGTGATACCAGTTTGCCAATGTGACAGTGAATACTGAACAATATCCACTCAGATGAAGAGAAAACTGGAGGCGACAGAAATGTTATTCTACAGAAGTATAGTGAGAATGCCATGGATGGCGCGCGTAAGCAGCAATGAATTCTTAAGAAAGATGGAAACGAACGGGACACATATTTAAAGTCAGAAAGATAAAGTTGAAAGGAAGTTGCGGAGAACCATGATCCATCGCATTCTGAAAGGACACACACACACACACACACACACACACACACACACACACACACATATATATATATATATGTGTGTGTGTGTGTGTGTGTGTCGGGTCCAATAGCAAAATTGTCCAAATCGTGTAACAGCAAAATTGTCTAATTGCTAGATTAAGCCCTGAACCGTTGTATCTTAGAAATGATTAAAGCTATCTTACTGGAATTCTCAAAGGTTTTTATAACACTACTGGATCCTACTAAGAATCTACAATTACTTTCCTAGCTTAACAGAAGAAGCGTGATGTCCATCCTTAATTAATCATAGCTAAGGATCGAAAGCCCATGAAGGATTGAAATGAAGTTCAAATATATATATATATTATTCCAGGATCATTTTCCAACTTATTCAAGATGATATTCGCCCTTTATAACCTAACTTTCTGTCCTGGAGTAACAAGTTGCCTCACACGTTTCACGTATGATTTCATTTTCAACTCTTTTTTCTCTGCTCTTTGGACTGTCATAGCTGAAACTCTTCTCTTGCGCGCTAAACGTCCTATGGATTGAGTTGGATCTTTTCTAATTGATCTCTTTATCTCTAAGTTGAAATGATGACTTCTCTTCCTGTTATGACCTCCTGATACAGTTTTCCTCTCTACTTATTGACCGTTCTCTTGATGATTCTTGAATGGTCTTTGAAGATGCAATCCAGAGTATGAATGTCAGTCCCATTACTGAAGGTCTGAAGGATTTTCCTCTCACCGTTGAGAAAACAGTGGGGCTGGCACACAAACGATTTTAACCTGTTCTCTTTTTGATTTCATAACTCAAAGGGTTTTTCAGTGATTTTTATGACAAATGCTGTCAAGATGACTAAACGTATTAACTTTAAACCCGGGAAAAAGAAACTCAGTTTAGTGTTTTTTTTTTTTTTTTTTTTTTTTTTTTAAAGATATTAAACATTTTGTGGGATTGGCAATTATGCTGTAACACGATTTGAGTAACTTTTCTGTCATACCCAATATATATATATATATATATATATATATATATATATATATATAGTTCTAAGTCAGAAAATTGATATTTGCAACTGTCATACTTTGTCTTACTCGATTTGATTGAACGATTATTATACATGCTATTAATTATCGATATGACCTTTCTACCAATAATTCTTTACACTTCTTCAGGGGTCCATTATTTTAGCTGATATGGGATATCTTGCGTTGATTATTGTATTCTTTTGGAAGTGTTAATTCGTCTTTATGATATTGATCTACTTAACTAGTATATATTTCAGTTTAACCAGACCCAGGGATTGAATTCAGGATTTCAGAACTTTGAGATCAATTTCATGCAAAAGGTCACTTTTTTTTTTATTGAAACGAGGCAAACAATTTGAGCGTTTGAAGTCACTGACAAAATGGTAACAATATTTGGATCTTTTTCTCGCACTTTGTGTGTTTCATGTTAGTAAGAGTTACAGAGAATAGGAAGTTGTGGAGAGTCATGGACGTTCATATAGGTATGCTATCAAGTTATTGTCTATTGCTCTTTTTCTGTGTTTATTCTTTCCGGTGATGAGTTTTCCTCATTTTAAATCTGGGAAAAAGACCTTCATTTTGAATATCAAGTCGTAAACATTTTAATTGTGGAAGACCGTGGCGCCAGTTTCAACAAACTTTGAATAAATAAATAAATAAAGTCGATTTAATGATAATTTACGTCCGATTGCTTTTTTTTATTCTCTCTCTCTTTTTTTGTTTTATCAAATTCCCGCCTTTTTGATGGGTGGCCAAATATTCTCGCCTTTTATGTCTGTGATATCGTCCTCCTTGAACAATGAAACCTTACACTGCTACATAAATGTCGCTTTTAAACTTATCAGTTAAAATGACTGTCGGATATTTAAGAGAAGCCTCTGTTTGATGGGCCGTAGTGATAACGGTTAGGCTAAATCCAGTGCGTTGGTTTATGGAGTGTTTTGTGTGTTTGCGTCTTTGGAGATAGACTGGAAGAAGGAGTGAAAGAAAAATAAAGTGAAACAGAGAGAACAGCGAGAGAGAGAGAGAGAGAGAGAGAGGGAAAGGAAAAGAGAGAGTGCGAAAGAGAAAGAGGGAAAAAGAGAGAGCGGGTATAATAGAGAGAGTATAATAGAGATATAAGGGAAACGTAAGAAAGAGAGAAAAAAAGATAAAAGAGAAGAGAAGGGGGAGAAAGAAAAGAGAATATGAAAGGAGTATCAGAAAGAGAGCGACTGCGAGCCAAATGTATGTATATGTAGTCGAGAGAGAGAGAGAGAGAGATCGGGAAAACTCGAAAAAGAGAAGAAGTATGAGAAAGAGAGAGAGAGAGCATGAATAAAGTCAAGTGCATAAGAGAAAAGGAGAAAACGTGCAATGTAAGTAATATGAGAGAAGGTAGGAATGCGCGAGAGAGAAAGAGAGAGAGAAAGAGAAAGAAGGAAAGAGATAAATAAAGGTAGATAGGGGAGGGGAAGAGTGAGAGAAAACGGACGATGGAAAGATCATGAGATAACTATGTGCGCACGTGCAGAGTTATTCATCTCATGTTTTCATGGAACAATGACAGCGCTTCAACTCAGTCAACGCCAGGAAGGCTGAAAAGTCTACGGCCGAAAACATAGTTATTGAAATACAGAAGGAAATAAAAGAATTCACCGTATATTGACAATAATTACTTTCAGAGAGTTACTGACATTATTTATATAGGGTGTTCCCATAATTTGGATCGATTGTAAATGTGAATTAAGTTTAAGCGTCTAATGATTTTTTTTCTTTTTCTTTCAGATTTATTAGGTTGGTGCAAAAATAATATCGTTTTTTGACGTTACGTCAAAAAACGATATTATTTTTGCACCAACCTAATAACAACTTATGTCTTTGGAAATTTCAACACAGAAAAGGGGAAGAAAGAAAAAGTCGTAAACATTTTACTTATTACTTTTATTTTACTTATATATATATATATGTATATATATATATATATATATATATATATATATATATATATATATATATTAGGTTGGTGCAAAAATAATGACGTAATAATGTCGTTTTTTGACGTATTTTTTAACGTCAAAAAACGATATTATTACGTCATAATTTTTGACCAACCTAATATTAACAATCAATAAAGATGAAATTCATCAAGGAAGGCATCGTAGTTTTTTCTAACCCAAGTACTTTTGTTCTTTTTCGGGATCATCCTCAGGGGTAAATTACAAACACAAACTTTTTGTAACTATATAAAAATCTGCATTTCGTTGTGATGCGGATTTTTCAAAAACACACGTGAAAGAGCTCTGTTATTTTAAAATTTGAATTTATCTGCCGTAATTATGAACTTTTTTTGCAAAAGAAACGTTTCAGTATAAGGGAGCTGACGGAACATTCGTAGAAATACAACGTGACATTAAATGTTTGTTATGTGCACTTTAATATATTGCTACTATACTCGTTCTAAATTTTGTTTAGTGTTGGTTTGTTGATATCGATATAGAGGGCTTCAGGAATTTGAAGTTTTTGTTCATTACTTTGCTGGTGTAGTATATTATAAAAAACGTGGATAATCTTCCTTTACTATCATGTGTGTGTGTGTGTGTGTGAGAGAGAGAGAGAGAGGGAGAGAGAGAAAACGATATATATTTTTATATATCAAAAACAGTATTGGGGAAATTGTAAGAGAAAATTGAAAAAGTTTACTTGCGACATATTTCATCTCAAAGTCTACGGCCGAAAACATAATTATTGAAATACAAAAAGAAATGAAAGAATATATATTTTTGGTATTTCATCGCACTGGGTTTGTTGACGTTGTTTTGTCTGCGGAGTCAAATCAACGTTAACAATCTCATTCCAAACGGATTAAACATGCAACAAGTAAACTTCTTTCCATTTTGCCTTACAATTTCCCCAATATATAATCGAGATTACCGGTAAAACCTGTCCCCAAATATAACTGGACTAAAGATGACCATTCCAGACAACGGAAATAAATCTACAAGACATGCCTAGGAATCCAATTCGATTTCCACGTCTTATCAACCCTTTATATGGTATTTAAAACCAAAACATTTTTAGAATGTAAGAATTCTTATTTGGGAGATAATAATAATTTATTATTACAAATAAAGCTAACTAACCCATAGATGGTAGGGAGAAGAGTTGTGTACATAGCTAATCAGAAATTGATATATAATGTGGATATAAAGTGGGGGATCAATTCTATATTACAATCACTATATGAACTGATCCCTCACTTTATGTCCACTGTAGTTTCTATACATTTATATTCCAGAGAATGTAAATAAATCTACAAGGCATTCATGTGAAGACAATGCGTATTTCATTGATGCCTTCCAAAGTATCGTTTACTACGGCTTATCAACCATTTGCAGGTTATTTAAAGGCAAAAAAAAATTGACTGTAAGAACATTTTTGGCAGGGAGTTAATAATAGTTTAGGGATACAGGTCTTATGAATTAACTTATAGGTGAGGTGGATGCATAATTTTTCCAAGTGTATTGTGCGTGTAAGCGAATATAATGAACCCAAGTGGAATTGAAACTCGGCTCTTCGATTAATAATTCTGAATCATTATCCTTTACACCACCCGCACATGGCAAGGTGTAGATGAAGAAAAGACTTGAAGCTACCTAAATATGTTTCTATAGAAAGATACTGAGAATACCTGAAACATAATGTGTGTGCAAGGAGGAAGATTTAGAGAAAACTTAAACAAAATGAACGATTAAATTTATAACCAAAATTTGCAATTTCTAGGTCACATAATAAAGAAAGAGGGCATGACGAATTTGACACTCACAAAACATATTGAATGCAAGGGAGACTGAAGAAATCAATGAGTAACCTACCAAAACGATCGTGTGTATTTTTTTCTTTTTACAGTAAGGTTCACTCAGTAAAAGGCTGGAGGTCACTCGAGGTAGAAGGTTACATTAAAAGGCAGTTTATAAAAGGAAGGAAGATAACGGTTAACTCTAAAATCTTCAAAAGGTTAAGCTTATAGTGTTCGGGAAACATCCCTCTGAGAATCGGTCTCACAGAAGCTGTTCGAGTGGAACTTACTCGGCCTCCCGATGGAATATGGACAGAATGTGAGGGATTCGCTACAATGTGGGTGGCATAATCTTCCTTTACTATCATGTGTGTGTGTGTGTGTGTGTGTGTGTGAGAGAGAGAGAGAGAGAGAGAGAGAGAGAGAGAGAGAGAGAAAACGATATATATTTTTATATATCAAAAACAGTATTGGGGAAATTGTAAGAGAGGTTAGAACTGGCGGTACCAAGGAATGTAGTTCGTCGGAGCACTTTCCATGGAAGTAACGAGTAGTGAGAGCATCGCCTCATCCCTCCTGTGAGAGAGAGTTTGGAGGGGGGGGGAATAATTTGTCACCCACAAGGACTCGGGGACGCTTGTGAAATCTATCGAAACTGGAAAATGAGGATTGGGTAGCTCCCGCCCAAATATGGCAACGATACTCCATTTTCGACCTGATCTGGCAGTTGTAAAGGTGAAGGATATCAGGAGGAGTCAGGTATTTTCTGGAGCGTTAAAGGGAGTCGACCATTTTTCCTGTAGAACAGAGATAGCAAAAATACAATCATACAAAGAAATAAAGATATAGGAAGTAATGGAGAGTCATGTTTGCCCAAGTCCTGAAGCGACGTGAAACACAGAAGACAAAGAATCCAACAGTATAACTGAAGAGATCATAGTTGACTTCCAGTAGCCTTCGCAGACATTTTAATGTGAGTGTTTTGACATTGATTAAGATCACTCGGTGATAAGTTTAAATAATTGCCGTGGTTTGATTTCAAGGGAAGAAATATAGCAAGGAGTTCCACGTTAGTTTCCGGTAACATGGTGGTCGACTGGGCCCAACAAAGTATAAGACATTTTGTTCATGATGAATGTAAGAGTAGGAATACCAAAAGAAAGTGGCATTGATTTGAGATTTCATCTCCTCAGCAGATATGTACTCATGCTTGAGGAGTTCAGCTGTCCTTTATACGTGTGATCGTTAATCAAACTACTTCAATTGGATTGTCCAGCCGAAAAACAGCATAGCGTAAGATGCTTTGGTATAATTCTGCGACGTATTCAAATGAAATTGGCATCAAAATTGCCGGGACACATTCACAATTTGAGGATTGATTTTGATTGCTTGATTTTGTTTAGTGACATATCAACACCTCTATGCGTTATTTAATGCTGTACACTATGTAAGGCGTTATTTAATTTTGTACGTAATATTATTATTTCAACTATAGATATTTTGTACATTATTTTATATTTTCAGAGTAAGAGGTATGTTTTTTTTAAATATATAGTTTGTAGATAAAATGTATTGTTGGTAGTTTTACTATAAAAATATATGTTTATATTTTGCCTTGATTGTCATTTTGCTATAAAATTGTATTGTTGCTCATTCTATAGTAAAAATATACTGTTTTTTTTGTTTTGTTTTTTTGTTTTTTATTGGGGGTTCACTATTTGTCCATAGCTGGGACTCTAACAAGTTCTGCCACCGCGAGATTTTTTCTCAGTTATTTCCCAGTGGATAAATACGTTGTGACTAGACACAGAAAGTAGTGAGTTCAATACCTGGCTACAGCAGTGGTGAACCAAAATTTGGAGATTTGAGTTAAAGGGAAATAACTGAGACAACCGGAAGTGGCATGGAATGTAGAACCAGAACAATCTACCCCAGTGGACAAAATAAAGAGTTCGGTTCGAAATTCCAATCACTTGAAGAAGACTGGAGCATACAACGGTCGAAACGTTGTGAATATGGCAATGAAGATGAGGATAACAGACCGAATAATGTAAATAATGTAAGTAATCATAATACCTCATCTCAGAGATATAGAGAGATATGAAAAAGCCATAAATCGATATGAGCTGTATAGAATAGATTTTTTTTAAACTAGAGATAAGACAGATAGATGGAAAGATATTTTTAAAAAATCTGAACTGGCCGATTAATAATGACAATAAGTTATCTGAGACATTGGAACAATTTAAGTCTATAACTAATGATTATTGTAATATGATTACTTACATTATTTACATTATTCGGACTGTTATCCTCATCTTCATTGCCATATTCACAACATTTCGGCCATTGCTCGCTCAGGCATCTGTACGATCTACAAAGTTAAGCAACGGTGCCCGCTTGGGAATACCAAGCTTGGATGTGCGGGTGGTGTAAAGGATAATGGTTCAGGACTGTTCATCTGAAAGCCGAGTTTCAATTCCAGTTGGGTTCATTATATTCACTTATACGCAGAATACACATGGAAAAAAGTATGAGCATAACATTTCAAATAATGTAAATAATTTAAGTAATTATAATACCTCATCTCGGAGATATAGGGGCTGAAACGCTGTGAATGAAGATGAGGATAACAGTCGGAATAATGTAATAATTTAAGTAATCAGAATAAATAAATAATGTAATAATTTAAGTAATCAGAATAAATAAATAATTTAAGTAATCAGAATACCTCATCTCAGAGATATAGAGGCTGGAACGTTGTTAATATGGCAATGAAGATGAGGATAACAGTCCGAATAATGTAAATAATGTAAGTAATCATAATATCTCATCTCAAAGATATAGACAGATATGAAAAAAGTCATAAATCGATATGAGCTGTATAAAAAATGTTTTTTTTTTTTTTTTTTTTTTAAACTAGAGACAAGTCAAACAGATGGAAAGATTTAAAAAAAAAAAAAAAACAACTTCTGAACCGGCCGATTAATAATGACAATAAATTATCTGAGACATTTGAACAATTTAAGTCTATTACTCATGGGAGTAAACGAAAAAAAAATAAGATGAAATAAAAACTAATCAAAAACTGATAATAATTGAAATTATTTCATCTAGGAAATTCAATTGACTTTTTAACTATTACTACTTGGTGTAAAAATGAGAAAAATAAGATAAAAGAAATAGTAATCAAAATTAATAAGAATCAATACTAAGAAATACTAAACTCATAATTCAATACATTATTTACATTATTGTCCTCATCTTTGTCGCCATATTTATTACAACGTTTCGGCTGTTGTCCGCTCCGGCGTTCTTCAGTCCTCAAGGACACATACCACAGTCGATAAAGGCGTTAGTTAGATCCAGTGACAGGACCCAAAGATTGTGAGTTCAATACCCGGTTAAGGCAGTGGAGAACTTGGGGAGGGGAATTAACAGGAGATAACTAATAACTGACATCCATTAATCATGGCACGTGGAACTAGAACAGTCTACCCCAGTGAGCGAAATAAAGGGTTCAGCTCGACATTCCGACCACCCGAAGAAGGCCGAAGCGTACAACAGCCGAAACATTGTAATTAATATATGGAGACAAAGATGAGGACAATAGTCCGAATAATGTAAATAATGTACATAATACCTCATCTCAGAAATATAGACAGATACTCACAATTCAATTGTAATTGATCTATCAAGACAAGCTTTCTAACCATCACACCATATGGAAGTGCCCACAAAACAAATGTTATGATTCGAAATGCTTTTCCTACAAATTTGAAAATATTATATTAAAGTATAAATGAAATAGAATGCCAATGAAATCAAACCATATAATAATTATCAATGTGTATTTATTTATTTATATATTTCCTGTCCCAGTGGAAAGAGAGCTAAATTAAGTTCATAAATTTATGAGAGATTACTCCTCATATTCATTTCATTAATCTACATCAGGGGTCACCAAGCCTTTTTCCACAGAGGGCTAGATGAGTGAGAGAATGGCAAGATATTCAGACAAATTAAGACGATTGGTGCAAAAATAATGTCGTTTTCTGACATATGTTACTATGCGAGAAAACGACATTAATTTTGCACCAACCTAATATTAGGTGTAAAACAAGAGAAAAAAAGAAAAAGAAAAGAAATACAAGTCCAAAATGAATAATTAACAATGTTTAATCTTTTCATGTTGCTTTTCTAGTATCCTTAACATATATATTTACACCGGATAGGAGTATACTGAGGGTCCTTTGCGGGGAACTGGCCACCGGTAAGAGGGCACGACGGCGACCGCATCTTCGCTTCAAAGACGTCTTCAAAAGGGATATGAAGGCGATGGACATGGAGGCCGAGAGGTGGGAAAACATCGCTCACGTTGGAGATGCGATTTATAACAACGGGTAGGGCGAGGAGAGGGGAAACAAAGGCTTGCCGCCGAGGCGGAGCGTGGAGAAAAAAAAAAAAAGAAGCAACATCGAAGGAGAGCGTCTTCACATACATTCGTTGCAATCGAGACTGTCGCTACCGTGAGGGTCTGTACAGTCGTAATAGATGCTGTACCGCCATCAGCAGCTGAGGCATAACTCTTTGGGCGCAGATCCAAGGTTTTTCAACATATATTAATAGCAAAAATATTCTATGTATTAATGTATTTTTTATTCACAATCAGTGGTCATTTCCTATTAATATAGACCAGTCATAGGCAAACTGTGGACAGACTGGCTTTATGAAAAGCACGCCAAATTTCAGGGGGAAAATAACATTTCTTAAAATTTGGTTTGTTTCGTCCTCACTTGTTCACTCACACTTTTTCTCATACAGAAGCACATTGTTCTTCGAAACGAAAAATTACCTTGAATCTTTTTAGTAGTGTTGGCCCGCCTTACGATGAGCCTTATCTCATGCGTTCTACTGTCCGGAAAAAGTTGCCCATGCCTGCTAAAGACGATATTTTCCTATTATTATAAACCGTATTAAACGGACGGGGAGTGCGACGCTGGGATCCGAATACGTATTGGGATGGCCGAAGACGCATTCCAAAAGCTACGCAGAGTATTACGAGACAGGAGGATTTCGTTGATAGCAAAGAAAAGAGTACTGGACTGCTACATAATATCCGCCCTCCTTTACGGCAATGAATTTTGGACTGTCTCCTCAAAGACAAAGAAAAAACACGAGGCAACGGAGGTATGGTTCTACAGAAGGATGCTAAGAATATCAGGGACCGAACATGTAAGCAACGATGAGGTTTTGGAGAGGATGCAAACAAAAAGGAGGCTTATACTTAACATCAGGAAGAGGCAGCTGAAATTTGTAAGACACGTAATGAGAAAGGAAGGCTTGGAAAATCTGATACTCACAGGGCGGATAGAAGGAAAGAGTGTTAAGGGAAAGTAACGCGTGACATAGTCGGCTGAAGCAAGCGGATATCAGGGCCTGTGAGAAGTAGCAAAAGGACAAAATATATTGAGTACTATAAATAGGAAGAGGTGAAGAGCCATAATCGCCTACGTTCTGAAGGGACACGGCACATAAGAGAAGAATATTAAGTGGATACACACGTTTAAGTATTAGTAAATGTATTGTAATATTTCAGCATTACGTCATGTTTTTCCGACTTAAATCGTCGCTAAGCGGTTTTAGATGCGGCAGTTAATTTTATTATGCATAAAATTTTAATTCATTTTTATTCATATTTTTTTCAAAAACAGAGAAAGACAAAAAAATATTTTCAATCATTTTTTAAAGTCTTTTGTTTTTATTTTTAAGCTTTCCGCATATGGTGTATCTTCGGAGCGAAAACGAGGCTCGTTTACAATTCGTTAGCTCTGCCGACATGTTAGCGTAAAATGTAAGGCAGTCATAAACTTTAATTTGAAAAATTTTCAGAAAAGTAATCTAATTAAAGCTATTTTCACATTTATGAATTGATGCGTGTAATTATTATTATGCTTTTTTTTCCCCTTTTGCAAATTTCACTCTAATGTTTGCTGAGTTTTAAAAGAGTAATACTGTCTCACTTAAATAAAAAAAAAATCCAAGATAATATACAAGAGATTATCAGGGAAGACACACACACACACACACACATACACACACAGAGGCAAATATTCTCATGTACACGTCTAATACACTCAGTAGTCAAAAGAACACCGAGCAAGGTGCTGAGAAAGAAAAAAATTCTTTAGAAACAAAAAAGTGTTAAATTGCTACCTGATATCCATCCTCTTATATGGCAATGAATGCTGGCCAATCTCCACCACTGATGAGCAGAAAACTGGAAGCAGCAGAAATGGGATTCTGTTGAAGGATACTGAAAATTCCATGGACACAGCGAGTAAGCAACAAGGAAGTCTCAAAGAAAATGGTAACAGAAAGAATTCTTATACTCAGAATCAGGAAAAGAAATTCCTTGGGCACACAACGAAGAAAAAGTCATGGAACACATTGAGGGTAAGAGAGATAGGGGAAAGCGGTGATCCGCTTACCTGGCCACTGTGGGAATTGATGGCGAAACGCAGAGCAGGAGTCCTAGCAAAGGAGACAAAAACCACACCCGATAGGAAGTTGAAGGCCTCAATATTCGAGAAATCTTATTAAAGAAAAATATACGCTATGACTCGAATATTCAGGCCAGTAGACGAAAATAAATATACTGTTTGAAAAATAAACGGAGCGTCTACTCAAATACGAGCATCTTAAATAACCTTCAAGAAATAAAAATCTATCGGATTAATAATTAAAAAAATCAAACACTTTCCTTACAAATTGCTGCGTTTACGTTAGGATACGAAACTGAGGAGTTATGTTTATTTCAAGAACAAGAGAAAAATCTGTGTTCAAAGGAACTATTTAATCTTGCTTGATGATCGACGCATTCTGTAGACGAGAGGTCAAAGCACGTCTGATCTCTTGACGGTTTTCCCTAGGCAAATGCTGGTTCGAATCCGGGTGGATAGCGCTTATTTTTCTCTACTAAGATTTCCTTAATATTCAGGCCGACAGAATAAAAAAAAATACTGTTTAATAAATAAACGGAGCGTCTACTCAAATACGAGTATCCACTAAAAATAACGTTTAAGTAATAAAAATCTATAATAATAAATAAAAAGTCCATTCCATTTCTATATGTATATATATATATATATATCTATATATTATGAAAAGGAACAAAGACCGACAATTATTTTAATATATTTATTGTCTATACGTTATTTTTAAAGATACAAATATTTGAAGTAAATGTTCTGTTTATAATAAACATTATTAACAACATTTACCGACCTGAATGTACGAGAAATTTCATAGAAAATATGTGTCCTTGCTAACTAGACGCTTCCTCTGTAGGTAAATGGTATAGCACTTCAGCCTATATGGCGGTTACGTGTAGGATACAGGTTCGATTCCTGTCGGGAGACACATATTTTCTGTGAAATTTCTCCGACATTCAGGTCGGTAAATGTTGTTAATAACAGAGAATTTACTTAAAATATTTGTATCCATAAAAAATGACGTATAAAAAATAAATAAATTAAAATATCTATCTATATATATAGGATTAATACATACATACATACATACATATATATATATATATATATATATATATATATATATATATATATATATATATATATATATATATATATATATATATATATATATATGATTAATACAAATAGAAAATTTGTCACTTAGCGGATTGATGCTATATTCTGCACTTTGACTTCGTAGACAAACCTTTGTCCACTCGTCGGGAGGTATCAGCAATTTTCTGCTGATTTTCACATTTTCATTATTTTTATTGTAGTTGTGTGCGTGTGCGTGTGCGCGTGTGTGTGTGCGTGTGTCTGTAAAGAGATTTACAACCACTAGTTAGGTGATAGAGTTTAAACCCGTCTCCGAGCCCTTGTAGGAGAATAATTATTTTCCACCCCCCAACCTCTCTCACAGGTGGGATGCGGCGAGCCTGTCACTGCTCTACGGGTACTTTCAAGGAAAGTGCTCAGACGAACTACATCTATTTGTTCCGTAAGTTCTAACCTTCACGGCTACGAACCGCCATGCCACTTACATAGTATCAAACCACCCACATTCCCTCCGTATTCCATCAGTGAGAAGTAAGTTCCATTCGAACAGCTTCTTCCCGCGAGCGAATGCTCTGTGGAACAGACTCCTGAGTGTGTGTTTACAAGATCACTACAATCTTAACCTGTTCAAGTCTAGGGTTAACCGTTATCTTTCTTTTTTTCGGTATAAACTACCCTCTTATCCTAAACCTCTACCTCGAGGGTTCTGTCATTGATGTTTTTCTTATCAGTTTACGTTTCCTTTCTTTTTAGGATTTATTGCTTTTGTTTTTACATTTTAATTTCATAAGAAGAAATTCCATAAAAGGCAAAGAAAGAAATATATAAAAAAATCCATAAAAGGAAATAAAATAATATAAGCAGTCGAAAGGCAAAACGAAGAGGATAAAAAAAGGAAAGAAGAAAGAGAAATATAAAAAGTTAAAAAACATAAAAAAAAAAACAACACGTCCCTTCTCCGAATAAAAAGAAAAGAAGAGAATAAAAAAAAAGGAAAGAAGAAAGAGAAATATAAAAAGTTAAAAAAATATAAAAAACAACAACACGTCTCTTCTCCGAATAAAAAGAAGAAAAAGAAAAGAAGAGAATAAAAAAAGGAAAGAAGAAAGAGAAATATAAAAAGTTAAAAAAATATTTAAAAAAAAAAACAACACATCCCTTCTCCGAATAAAAAGAAAAGAAGAGAATAAAAAAAAGGAAAGAAGAAAGAGAAATATAAAAAGTTAAAAAAATATTTAAAAAAAAAAACAACACGTCCCTTCTCCGAATAAAAAGAAAAGAAGAGAATAAAAAAAAGGAAAGAAGAAAGAGAAATATAAAAAGTTAAAAAAATATTTAAAAAAAAAAACAACACGTCCCTTCTCCGAATAAAAAGAAAAGAAGAGAATAAAAAAAAGGAAAGAAGAAAGAGAAATATAAAAAGTTAAAAAAATATATTTAAAAAAAAAAACACGTCCCTTCTCCAAATAAAAAGAAGAAAAAGAAAAGTATAAAAAAAAGGAAAGAAGAAAGAGAAATATAAAAAGTTAAAAAAATGTAAAAAAACAAAAAAAACAACACGTCCCTTCTCCGAATAAAAAGAAGAAAAAGAAAAGAAAATAAAAAAAGGAAAGAAGAAAGAGAAATATAAAAAGTTAAAAAAATATTTAAAAAAAAACAACACGTCCCTTCTCCGAATAAAAAGAAGAAAAAGAAAAGTATAAAAAAAGGAAAGATGAAAGAGAAATATAAAAAGTTAAAAAAATATTAAAAACACAAATAAACAACACGTCCCTTCTCCGAATAAAAAGAAGAAAAAGAAAAGAAGAGAATAAAAAAAAACGAAGAGGAGTTATAAATCAAATATAAATTACTACAAAAAAAAAAAAAAAAAATGGAAAAAGAAAAGAAAAAGAAAAAAAAGGCGAAAGAAAAGAAGAAAGGAAGACAACAGGAATTTTTGATAATAAACTAGACAATGAAAGTACGTTACCATTAAGGAAGAAGTCGTACAAGAAAGATTCAAATTTTACCGGAAGTGATATATATATATTAAGTTGGTGCAAAAATAATGACGTAATAATGTCGTTTTTTGACGTATTTTTAACGTCAAAAAATGACATCATTGCATCATTATTTTTGCACCAACCTAATATATATATATATATATATATATATATATACTAGTCGAATTGCGCCTTGCTGCGTGTCACACATTTCTTTTTGTAAGAAAATGATTGATTTTGAATCATTCTTATCATTTATGGAGAAAAATGATGCATTTCAATATTACGCAATGCTCTTCCCAATATGACATCCATCTTCTGTTTTAATCTTTGTATATTTTGGATAGGAGTCATTCCCTTGATAAAATTTGAATTTTATTTAAATGAAAGGAAAAAAAAGAATCAGTGGGGAGTTTGTGCAAAAACAGCTTGATCTGTCCCCTTTGAAATGTTCTTGATGAAACACTTGATTGAATGAAATGATCATCGGGTTTCAACATTGATATGATAGTTGAATTGTCGTAACAAAAATAGCTATTGTAGGCACTAATTGGTGATTTCTTGCTCAACCTGACGTCTATATTGTCTAATTTCTTGCCGCTGTGACCTCCATTTTCTGGCTTTCTCCTTCTATATTTTGGATAGGTGACATTCTCTTGTTTAAATTTAAATTAAAGGAAAAAAATTCAGTAGGTGGATTGTGAAATCGGAACACCTTTTGATCAAAATGAAATATACTTATCTAAGTACCCTGGGTAATGTAATTTCAGAATATATATGGTTATGGTGGTCTATCTTTAAAGCCCTAGGAGGAGTTCACTAAAAACAGACAGACTGAGGCTACAACTTCATATATATATATATATATATATAAAGTTGCAAATTAAAAAAAAATTATGTTTTATTTTATGAAAGTATTTATTTATTTATATATATATTTGATATTTCAAATTGTCCTCAATCTTTCATCAGAAATAACTGTTTGTTACAAATAAATTAAAATTACTGTTTGTTAGCAAGTAGCGTCCTTCGCGAGACGCGGACGTCACGTGATATGGAATGTCACTGTTCGGATATTCCTAACTTAAATCTAGCTGTCATAAATATTTTAAATGTTGTTTAAAATTTCTTTAACTATATCTAAAAAAAATTGCTTAACTATTGAAATATTTATAAAGATTTAAAACACCCAAGTCCCTATTCAGCCCTAGTTTATGTGTATTTAATTTTAAAATCCAATATGTTTCTTTTTTTCTGCGTGTATATGTGGAACTAAAATCGGAATCTACCAATAAACATTTGCAGGTTTCTAATGAATGTCCTAATTGATTAAAGTGTTTAGCTATGGGGGAATAAGGGTTGTTTTTACGTATGGTTTGTTTATGATTATTGAAACGAAATCTAAAATTATTTCCAGATTCACAAATATATCCACTATTAGGACATAAGGTGCAGAATAAATAATAAATTACGTTATGGCTATCGCAGGTGTGGTTAGGTGGCTGTATCTTGATATTGGTGTTGGGTACAGAAAATATATTAGCTATTATTAAATGTTTGCAAACTAAGCAACGAGGTTTGTTACATTTGTAATTTCCTGATTGGTTTCTATTGTTTAGATATTTGGTAGAGGTGAAGATAGCTGATAGGTTAGGTGATTGTTTCTTTGCATTTATGGGTGGTTTATCGAAAATGTCTTTGATCTTTTTGTCTAACTGGAGGTTCTTGTAATCCTTTTTTAAATTGTGAATAAGTGTGTGGGAATATTGATTGTGGTTAAAAACCATGGGAATCCGATTGTTGTTTTTACTTTTCTTGTATGTGAGAAGTGTGTTACGATTTATCAGGATAGTTTTATTTAGTGTTTCTTTTATTATTTTTATTGGGTATTTACATTTTAGGAATTCTTAAGTTATTAATGTTGTATAGAAAATCTAAATGGTCTGAGCATATGCGTTTGATTTTTAGAAATGAGCTGTATACAATAGATTTTTTTAATTTAAAGGGATGACAGCTTTTAAAGTGCAGGAATTTATGTTGGTTTGTGGGTTTGTTGTATAGACTGGTAGAAAGTGTATGTTTGTTTAATTTTATCATAACGTCTTAGAAAGGGATGGATGTTTATGACTGCTCCATGGTAAATTTAATTGTATCGTGGAAATTGTTGCAGAAAGTGAAAAAGGTTTTTAATTTTTCTGATCCATGAGTCCATAGTAAGAAAATGTCATCGATATTTCTAAAGTAATGTGAATGTTTATATTCTGAATTGTCTAGTATCTTCTTTTCTAGAATGTGCATAAAGATATTAGCATAACTAGGTGCCATTTTTGTGCCCATTGCTGTGCCACTAATCTGTAAATAGTGTTTGTTGTTGAATTTTAAATTATTATGTGTTAAAATGAAATTTATTAATTGGCATATATCTGTAATTTGGTAGTTAGGTAATTTTTTGTTACTAAGGAACTCATAGCAAGCTGATACTCCTTCAACATGTGGAATGTTCGTGTAAAGGGACGAAAGATCCATCGTTACTAGAATTGTATCATGGTGGACTAAGTTAATGTTTTGTAATTTGTTGAGAAAGTCAGTAGTGTCTCTAATATAACTAGGTATTTCGGGCAAGAAAGGTTTTAGGATATTGTCTATGTACCCAGATATAGGTTCTGTGAGGGTACCAATGCCTGATATTATGGGTCTACCAGGTGGCATGATTTTAAAGGTTTTTGAAATTTCATAGATGTTCTCTTCATTATTTGATTGTGTAATTTGATGTTGGTTGGATGAAAAAGTGTTAGGGTGTTTTTCTGAAAGGATTTTGGGGAGTTTATGTAGGTTTGGGATAGTGTAGAATGTTGCTGTTTTAGAGTTCTCAAGAATAAGAGATTTTATGGTATTTTTTATGTTGTGGTTCAGGTTCTGAGTGAGAAGTAATAATTCTGTTTTGAATGTGCTATATATATATATGTTGTTTCGAGGTATGATGTATTTATTTGTTAAAGTGCTCAATATCTGTATATAGCTTATGTAAATATAAATATAAAAGTCGATATTGAGGTCAATCACCCAACGGTGACTGTGTGTTTAATGCTTAAACGCGATCTTCATGCTATGTGTGTAGTATTTCAACTAGTTATATATGCTGGTCATTGGTGCATTGTAGATAGAAGGTCTATGGCATTAACCTAATGGTTATTGAATGATGGTAATGGTTATTTTCCCAATTCATCTAGGGGCTATTGGGTAGGAGTAAATGTAGATCAGAATGTAGTCTATTGTAGCAATTGTATAGTGTTGTTTGTTAATGTTTATTACTCATTATTTATTCTTGATTTCTTGATTATTTTTTGTTCATTATTATTATTATTATTTACTTGTGTTTATGTATGCATTCGTAGTATTTTAACACTTCCGCTGTTAACTACGGAGATCTTCGTTTTTCTTACATTGCTCCAGCTGGCTAAGTACGGAAACCTACGTTTTTTGCATACAGCTGGTATGAGTGTCCCGTTGCGCCATCTATCGTAAAATCACAAAGGACAATGCTTCAAAAGATCTCATGTGTATACCCATTACTGATCTGGTAAGTCATTCCCAGGTATAGCCATGAAAATGGAATGCTGTAAAACATACTGGTGCCAGTTATCTGTGTAATAAAATATGTAGGTTGTAATTTGGCATTTTCTTTAAAAATGGCTGGCCGGATGGGGGCAGCACTGGGCAAATGAGTAGCAGTGAAAGTGTTGATTAGATTATTATTTACCTAATATATATATATATATATATATATATATATATATATATATATATGTATGTATATGTATATATATATATATATATATATATATATATATATATATATATATATATATAATAATACGTTGGTATAATCCAGGCGAGTCTTATTAACACAACATGGAATTTGAAATATATTAAAACTGACTCACAATGAGCGCTCAATGTTTAATTTGGAATAGAGCAACTTTTCTTTACAAATGGAATTAAGATACCTTTAGTTAATGACCATTTTCACCCATGAATTTTAATTTTAAAATTCGCAAGATTTTTCAAACTGTTTATGGTATCAGTTTGTAGTGGGATATTGGTTAGTTTTCCCCAGCTAACCAATATCCCACAACAAACTGATACCATAAACAATTTTAAAAAAATCCTGCGATTTTTAAAATTAAAATTCATAGGTGAAAATGGCCATTAACTAAAGGTATGTTAATTCCAATTGTAAAGTATATATATATATATATATATATGTGTGTGTGTGTGTGTGTGTGTGTGTGGCGGGGTGAGAGAGACAAGTATATTATACTGATTATATTTACATATAATACTATTAACCCTAGAAGGCTAACCTTCGATTAAAGTTACACCACTACTAACTATGGGTATATTATACCCGATTTTGAAAATATCAAAAAAAAAAAAAATAAATAAATAAATAAATAAATAGATATAAATCTTTATTTGAAATATTTTACATGCAGGCACTTCAAACTTTTGTACTTTGAGTTAACATTAATAGGAACTGAAAAACATTATTTAGGTAAGAAAATCAGGCACTGAAAATGGTAATTAAAAATAGGAAAATTTGCGCTGGGTACTATATACCCATGGTTAGTGTTCTAGGGTTAAGTGGATATCCGTTATCCGTGGGCCTTTTCCGTTTTTTTTCTTTTATCATTATGAAAGATACGCAAGTTCAGACCTACCTACCTACCTACCTATGGTGTACGTAATGTTTACGACGCTCTCCTCACCATAATCTGACTGTATTTGTTTCCTCTAAAAATGTTTTCAAGAGGACGTCAGGATTTAAGTTAAGGTTAGGTTGGGATTCGAGTCAGGTTAAAGTTAAGATAAAAAGAGGCAAGATGATATGGTTTCTTTTACTTCCTGAGTAAATTGCAGAATAAATAAGTGTACATGAAAAGGGTATTTATTTTCGTCCTAATCACCATCGGCGAATATCAAAAGAAATCCCTTCGTCAGTTCTAAAGAATGCATATGCAATTTTTAAAATCATATTCCCAACCTGAAAAGGCTTTCGGCCATATCATGTTGAAACACCGGTTCCCGTGCGATAACCGAAGTTAAGCAAAGTCGATCCGTTTAGCAAGTACGTAGATGAGTAACCGTTTTGGAATGCCATTTGTTGTAAGCTTCCATGTGCGGGTGGTGTAATGCGTAACGGCTCGAAATTGAAGCTCGGAGAGCCGAGTTCAAAATCAAGTTGGATTCGTTATATTCACTTGGGAAAAAGTATGAATCCATCTCTTCACCCACAGCTTTCGGTTAATTAATTAAATCGGTTCTGGGATAGGCAAATACTTCTTCTTTTTATGTGCCGTGTCCCTTCAGGACGTAGGCGATCATGGCTCTCCAATTCCCCCTCTCATGTTCTGTCATCCACTTACTTAAGCCTGCTAGGTATGTCATGTGTTGCTTTCCCTTGTCCCTTTAGGCATAACAAAATTAACTGTCGCATCTAAAACCGCTTAGTGACAACTTAAGTCGGAAAATATGACGTAATGCTGAAATATTATAATACATATACTGATCCTTAAATGTGTGTAGGCATTTAATCTTCTTTTATGTACTGAGTCCCTTCAGGACGTAGGCGATCATGGCTCTCCCTATCCCTTATAGTTCTCAATATATTGTGTCCTTTTGCTACTTCTCACAGGCCCTGATATCCGCTTGCTTCAGCAGGCTAAGTATGTCACGCGTTGCTTTCCCTTAACTCTCTTTCCTTCTATCCGCCCTGTGAATATCAGATTTTCCAAGCCTTCCTTTCTCATTACGTGTCTTATAAATTTCAGCTGCCTCTTCCTGATGTTAAGTATAAGATTCCTTCTTGCGTGCATCCTCTCCAAAACCTCATCGTTGCTCACATGTTCGGTCCCTGATATCCTTAGCATCCTTCTGTAGAACCATACCTCCGTTCCCTCAAGTGTCTTCTCCATCTTTGAGGAGATCGTCAAACATTCGCTGCCGTAAAGGAGGGCAGATATCACGTAGCAGCTCAGTACTCTTTTCTTTGTAACCAAAGAAATCGTCCTGTCTCGTAATACTCTGTCTAGCTTTTGGAATGCTTCTTTGGCCATCCCAATACGTCTTCGGATCTTAGCGTCCTCTGTCAGAACACTTCCCAGATATTTAAATTTCGGCACCTGCTAGATTTTAGCACCCCCGGCCTTTTGCTGATGATCATGTATTTTGTCTTCTTGTAGTTTATGCTTAGTTCCTTCTGAAGGAGGTTTTGTAATTTCTTTTCTATCAGGTAAATACTAGTAGCTTTTGTAATTTCTTTTATATCAGGCAAAAACTAGTAGCTTATATTTGAGCCTATAAGCATTTACTTGTTTCGGGGATAGGTAAATATTGGTTATTTATATCTGAGTCTATAAGTATTTACTTGGTTGGGGTATAGGTAAATATTGTTTTTTTTTTTTTTTTGTATTTGAGCATATGTCTTTATTTGGTTCAATTCTTACAATCTAAAAATATTTCCTGGATTTAAAATAACCTTCAAAAGTTGGAATGTCGAACTGAATCCTTTATTTCACTCGCTGGGGTGGACTGTTCTAGTTCCACGTGCCATGTCTAATGGATGTCAGTTATCAGTTATCTCCTGTTAATTCCCCTCTCTAAGTTCTCTACAGCCTTAACCAGGTATTGAACTCACACTGTTATTGGATCTAACCAACACCTTTATCCACTGTGCCATGTGTCTTTAAGGAGCGAAATAAAGGGTTCAGTTCGACATTCCAACCACCTGAAGAAGGCCGGAGAAACGTTGTGATAATATGGCAACAAAGATAGGGACAATAGACAGAATAATGTAAATAGAGATTTTCCAAGCGTAGCTTAGATGCGGCATAAGGACGAAAGTATGGGGCATCCAGTGAGGATCGAACTCACTTTTCAGTAGTAACTGATCTAGCAAGATAAGCTTGCTAACCATTACACCACGCCGAGGTGCCCTTAATGTAAATAGTGTACATAATATCTCATCTCAGAAATATATAGAGAAACGTTCAAAAGGTTGATAAGTCAATCAGTCAATCTACTGTTCCATACGGCAATGAATGCTGAAGCATTTCCGCACAGATGAAGAAGAGACTTGAAGCGACGGAAATGTGGACCCGACAAATTCTGAGAATACCATAGTCAGGGCATATAACCAACGAGGAAGCGTTAAAGAAAACAGGAAATAAATTAAGCAAACTGCCAATTTGGGTCCTAAACGAAACTCAAGCTGTTCTTTATGTTACTTTAAGAATCTTTCTCGTAGAAATAAGGATTCAAGTTAAAGTTGCGTTATGGTTAGTTTTATTTTTAAACTTCTCTCTAGGCTTAAGTTTTCTTGTGCTAAACTTTTAGAAAGATTAGGAACACTATTTACCATTAGGCATAGAATTGCATGTGTTTTAAATTGACAGGGCGATTCGAATAAAAATGGTAGTTAAATTTGTTAATGAACATTCTTTCATGAAACACTTTGCCGAGAATGTTCGCAATCTAAATTAAGAGTTGGGTGGAAATTTCTTTGATATTTGATAAAAGACGTAGCTGAAAATAAGGGTGTCTCGGGTGGATTGTTTTCATCCACTTCAAAATAAATAAATATATAAGAGACCTAGCTCGTTTATTTTAAACTCAAAAATACTTTCTTCTTAATTTTTTTAAAATCTGGAATTTGTGAAGGAATGGTTACCTAGGAATAGAAGAGGCATTATGATTTAATAAGTGTAGCTTAGATGGGGCACAAGGCCGAAAGTACGGAGCACCCAGTGAAGATCAAAACTCGCATGTAATTGCTTTCGGGAGACAAACTATTATAGTTAACTATTATACCACGTTGAAGTACCCAGACGAAGAATCATAGAACTTTTCTAAAATCTGAATAAGAATATATATTGGTACATTTTAGTACATATTGCGAAGTAAAGTTCATCTTTCCTGGAAAAAAAAAAACTGTACTCGTTCACATGGGTAAAAAAACAAAAAAACAAAAAAACAAGCAAAAAAACAAAAACAAAAAAAGACAACGTAGTCCTTGTATGCAATTGAAACTACGTTGAACGTTTGTTAGCAGAGTCGAGCTGTTCAATTGCCCGGATATACCCACTGAGTAATATGTCGGGAACTCCTGTCATAAAATCAAGCTTCTAATAGATCTGCCATATTCAATCCAATACTTCCTTCCTGACTTCTCAACACTGGTATCTTATTTTACGTACTTAGTAAATGCGGTTGCTGGCTCTCTCATTAAAAAACAACACTAAATATATGTCTGGGTGCGGTCAAATCTGATGGTTTTTCAGAAGAGTGGCAAAAATCTCGAGCTAATCATCTGTCATTAAATCACAAACCAGAGGATTTAGGGCTCACCTCCCACCTTTCTCACTCCCTCACTCTCTCTTTCTATCTCTCGCTCTCTTTCTATCTCTCCCGCTCTCTGTCTCCCTTTCTCTGTCTTCCTCTCATCCCTCTGTCTCCTCTCTTTCTCTGCTTACATGTACACATATATACACACACACACGTACACACACAGATATATAAATATGTGCACAAATGCATATATAAAAATACATATATAAAAGAGTATAAAAAAGAGTATAAAAATTCCGTACACTATTTACATTATTCGGACTATTGTCCTCATCTTTGTCGCCATATTTATTACAAAGTTTCGGCGACAAAGATGAGGACAATAGTCCGAATAATGTAAATAGTGTACATAATACCCGATCTCAGAAATATACACAAAAATTCCGTAGCTTGACACAATTTAGCCGTATATTCATCTGAAAATTTTACTGTACGATATTCAATCAATTCGATTAATACTTATTTAATTAACATTTGGAATTTGTGAAGGAACGGTTACCTAGGGATAGAAAAAGCATTATGATTTAATAAGCGTAGATGGAACACAAAGCCGAAAGTACGGAGGCACCCAGTGAGGATTACTGTTAAATAACCGAACAGACTGGGCGTTCGAGTCATGGTTGGCATCCAGTCTATAACACTCAGATACCTGAAATATAAGGAGAGTTAGACATGGTGTGCAGAAACTATGGCTTTAAAAGAAGCACGATAAATTTCAATAACTGTCTATATCTCCGAGATGAGGTATTATGATTACTTATATTATTTACATTATTCGAACTGTTATCGTCATCATACTTTTTCCATGTGTATTCTGTGTGTAAGTGAATATAATGAACCCACCTGGAATTGAAACTCGGCTCTCCGATTAATAGTCCTGGATCATTATCATTTACACCGCCCGCACATCCAAGCTTGGTATTCCCAAGCGGCCACCGTTGCTTAACTTTGTAGATCGTACAGATGCGGGAGCGAGCAACGGCCGAAACGTTGTGAATATGGCAATGAAGATGAGGATAACAGTCCGAATAATGTAAATAATGTAAGTAATCATATTACCATAATCATTAGTTATAGACTTAAATTTTTTTAAGCGTTTCACCCCAAGCAAGGGGGGAAGCCACTAGCACGCAAGGGGTTACAGAGAGTTGAAGCGAGAGCAAAGAAGAGTGATAGAAGAAAGGATGAAGAGAAGGATAGGAGATAGGTCAAGGCATCTGGAGACGTCGATTGACATTACATTTGAATAATTGGAGATTATAGCTCTCAGGGAGTTCAACAGGTGAGAGGTGCGAGATATGAAGCTATTGGAGTAGAAGAGACGGCTACATTTAACAGTTTCGACAGTGAAAGGTTGAGAGCGGGATGCAAGCATAATAGAACGCTTAAATTCATGAAGCCTGGGAACCAGTGAAAGCAGCTCATCAGAGCTTACCATGAAAGTATTTGTAAAAAAAGACAGAGGGAAGCGACGACACTTATTGTCATTATTAATCGGCGGGTTCAGAAGTTTTTTTTTTGTTTTTTGTTTTTTTTAAAAACAACATCTTTCCATCTGTCTGTCTTGTCTGTAGTTTAAAAAAAATCTATTCCATAAAGCTCATATCGATTTATGATTTTTTTCATAACTGTATATATATCTGAAATGAGATATTATGATTACTTACATTATTTACATTATTCGAACTGTTATCCTCATCTTCATTGCCATATTCACAACGTTTCGGCCGTTGCTCGCTCCGGTCTTCTTTAGATGATTGAAATTTCGAACCGAACCCTTTATTTAGTCCACTGGTGTAGATTATGCTAGTTCCACGTTCTATGCCTCTTCCAGATATCTCAGTTATTTCCCTTTAAGACAACTCTCCAATTTTTGGATCGCCACTCAAGGATACATGATTCAATGGATAAAGGCGTTGGTTAGATCCAGTGACTAGACCCAAAGAATTGTGAGTTCATTATGAGGCTACGGCAGTGGTGAGCCAAAAAACTTGAAGAGCTGAGTTAAAAGAAAATAAGCGAGACATCGGGAAGAACTAGAACGATCTACCCCAGTGGACGAAATAAAGGGTTCGATTCTAATCATCAGAAGAAGACCGGAGCGTACAACGGCCGAAACGTTGTGAATATGGCAATGAAGATGAAGATAACAGTCCGAATAATGTAAATAATGTAAGTAGATTTCATTAGCTATGGATAAACGCGCTGAAGAGAGATGATTAAGAATGTTGTTGACACCAATGGGCACTGAGCCGAGGGAAGCTGCCATTTCACGTCAATTAATGAATTTACAGTTACACAACGCACATGCGCATTTGTAGCATTTGGGTTATTGCCTTTGACACGCATTTGGGTCGATCTTATTGATTTACTTCGGGTAGCATCGATATCTATAATTCACAAAATGCGCGCGTGTGTGTGTGTGATTGGATGTTCTTTATGCGTTTCAACAGTTTTCATCCAATTTTGATGAAATTTTTTTTGATTGATAGATAATTCTTCAGTGCCGGTTTTGAGTCGAAATTGTTGGCGTCAATGACTCTCCGCTACTTCCTGTCCATTATAACTCAGCAACGTTTCTGTTCTTGGATATAAATCTTTCATAAAAAAAACTTTAATAAAAATAAATAGTTTAAATTATTGCAATAATATCTATATCTATAATTCTCAAAATGTGTGTGTATGTATGTATGTGTGTGTCTGTGTGTGATCAGATGTCGTTTATTCGTTACCACAGTTTTCATCCAAACAATTCTGCGTGCGAGGTTGATAACGATGATCAAAGGACACAAAGGCTGAGGAGAAACACCGCTCCAGCCGCTGCTGCGCGTGAGGCTGAATCTCGATTGAGAACGCAAAAACGACCCTTTTCAGGGCCACCGCACACATTCAAATTGTTAACTTCTCCTCCATTTGGGTATGTGCCTTTCTTGCACCCAATTGTTGTTACTAATATTGATTTTCGGGTTGTCTGACTTTAAACTTAAACTACTCCAATTGAACGACGAACATTCCCAGTAATGAAAGACCCGGTCAAAAACTGGTTATACTGCTAGTAACTTACTCCGGCAAAGTAGTTTTTGAAAATGTTATATTCTTTTACGCTGGTTTTTAAAGATGTTTTTTGATAAAAATTCAAGAAAAAGAAAAAAGACGTCACTCTGGAAATAATAGACTGTGCATATATTTACTCACCAAAGCAAGTTCAGTTGACCATTCCAGAACAACGTAATTATAAACAATTTTTTTCTATCCTCTGCCAGCCGCAATGATGGAGAAAGCATTACCTCGAACCATCGCCAATGAACCTCAAACCATCGCTAGTGAGCCTCGAACCATCGCCAGTGAGACATGCTGCAAGAGCCACTCCGTTTTGTCCCTCTACTCACCCATTTTTCTGTAGAAATTGTGTTTCTGGGTTTCGTTAATTTTATGACATACCTATTATTGGGATATTTAATACTGGAAGCAGTATTTTATTTTTAAATTATTATTGAGTCTATAAGCATTTACTTAGTTTTAGGATAGGCAAATACTGGTCGCTTATATTTGAGTCTATAAGCATTTACTTGTTTTAAAGATTGGTAAATATTGGTTATTTATATTGGAGTCATTAAATATTTACTTGGTTGGGAGAAAAGCTATTATTGCTGGCTTACAAATGAGTCCATATGCTTTGTTTTGGTTCGCGGAAAAGTAAATACTTGTCCTTTATATTTATTTAAGTCTATAAAAAGGTACTTGGTTCGAGGATATGTAAATATTGTTGGTTTATATATGTGAGTCTAAAAGCATTCACTTGGTTCGAGGATATCTTAATATTGTTGGTTTATATGTGAGTCTAAAAGTATTCACTTGGTTCGAGGATATCTTAATATTGTTGGTTTATATGTGAGTCTAAAAGCATTCGCTTGGTTCGAGGATATCTTAATATTGGTCGATTACATTTTAGTCTATAAGCAGTTAATTTGTTCGGGGATATGTTAACATTAGTCGATTATATTTGAGTATATAAGCAGTTATGTTGATTCGTGGATGTTAACATTGATCAAATATATTCCAGTCTATAAGCAGTTACTTCCCTACATGCAAGCCACCAATCTGACACTGGGTGGCATGCCACTAGCGTTTACCACTAGTGGCCCACCGTCGAAACGCCGGGATTTTCCTCTCAGCAATGTTATCACTGGCGGACCGCTAGAGGCCCAACGGTGGCCCACTGATGGGCCACTAGCAGTTTGCGTATAGGGTTGGTTCAGGTATAACTTAATAATGATCGATTACATTTCCGTATAAAGCAGTTACTTGAATCGGGGATAAGTTAATATGTCGATTACATTTCAGTGCATACGCAATTACTTGTTTTGGAGAGAGGTATATAATGATTTTGTTAATATTTAGGTATGTAAGTGTTTAATTGGTAGGTGGAATATTTGCCGAGGTTTCGGCCGTTGTACGCTCCAGCCTTCTTCAGGTTACTGGAACTTCAAACTGAACCGTTTATTTCGTCCACCGGGGTAGATTTATTTAGTTCCACATGCTATGCCTCTTCCGGATGTATCAGCATCAGTTATCTCCCTTTAACTCAATTCTGACAGTTTTTTGTTGTTCACGTCAGCTCTAACCAGGTATTGAAATCACAACTCTTGTGGTTAAGTCGCCTTAATCCACTGGGACATGTGTCTTCAAGAACAATGTAATTAATGTAAATAATTACAAGATCTCATCTCAGAAATATATTTACATTTGTGGCTTATTTTATTTTATTTAATTATTGTTTACTATTCGTGTTTAGTTTTTGATTTTTAAGTAATGTAGTAAAAATTGTTTTTTGTGTCTGCATTTTGAGATGAGTTGTGATCGTTTATTTAGTAATTTGTGTGAGTCTGAGAAGTTAATTATACCTATTTTTTTTCTTCAGACAGAGTTCATAGTTTTTAGATTGGTTGTTGTAGGCTCAATTTGTTGTTTTTTTATTTTCCATGATATTTTTGCTGTAATTTGGTTTTCGTTTTAATTTCCTATATACGTTTAAAAAGCAATGTTTTGTTCGCGTATTTCCTATTTGTAATGGATGCATTATGTGCATAGTTTCTTTGTTTCCAGGATCATTCAGAAACGTATGGATGTACCTCTTCAACCTCCTGCTATGGGTTAAATAGTAAATTTTGTATCGCTAAATCTCTTCGTATCTCCCCCGATACGAAAATATTCTTATAATATAAAAATGTTTTCTGGCTTTAAATAACCGACAATGGGTTGATAAGCCGTAGAAAACGATTCAACCAGCAGAAAGACAGGGTCTTATATACAATTAAATTAGGTACCTCCACGAGATCGCTGAAAAAAGAGCATAGCATGATGAAAAAGACAACAAACTTGACGAAAACTAAATTTTATCGTCTAAATGTTTATGTTATTATTAAGAGGAAATATCAAAGTATTTTGGGGGTATATTTTTACATTTTTAATCGTTCCTAGCACGTCCGAAATTTCCGTTAAAAATCTTGTTTTTTTTGAGTCAGCAAAATTGACCATTTTTTTCCATTTTATTAAAAAACTGCAAATCTCACTTTGAAATTCTTTTAAATATCAATTATCCTTTTTACAAAACTTATTTTCAGAAAATCAGAAATTATAATGTTTATTTAAAATATTTGGAACCAAGCTTAACTTAGCTTCTGCACCGAAAAGTTGTAATTTGAAAATAAAACAAAGCAGGTCATAAACTTTCGCGTCACTTGACAGGTGATGAATGACATATTGACGGATTCCGTGAGGCTAATTTGTTCTACGGAAGGAGAAAAGTGAAATAATTTACATTTAAGTGAACAAATTATTTACCTCGTTATTTTTCAGGAAAACTTTCAGCGCTCTAATTGTTTTTGTACTTAGCATTCACCTTTACGTTTACGATGCTTTATGGAAAATATATTATAAAGAAATTAAAATAAGACTGTTAAGAGTGAGATTAAATATCATATTTCATAAGAAAGGTATCTAATTAATTTATTTAATTTAACCTTTCTTATGAAATTTTATCAGATGTGTATATAAAATGCTGTAATTTTATGTATATTTATTACATTTTACTGTGTTATTTGTATTTCCATTCATTTTATTATTAATTTTGATATTTCATTTATGGAAAAATGTCATAACTGAGATTAATATAAAAATAAGATCATATAAATTTCATAAGATGATACTGATACTTGTAGGTACCCTTTTCAGTTGAAATTGAAAAATCAAATTAACTTCTCCACACGTGTTTCGCAAAAGTAAAGGACTTAACAGCGGAGAACAATGCTTAACTCAAGCAACGCAACTTTGTATTCTGGTTGGTCTTCGGTACTTTATAATTACAGCCCAATTATAAACACAAAATTACATTTCTTAATTACTGCGGATCTTCTGATTAGTCAAAATGATACAATTTACAACGCGCTAAAAGATATATCTCATAAGGACACTTAGGAAACCCGATGCGGCTTTTAACTAATTTTATATTTTAATAACTTAAATGTAAAAATTTATCATAATTAAGAAATAACAAATAATTGTATTAAAAATTCATTTTTCATCGAAAAAATTTCTGCTTTCAGAAAATATTGTCGATATTCATAAACACAACTAAAAGCAAATAAAAGCATTTGAAATGAAATATCTTTGTTTTATTGAGTTTTGTATCTTACAAATCTGAGGTGATTTTCAGGTGGGTGTATCCAATTACCCCCCCCCCCCACACACACACACCAAAAAAAACCAACATGATTTGCATTCCTCAAAGCAATGCGCTTTTAACTATTGTAATCACTAAACCCAATGCGATCGAATTTCTAGCGTTTTCATAAAATTAGTTATGGCCGGGGGATAAAAAATAAAAACAATATTTTTGCGATGACTTTAATAAAAAACATATTCATAATAACTTCGATCATCTGTAAATAGTTCCTGAAAGTTTCATTAACATACGACAATTATTTTTATTTTTGCAAGATTTTTCCAAATTAATGTGTGTTATACCAAAAAAAAAAACGTGCTAAAAATTTATTTATGTTATTTTACTAGTTCCGGTGTTACAAAGAGAAACAAGTTTTTTTTTAAATCAAAATTTAGAATATTCTAAAAAGAAGGAAACATTTTTAAAAATAATTAAAATAAACTTTGATTTTTCCTCTAAATAATAACATAAGCATTTAGACGATAAAATTTTGTTTTCGGCAAGGTTGGCGTCTTTTTCATCAAGCTATGCTCATTTTTTAGTTATTTAATGGAGGTGCCTAAATTAAATATATTAGTTTTTGAAAAATAATGATATTTAAATATAAACTGAATAGTTCAAACACTGATAACTCAACTATCTCAGCCATCGGTCAAAATCTTGGTTTTAGACTGACACTATTGTAAAATTGCGGTCATTAAGAAAATGATACTGAACCAATGATTTTCTGAACCCCACATTCTTCCTTTGCGATCCATATTTTGAATTGTTTTCTCGTAATGTTTCTCATCATTATTCTCATGACTTACATATTACATCCCTCCCCGCCACCGTCTCAATTAAAATTTCTCCCTCTTTGATTAGATTTTGATCCCCCGGGGGAGCCAATGTGACCCCCGTTCGAGAATCAATGTACAAAATCTATTTTCATTTTTCACAAATTTCTTCTGGACGGGAATAAATAATTTTTGAGTGACATTTAAAAGTTTTCCCACGAAACAGAATGTCATTCGCGAATCTTTTTCAAAATCTTCGGTTCATTAAATAGGTTCGTAAAAATATTAATCTGCCTTAATTAAAGTAATGAGTAAATTTAAATTTGATTAATTTCATTAATTGCAAGATTCGTCCCCCCCAGTAAAAATGTGACTGGCGGAAAATACAAACTTATAAAAGCGAAAATAATGACTTAACTTAGTGTGATGCAAATTAGGTGAGATGATGACTGAAGAATTGTGATACGATACAAACAGAAGGAATTTTTTTTAATGTTATTTCCCTTCATGTCATAGCGGTTTATGGGTCTCTACAGCTTCCTTCTACTTTAAAATCGGTTAATCATTATTAAACGGCATTCGGGATCATCAAGCCGATGCGAACGATCCTTCCTTTTGCTGTATAGTATGTGTTACGCAGGACGACATACAGTTTTGAATTGAGAGTTACTTGCTCCTAGACCGGTTGCCACTCAAGGTTATATTTGGTTGGTGCAAAAATAATTACGTAATAATGTCGTTTTTTGACGGATTTTTTAACGTCAAAAAACGACATTATTACGTCATTATTTTGGCACCAACCTAATAGAACCCAGTCTGTCATACTATTTACCCATAGTTTGGGGGAGGGAGAGAAAAAGAGGACTCATATCTTTCCCAAGGGTATTAGCACGTAAGTGAATGCAATGGATCCGACTGGAATTCGAACTCGGCTCTCTGATTGTTCTCACTCCGAGTCGCTGTCCATTACTCCACCATGCCTCATACTAGCCATGACTGTTCTTCGGAAACGTAGTGGACTGATTGGCTGTTGCCTTCTCCATGGTTTCGAATTCAGAGTTGCTCGTTTGGTCAGGAGAGAAGACCGATTCATACCGTTCCCAAGTTCGGACTCTGCTTATCAATTACATTTCCAGTACAAATAGCCGTCACATGACCAACACACCCAAAAATGGGGAGAACCTATTTTCAAAATTAACATGTTTTTGTTAATAAAATATTACTTTTGGAATAGTATATTTCTTTAAGCAGCATACAAAGATTGCCAAGTATAATTTAGCCAGGTACAAGACTACGTGCACAGGGAACATAGTAAATTAATTTCCCCACAATAGTAGTACGATAGGTAATTAGCATTTAATTATCTTGCTATGCTAGGTAAACTCACCGTCGATATTAAGCTGAGCTAAGCAAATATCAATTATTGTTAGCTGTTAAAAGGCCAGAGACATGGAACATCCAGTCAAGACCGGACTTACTACAGCGCTAATGATGTGCGATAGTTTCTTTATACAAGAATTCGCACAATACAAGGCTCAAGAGACATTTAGTCAGAGGATTACTGTCATGATTAATGAGGCGTGTGGCATGAATGAAAGGGAGGTGGTAAGAAATGGAGATTAAACAACCAGTAGAGGTGTTGATATGCTGCGAACTTTAAATTAAAATTGTAGCGTTCAGGGAAGCACTCACGTAGGAGTTAGTGGGATAAAGAGTGAAAATTCTTAAATTTAGAATTTGGGGAAAATGGGGGTATTTCGTTCCCGTGTTAGTGGCATCGAGAAACCTAGAAATAAAGATCTGAACTGGCGTTACTAAAGAATGGAGTTCTCCCTTGAACATTCCTCGTGGAAATAGCGATAAGCTAGCAATGTTGCGTCTGTAGGAAACAGGGCGCAGAGTGTTTTTAATCATTTCACCCCAAGCAAAGCGGAAATGCCACTAGTGCGTAGGGGATTACAGGTAAGGAAAGTGAGAGAAAAGACTGAGTATAGGGAGGATTGAGGAAAGGGAAAAAGATGAACAGGATTCAAGAAGATAAAAGATGGCGATTGAAGTTGCATTTAAATTTTTGAAGATTGTATTTATCAGGGAAGCAAGTAAACGGAAGGGAGTTCCACTGGAGGGAAGCGCGAGAAAAGAGACTGTTGGAGTAGAAGTGGCGGTTGTATTTAACTAGTTCAACAGTAAAACGGTGAGACCTAGTTGCTACTCTAGTTAAATTCATGCAGTCGGGTCACCAGTGAAAAAAGCTCGTTAGAGCAGTTGACATGAAAATATTTTTCGAAGTCAGGATCGATTACATTGAAGATCCTTTTTGGGGTTTTGTCAAGAACCTTGAGATGAACAGCAGGAGTATCTGACCAGATATGGCAACAGTATTCAATCTACGGGTGAATAGGAGATTTATAAATGTGTAAAATGGATTCTGACTAGAAAAAAACTTTCTCATACGACCGAACTTTCCTTGCAGTAGAAGCAGCTATTGATGCTATGTAGTCGCTCCACTTCGGTCAGAAAAGTTTATCTTTGGTGGCTAAACTAGAGCATTTTTTTTGGCGGGGGGGTATAAGAATTGACAAGCCATTTCCTGTCCAAGTTAACTACTGATTGGCATGTCAGAGATTTCTTTCCCCACAAAACCGCGTGAACCGTGAAAGCTGGAAATCGACGATTGAGCAGTAGTAGACAAGATGAAACAGCAATAAGCCATTTTTTTGGTCTAATCTGACTCTTGCATAGATAAAGAACGGAAGAGAGTCAGATACTTCTTGAAGCGATAGAGTGGAATCGACTATTTACCCAGCATCTTTAACAATGGGTTGTCATTACAAGTTCCATTTGGGGTCTGGAGAGAACATGAGACCCAGGAGACGTTCGAATCATGGTGCCTGATTAAAAGTGCCACCGTGCATCGAGACTGGGGAAAAAAATCAGGGTCTGCTCGATGATACTGAAACGGACATTTTTCCATCAGTGAATTGTATATACAAGTTCCACATGAGGTCTGGAGTGATCTTGAGACCCAATAGACGTTAAAAACATCCTCAATGAGGATGAAGCAATTCATTCTGACTCAGTCTCTGAATTGTTAGCCAAATTTAATTTTTTATATTTATTTCACTTTGGAAAAAATAAAGAATTATTAGAAAGCAAATATGAGCCGTGAGTGAGGATCGAACTAGCATTCCTTTGAAGATCGATATTTTTGCCTAATGGCGAAGCCATCTTATTAGTGTGTGATTCCCCCCCACTTACGAAAAGGTCGCCCACTAAAGTCTTTTGTTCTCCTCATACAACGATAGACAGCGATTATATCCTCTCAAATAGACGATTTGAAAATAGTCTAACCGCTTATCGATGAGATATTACGATTTCGTGAGGCATTAATAGACACCAAGTGATGTAAATCTTGGTCATATTGCTTTTAATAATTAAGCAAGATGACCAAACTGATAATAAATTCCATTTTATTTATTTTTGTTTCGTGTAGGCTTTCTTTGGATATTATTAATTTCCCTCATTTAAAGATGTAATTCAATATGATCGTTACTTCCAAACAAAAAGTTGTAGTCAAGGGTGACAAATTTTTACATGCTTTTTAAATGGATAGCTTTTTAAATGGATAGCTTTTTAAATGGATAGCTTTTCCAAAGATAAAATCGAAGAGAGAAGATTTCGGGCCGTGGACAAGATTACGAAGATCGCCACCAAACCGCTGAAAGTGTAAAATTACTTTGAAAAGGTGCGCTTGGATATGTATGTGGGTGGCAAGGAAAATACTTTGGAGATGACAAAGGGGTCTGCTCAGGGTAGGCCGTCCCTCATGAATACGAAGTAGCTGTATGATTTCCGGAAATATTACGAATATACAACGTGGAGTATCAAAAATTAAGTGCAGCTTTTTCCTTCGCTTGAATAACGGCGGTCACGCGATGTTGCATGATGTGCCAGGGCTGTTTGGTGCAGAGAATTTTCTGAGATCTGCAACATATTATATAATTGTTTAATGTGGTTTAAACATAGAGTGTGAGGGCCAACTGAATACTTGGAAGTTACCTAAATAGCAGACGTTTCGGTCGATTTTAATATCCACCAGGAGCCTTAATCTTGGAAGAGTTCATTTGTGGTGGTACCAATATGTTCTGGATTCACCCTAAGAGATATAAATTTGTCTATATTTCTGAAATGAGGTATTATCTACACTATTTACATTATTCGGACTATTGTTCTCATCTTTGTCGCCATATTTATTACAACGTTTCGGCCTTTGTACGCTCCGGCCTTCTTCAGGTGGTTGGAATGTCGAACTGAACCCTTTATTTCACTCGCTGGGGTAGACTGTTCTAGTTCCACGTGCCATGTTTAACGGATGTGAGGTATCAGTTATCTCCTGTTAATTCCCATCTCCAAGTTCTCCACAGCCTTAACCGGGTATTGAACTCAATGACAGATGGCACAGTGGATAAAGGCGTTAGTTATATCCAGTGATAGGACCCAAAGAGTGTGAGTTCAATACCTAGTCAAGGCAGTGGAGAGGCTTAATTAACAAGAGATAACTGATAAATTTATCCGGGCGTGCCTAACCGATTCGGCCACAAAGGAGCGTTCGGTTGGCAAGGTCGAATTTACTGCTTATAAACTTCAATCTTTCATGAATCTCGTACATTCATAACTGCCCATGGCGTATCAAATGTAAACAAATGACGTCATACCTTAAGAAATGGACAAAGTCCGACAATTTATTTATTAAAGACATTTTTTATGTTTAACGTTCTTTTTATAGATACAAGTATTTAAGTAAATGCTCTGTTTATAATAAACAGTATTAAATAACATTTACCGGCCTGAATGTCCGAGAAATTTTCATAGAAAATATTCGTTCTTTGACAGGATTCGAACCTGCATCCTATTTGTTTACATTTGATACGCCATGAGCACTTATGAATGTACGAGATTCATGGAAAATTGAAGTTTATAAGCAGTAAATTCGACCTTGCCCTTTGTGGCCGAATCAGTTAGGCACGCCCGGCTAAATGGCGGTTCCGTATAAGATGCAGGTTCGAATCCTGTCAAAGGACGAATATTTTCTATGAAAATTTCTCGGAAATTCAGGCCGGTAAATGTTATTTAATACTGTTTATTATAAAACAGAGCATTTACTTAAATACTTGTATCTATAAAAAGAACGTTATACATAAAAAATGTCTTTAATATATATATATATATATATATATATATATATATATATATATATATATATATATATTATAAATTAACTGATTTAAAATATGGTTTCTTCGTTACACAGTAATAACCATGTTTCAAAAACTGAAGCTAAAATCTTCAAATTTAATTATATAATTAAATTAAAAGCAATTGTTCTGTTTCATCTTCAAGCGAATTTTGGAATAACTTATATTTAAATTTACTGAGTTTTAAAACGCACATATATCTATCGAAAAAAGAATAAGTATAAATTCAGCAAATGAGATTTTCTATGAACATATTAATATCTATAATAAAACTCTAAAATATAGTTGCTACAAAACCACAAAACTAACTTATATAAAAGAAGGAAAATAGAAAGCATAGAAAAAACAGAATTAGAAAAATGATTTGGTATACACCTCCATACAATCAAATGGTAAAGAACAAATTAAGACAAAAATTCCTTGCATTAATAGTTAAGCACTTTCCTAGAGAAAATAAACTAAGTACTATTTTCAATAAAAATACACTAAAATTAAGTTAGAGCTGTACTGAAAACTTAGAAAAAATTATTAAGAAACATAATGCTAATATCTTCAATAAACACTTAGACCAAAACCAAAGAAATTTAGACAATATAAAAATAAAAAGAGATGAAGATAAACAAAATTATGTAACTGTAGAAATCTTCATAACTGTCCTCTACAAAATAAATGTCGCACAGAATCATTAGTATACCAATGTAATATCTCATCTATTGAGTATCCCGAAAACATAAAAATCTATATAGGTTGCACAAGCCGTGAGTTCAAAAAGAGGTTCAATCAACATCAAACTTTATTTAGGATAAATAAATACAAAAATCAGACATCCTTTCAAAATATTCCTAGCAATTAAAATAAACCAATAAAACACCTACAGTAAAATGGTAATTAATAAGAATAGCTAGAATATGTAGGTCATTAAATAATCCATGTCCTTTGTGCATACATGAGAAACTATATATTACTAAGTTTATAAAAAACTTTAAAATATTTTAAAATTGTAGTTAAATATAACATATTCTAACCCAAACACCCCTTTAAGAAAGAATCTTTAAGTATACAAGAACGAAAAAAAATGCCGAAAAACTTTTTGTCGGTAAAAAACCCCCAAAAAACAGACGACATGCGTTTAACGGATGTCAGAATTCGTTGAAAAATACAGCCCTACCCTCCCTAAACTTAGCCTCTTTTGTGAAGGTAACTCCTAATTGATACAACAATAGTTAATAAAAGTGAACACGCTACCGCCCCTGTCTGAATGATTGGATTTCTCTGTATCCTCGGTAACAGGTAATTATGAATTTATATGTGCGTTTAAAACTCAGTAAATTTAAAAATAAGTTATTCCAAAATTCGCTTGAAGATGAAACAGAAATAAATGCTTTTAATTTAATTATATAATTAAATTTGAAGATTTTAGCTTCAGTTTTTGAAACACGGTTATTATTGTGTAGCGAAGAAACCATATTTTAAATTAGTTAATTTATAATTTATTTATGCTTCGTAAATTTACATTGAGCACTGTTTTGTAAAAATAAAAAATATCAATAAGAACACCGGATTATATATCTTACTCTTCTTATATATATATATATATATATATATATATATATATATATATATATATATATATATGTGTGTGTGTGTGTGTGTGTGTGTGCGTGCGTGCGCGCGAATTTGTATGTATATATGTGTGTGTAGTACGTATGTGTGTATGTCCAATTATATTTTTCAAAATTGCCATATTACACAGGGAAAAGTTCTGAATATTAGAAAAAGAACGTTTGTAGCAATACAGAGAGAGTACAGACATAGAAATCAACACCTCAGGGTGACTATGAGTTCCATGTTTCATGTGATCAACTGACAACGCGGTCCTCCTCTTTGTGTAGGCTCTCGCTATATATATGGCACTTTTTATTTGTTTTTCTTTTATATTTTATCCAGTTCTTTTTTTTTTTTGTTGTTGTTTTTACGTTATAGATTATTGGTTGTCTTTGGAGTAGTAATGAGGTTTTAGGTAGCGCAATAGGAATTTGTTTTTGCGACGGCATTTGAAAATATGCTTGCGTTTGTGTCTACATTCGTCTAGAAATGTGATTATTGTTATTTTCCCCCAAGAAAAAGATTACAGCGCTTTGAGACGTTGTTGTGCGCAGGTGCATTTATATTATTTTCATATTATTTTGGGTGTGTTTTGATTTGTGTTTTTGATGCTCCATGTGTGATTTGAAAGTGCTGTGCTGTTTGTATATTCTTAGCACAACACTCATATCCTTTATCCGAAATTTCCAAATCCGAAAACCTCCCAAATCCGAAAATTTTTCAGGTGCTGACATGACATGCTACAAATGGAAAATTTCAGAAAGCTATGGGAAGGATCCTAGGTGATGTGTATTTTTTTTTTAAGTAACCGCATCTGTCCTGATTGAGGGTTCCACAGTCCAGCTACGTAGACTACGTTGACGACAGTTTTTTTTTTTTTTTTTATTAGCGATCGTCACAGGAACACCTTCGTTCGTGGATTATTACTTGGTGTTTCGTGCTCAGTAAAGATATTATTCAAAATGTCATGTCCTGTATTTATATATTTATAGTAGCGATCATGTTTTTGTACACGTACAGAAAGTATAAAACATTATTTTTACGTGAAATCTTCATTTCACTACTTAAAAAAACTGTGTGAGCATTACATAACTAACGTCATTACTTGTATCTGTATGGAGTCAAAGTTTATTCAATTTTATATAAAACTATTTCAGGTTATATGTTATTTATATGCATACGCTGTGTTATGAAAAGTAATGGGATATCGTGTTATGTCTATTCCTAAGGTCCCCCATTTTAGACATGCTGTATACAAATTAAATTACCTGTATTACAAATCCGAAAAATTCTGAAAACCGAAACACTTCCGGTCCTAAGAATTTCGGATAAAGAATCATCAGCCTCTACTGGTATAATACTTACTGCATACCTACTTTTGCAGCCTCCTGTATATATGTTTCTATATACGAATTCACTAGAGTGATGGAAAGTAAGTTATTGCGGAATACTGTTCTCACAAGTACATTATTACTTCAGCCTTGTTACAAGTAAGCCAATATATATATATATATATATATATATATATATATATATATATATATGAGTGTGTGGGGGGTGTCTTTTAGGGAACAGAGTAAGAGAATAAGGAGAAGTGACGGACACTGAGAAGCCAAGGGAGAGCGATTGCAGCATCCGGTTGATATTGAGAGCCGAGATTAAAGTGAGGCTCATTGTAGTGTTTAAGGAAAACTGATTCCTGCAATCGGTGCAAGAGGCAGTTCCTCGCCCATCTCGTGTTTAATTGATGATAAGTAATGAATAGATCCGCAAACTGCGGTCGGAAATGAATGGCCTTACTCGTGTTTCTCTTGTCTTTATATATTCGCTTTAGTTTTCTCTTCTTTTTTTATTCTTTGTGATTACCTTACATGATTTTCTCTCTTCCTGTCCTTCCTTCCTTCCTTCCTTCCTTCCTTCCTTCCTTCCTTCCTTCCTTCCTTCCTTGTCTTCTCTTCATTCACAGCTTTTTACACTGAACTTTCTTTATTTCACAGTTTCCTTCATCTTACTTTCTACTCATTCATCCGTTTTCCTTTCTCTCGTCTCTTATACTATCATCATTTCCCTTTTTCCTTGATTTTTTGTTCTATCTTTATGTGATTATATATATATATATATATATATATATATATATATATATATATATATATATGTTCATATGTACACACATTCATACACACACACACACACACACACACATATATATATACATACAAATGTAATGAAAACGAAAAGAATATAAATTCAAACGTTCAAAACATTAATTTAAATGAGGGCTCAATACCAAGAGTAGAGCAATAGTTATTTATCATAAGTTGTTACATACGGACGAACAAGTAATCACTACAAAGATGCATATTTATTTCGATGCCTCAAGGTAAGCATCCCAACCGATGGTTATGAAGAGTTTATTTAAAAATGCAACTTATGAAACATCACTTCTTTTCACATTATTTAAAAATTTAAGAAAACATAAGAAGAAATGTCATAAAAGAAAAAGAAAGAAATATATAAAAAAAAATCTATAAAAGAAAATAAAATAATTTCAGCGGGCGAAAGCCAAAACGAAGAATATAAAAAAAGGAAAGAAGAAAGAGTAATATAAAAAGTTAAAAAAAGATTTAAAAAAAACACGTCCCTTCTCCGAATAAAAAGAAGAAAAAGAAAAAAAGAGAATAAAAAAAGGAAAGAAGAAAGGGAAATATAAAAAGTTAAAAAAATATTAAAAAAAACAACACGTCCCTTCTTCGAATAAAAAGAAGAAAAAGAAAAAGAAGAGAATAAAAAAAGAAAAGAAGAAAGAGAAATATAAAAAGTTAAAAAAATATTAAAAAAAAACAAAAAACAACACGTCCCTTCTCCGAATAGAAAGAAGAAAAAGAAAAGAAGAGTATAAAAAAAGGAAAGAGGAAAGAGAAATATAAAAAGTTAAAATATTAAAAAAACAAAAAAACACGTCCCTTCTCCGAATAAAAAGAAGAAAAAGAAAAGTATGAAAAAAAAGGAAAGAAGAAAGAGAAATATAAAAAGTTAAAAAAATGTAAAAAAACAAAAAAAAACAACACGTCCCTTCTCCGAATAAAAAGAAGAAAAAGAAAAGAGAATAAAAAAAGGAAAGAAGAAAGAGAAATATAAAAAGTTAAAAAAATATTTAAAAAAAAACAACACGTCCCTTCTCCGAATAAAAAGAAGAAAAAGAAAAGAAGAGTATAAAAAAAGGAAAGAAGTAAGAGAAATATAAAAAGTTAAAAAATATATTTAAAAAAAAAAACACGTCCCTTCTCCAAATAAAAAGAAGAAAAAGAAAAGTATAAAAAAAAGGAAAGAAGAAAGAGAAATATAAAAAGTTAAAAAAATATTAAAAAAAACAAAAAACAACACGTCCCTTCTCCGAATAAAAAGAAGAAAAAGAAAAGTATGAAAAAAAAAGGAAAGAAGAAAGAGAAATATAAAAAGTTAAAAAAATATAAAAAAACAAAAAAAACAACACGTCCCTTCTCCGAATAAAAAGAAGAAAAAGAAAAGAGAATAAAAAAAGGAAAGAAGAAAGAGAAATATAAAAAGTTAAAAAAATATTTAAAAAAAAACAACACGTCCCTTCTACGAATAAAAAGAAGAAAAAGAAAAGAAGAGTATAAAAAAAGGAAAGAAGAAAGAGAAATATAAAAAGTTAAAAAAATATTAAAAAAAAAAAACACGTCCCTTCTCCGAATAAAAAGAAGAAAAAGAAAAGTATAAAAAAAGGAAAGATGAAAGAGAAATATAAAAAGTTAAAAAAATATTAAAAACACAAATAAACAACACGTCCCTTCTCCGAATAAAAAGAAGAAAAAGAAAAGAAGAGAATAAAAAAAAACGAAGAAGAATTATATACCAAATATAAATTACGACAAAAAAAAAAAAAAAATGGAAAAAAAAAGAAAAAGAAAAAAAAGGCGAAAGAAAAGAAGAATGGAAGGCAATAGGAATTTTTGATAACAAAATAGACAATAAAAGAACGTTACCATTAAGGAAGAAGTCGTACAAGAAAGATTCAAAAGGACCGGATGACAGATAAGCGTCTATTCTAACGTAATTTCAATGAAGAAATAAATTGAATAACATTCGTATTTCTTCTTTTCTCCTCAGTTATTTTATAATTTCAAACTTAATAGTGATTAAATTTGGATTTTAAAATTGATAATTTTTACTTTTAATTTTAATATAAAATTTTATCATATAATTTAATAATTATTGCTTGGAATAAATTCTTTTTTAATAAATTACCCCTATTTTAAAGATTTGAATAGCTATTATAACATGACTTCGTTGTCAAGCTTTTTGAATTTTCCTATAGTTGTATTTTGATTAGTCATTCTAGCTTTTGTAACAACGTTTTCCCCTTGCGAAGTATTTTTAATTAATTTGAAACTTTTAAAACCATTTATTTTACATTCTACATCATCACTTGATAAGACACCGGAGGTATTGAAACAAAATGGCTATTTTTGTAGTGATTTTATAACATATTTATGTTATAATTTTTTTAAATATATATATATATATATATATATATATATATATATATATATATAATAAACAAAACTCGAACTTGTAAAACTTGGGATGACCCATGCTCTTTATGCCTACATGACAAACTACACATTATTAAGTTTCTAAATAATAAAAATCTATTAAACAATAGACATGAGTTAACGGTTTTTTGCCGATATCATCAAATTTTTGCATTTTATAATTAGCATAAAAACAAACAAACAATAAAATAATTTTAAAAATCCATAGTCCTAATAAATAGTTTAAATACCCTACAAAAAAGATAACCCTTTATGGAGTCGTCAAAAAACAAATGTTACGGCAGTTTTTTTTTTATATACACATAACCCTTTCAGGAAAAAAACAACAAAAAAAAAAAAAAAAAAAAATCTCCATAGACACGTAAACCAGACTAGGCGAAAACATCTTCCGTTTTAAATTTAGACACCCCCAACCTTACCCTGACTTGACACCTATGAATGTAACTGTATACTGATACAAATTATTAACACCCTACACCCCTTCTATTTAAACAATGGCGCTAGCCGTTACCATGGAAATTTTGATTTTAATAATGAATATGCTATTAAAACACGTAAATTTCAGAAATAAATTATTCAAAAAGAAATTTCGCTTGAAGATGGAACAGAGCTTACTTTAATTCAATTTAATTCTAATAATTGTATTGAAGTTTTCGGCTCTTGTTTTGAAACATGAGAACTCTTATGTAGAGTGTTGGAATCATATTTTTAAATAAATAATTATATTTATGCTGTACTTTTGTATCGAGCACTATTTTTTAAAAATAATAACAAAAATATGAAAGAACTTTGGATTATTTACCTAACGAGTTCTTTCCTATTTTCTATATATTTGCACACACACACACACACACACACACACACACACATATATATATATATATATATATATATATATATATAGGTCCTACGCACTCTCTCTCTCTCTGATCTTCAACAATGAACCCACTGATGTCATCAATTCCTCAGTAGGAATTTAAGCAGATGACACAGCCATTTTCTCCTGCCTCAATAACAAAATCTGCCAGTGTTGACTAAGTTAACCTGGCCGCTTCTCTTGAACATCCTATCTGTTGTCAACTGGGGAAGGAAATGGCTTGTAAAATTGAATGCCTCCAAAACAAAACTCATTGAGGGCAACACATTGCGGCTTCTTGGCTTCACGTTTTCAAATGACTTGAAGTGGAACGATTACATCGAATCAATAACTGAATCTACTGCAAGGAAAGTTGGGACACTGTGTTGTGCCAGAAGTTTTTTTTCTCGTCCGAGTCCATCTTGCACATTTACAAATCTACCATACGTCCGTACATTGAATACTGTTCCCATAGAAAAGGTAGCAAGGGTCTCTCAGATGATTAATGGAGAGAAGTTTAGTTTTGGAGGCGTAAAAATTGACAAGCTAGCTTTTGCCCCAGTTAAGTCTGAACATGAAGTCGTTTTGGACATCGGCTACCATTTTGACCTTCTTATTATCGAGACAAGAGTAAATTTTTGTGTCGTCAGCGTAGATACCAAGTTAAGAGCTGATGTCATCAGGAAGGTCATTAATGAAAATTAAAAACAGAGAAGGACAAAGGATGGAACCCTGGGGGTGTCACCTTCGCTAGTACGAAAGGATTTAGACGGGTAGCCGTTCAGGGTAACACTTATTTCACGGTTCAATAGGAAAGACTGGATCAATTCAAAAAAAAAAAAGTGTCCGGAGATATCGTAACTTTTCAGCTTGTCGAGGTGACCTGAATGCCAGATACTGTCAAAGACTTTCAAGATGTTCAATTCAACAGCCCAAGCTTCACCGTTTGTAAAAGTTTTTTTTGATACACCCTATATAATGTCTATGGCGAACCGTGTTCTCGACGAAAACAAATCTCTAAATATGTTGGACAGACCACCACCCACTTGACACCCTCGAATGTGATTCATTCAACCTACTGCAAAAAGCGTTTACATGTAGAAGCCTTATTAAAAAATGCAAGAAGCCAATAGTTGGTAACATTAATTATGATTACGGCAATAATGTACTCGCTATATTTGGAAATTTCAGCAACTTTTATACCGTCTACAATAGTACTTATACACTATATGATAAACTTGAGCAAGAATAAATAATCTTTGAAAATGGGTAAAGGTTTAGCTGAAATCGCATGGATGCAACAAACATGAACATTTGTACGCATACAAAATGAAACAAAAAACAATGAAAAACTACCTGTCCGTCATGTTCAACGAAAGATGATAAAAGATGGAATCTTGCCCAAATACACATCTATATATCTATCTACGCTGGTTCATATATATATATATGTATATATATATATATATATATATATATATATATATATATATATATATATATATTTATATATATATATATATATATATAAAATGAAAACAAACACTTAAAATAAAAAAGGTGATATTTATTTCATTGAGGTCAATAAAATGGCCTCGATTCTTCAGACCTGTAAACTAAGTGTAAATGGAAAAAAATCACTCCAGGTTTAAAACTTAAGAGTAGATTTGACAGAATTTCGATTTTACACTAAAAATCGTTTTTCACCTCTCATTGACTCTCCAGAATTTGATTTACCCTTTCCTTTCCTTAATTTTATTCTCAACTGCCATTTTATATAACAATTTATGTTCACTATGGGCCCTAATATCAGTTAATACAACTGAAACGAACACTTTTGGTCTGACTGTCATTTTAGTTAATCCCTCTTTCACTCCTATCTTTATATACACACCATCTCTTTTCGCCCCCTTCTTACACAGTCATAAATTTACATCTTTCTTTCCGCCACTCTCTCAGTATGAGTTCAGTATATTTGAAGTAAATCTATTCTTCTGTTTTAAACCTGGAGTGATTGTTTTCCATATCCATTTTTCTATTTGCCAACATTCTATATATATATATATATATATATATATATATATATATATATATATATATGAGGAATGTTTGCTGATCAAACCAAACTCATAAATAATTAAATCGGTCACACTATATGCTTATCCAGACGACTTACGTTACATCTATCTGACCACAGCTCCATTAGAACTCATTTAATCACACATACAAACCTAAATGTCTCCATCCGAAACATACTAGTAGAAAATACAAGCATAATAATCTCATTCACAAGTAAAAAAATAAGATTAAGAATAATGGCAACCCTAATAATAAAAAGAAAAAAACAACACTTAATAACATTAACTCCGAACACGGCCACAATGTGCTGACTGTGTTTGGAAAATAAAACATCCCTATAACTCTAGATACATGCACACAACCCATTCATTCAGTTAAAAAATAAAATCATGATAATGGTTAAAAGTATAGCCGAAGGCGCTCGGGAATGCAGAACATTTGGACTGTTTTGACACACTTTGTGTCCAGAAAAGAAAAAAAAACTTGTACAAACACAAGAAAAATTAAATAAAAAGCTAAAAAAAAAAAAAAAAAAAAAAAATTAAACAGTAACATTTACCGGCCCGAAACTTTGAGAAATTTCGTAGAAAGTATGTGCTTCACTGACAGGAATCGAACCTGTAACCCATAATGGGGAACCGCTATTTGATCTTATGGCTGTTAACCATTCAGCCACAAAGAAACCTCTGGTTAGCGGAGTCCGAATTACTGTTTATAAACATACACCTCTAACAATTTTTCTCGATCAATCATGTGTGCTCACGAAATATATCTGAACGTAAACAACGACAACACACACACACACACACACACACACACACACACACACACACACACACACACACACACACACACACACACACACACACACACATATATATATATAATCACTTATATAACCTTGCTAGATCCAGCTAATGCTCTGTGATGGAGCGGCTAAGGGTCAAAAAGCAGTCGTGGCTCTTGGGGCACTGTTTCGAGGTTATCTGAATACTTGAATGAGTATCGCTGCGGAACTGGGTGAGTAGCGACGGTATATCGAGTCTGTATTTGTGTCTTCTGTGTCACCGAGTCCCGTGGTATAGTTGGTATGACGTTTGCGTTGTATCGAAACGGTCCGCGTTCGATTCTCGATTGTGAATTCACACGGCTAATAGGACGAAACGGTCGTCCAGTGCATTCTGCTGAGGAGTCTTCTCTTCTTGACGAATTACTATACGATTAGCCTAAATCGCCACATTAATCACTTATAATAAAATATCTTAATATTCACAGCATTCATTTTTTCATCCACCGGCCTTTTATTTTTAGCTTTTGAATATTAGGCATTTACCTCTTTCGCTTGGTCGCTTCATCATCCATCTTCCCCACCCCCTACCGATGATTTAATAATTGTTTTTTTTATCGATTGGATCAAAAAGTGATGAGAGAAAACAGAAATGCATTAGTGAGGAAAAGTAAACATCAAATAAACACAAAGGATCCCCCCCCCAAAAAAAGAGAAAAGAAATGCTCGCTTCAGGTTAGCAGAAAACACGATCAACCTTGATGCACTCTGTTTCGCACATACACACATACATGCTCTACATCTCTCTTTCTATATACGTAATAGACGTGCACTCGCACACACCAACACATCTCTGCACGCACAAACATGATTGGATTCTGCATATAAGCACACACAGACACGCGTGTGCGCGCGCACACACACACACACACATATATATATATATATATATATATATATATATATATATATATATATATAAAAGTGAACATTAAAATCAACAATCAGAGGCGACAGACTGTTTCATGTTAAACGCGATCTACGGGTCACACGCATTGTTTTTTTCGACTATTTATATATACGGGTCAGTGAGGCATTGTGGATAGTTTATTGCATTGTGGGTAGTGCATTCTGACGATTATTTATTACCTTCCCAGACCAAAATAAACTACTTAAAAAAATAACAACAGCAAAAACTACTAAATAAACGATCAGAACTCATCTCAAAATACAGACGCGAAAACGAATTTTACTACGTTATTTAAAAATCGAAAATTGAAAACAATAAAGAAAAATAAATGAATAAATAAAGTAAATAGTAAACAAATTAACAAATTACTCCCGCCAAAATAACTGTTATAATAGAATACCCACAATGCAATAGACTACCCACGTTGCACCACTGACCCATGTATATAAACAGTCGAGAAAAAACACAACGCATGTGGACTGATGATTGCGTTGAGGCAGTCGACACGCAGTCTCTGACTGTGTGCGACCTCTGTCGAACTCTCTGTTTTGGCAGAGAGGAACCCGGACGAAGCTTTGCCGTAGACAGATCCCGAACCCGCTTATGCGGGTTCTAAGGGAATATTTTTGGCCGGGCCTACGGGCTCGGAGAAACCCACGTTAAACTCGGCCTTGTGCCACATACATTCCTTGTGGGGGGGGGACTGTTAAATATCGGCCTGATGATTGCGTTTAGCGTGAAACAGTCTGTCACCTCTGAGTGTTGACTTCAATGTTCACTTTTATATTTACATACGCTCTATCTCTGATATCGAGCACTTTATCTAATAAATATAGCATACCTTAAAACTATATTTCTACATGTCTATCTACCCCTGTCTCCCCCAACACTCACACTCACACATGTGCGTGTCCGACATCTATCTTGCTAATTCTCTACACAGACACGCACGCATGCATATGGAAGAATGTAAAAAAAAGACTTTGACAAACAGTAAATAAATGTATTAGGTTGGTGCAAAAATAGTGACGTAATAATGTCGGTTTTTGACGTATTTTTAAGGTCAAAAAACGACATTATTACGTCATTATTTTTGCACCAACCTAATAATTTTTTTACAAAATTAAAGGATTTTTTTATTTGAATCCGACGTATTTTTTTATTATTTAACACTATTTTTTACTGATACCCGTATTTGAGTTGAGTTTAATTTAAACAATATCTTATTTCGTTTACCGGCCTGCCGGAGGGTGGCATTTTCTTTAATAAGTCTTCTGTTCAGACTGCTAGACGAAATAAAATACTGTTTCAAATAAATGGAACCTCTAATGATGTACGGGTAGCCACTAAATTAACTTTAAAGTAATATATTTGAACTATTTGGGAAATATGTAACTGATTTGAAATTTCTGTTTTTACTTTGGATAATTGCTTATGCTTATTTTACCCTAATGGCTTTTATTGGTGCAAAAGATGATGGGAATAAGAGGAAAAGAACAACTTTGGAGTTATCGCAAAAAGTGGAAATTTTAAACAGACCAGAAGCTGGTGAAAGTTCATTGTTACTAATGGCTGAATTCAACATAGAAAATTCTACATTGTATGATATAAAATCTTCTAAAGAAATTATTCTCCAGCGTTCACACTGTCACAATGAATAAGGGAATAAAAAAATAAAAAACATGATTGTGGTGAAACCTGGCAGAGTTATAAATTTTCTTTCGTTTAAAAAATTTCAAGAACAAAAGCAAAACGAAATGCAGAAAAAGTTGAGAATAACATTAGAAGAGAAAGAATCATCATGCAACAGTAATTAAAAAATCCCTGTTACATTATTAGTTTTGCATACGTAGCATAATTAATTTAATGACTTTTCATTAACATTACATAATTTATTTCTTTTTCCTTAAAATCATTTCCGCTATATTTCACTCACCATTAGCTTATATTGTTCACTATGAAACACTGAAAATAAATATTAAACTTGATTTCAGTCCTTTTATTTTAATCTATATATAACTCCCCATATCTGGACATTGTGACCAATTCCTCAAATACGGAAGGCCTTCTTAGTCCGGTTTTCAGGGATTCTACTATATATATATATATATATATATATATATATATAATGTAAATCTATTTAAACACGGTGGGTGAAAAAAAACCTGGATAGCACAATTTTCAAATAAATTGCCATCCGAGTTTCACCACATGGGATTATCTATCTATCTATCTATCTATCTATCTATCTATCTATATATATATATATATATATATATATATACAGTATATAATAGCTGGCCACTCGTATTCTAGGATACCAGTCTATTCGAGCGGTTAGCCAATCCCTATTGCAGACTCTCGCTCAGGCACATTTTGTGTTTGTTCAACACCCACAGAGCCAACCTATGGTTTATACTGCAACTATGCTGAGCAGACATTAGTTACAGTTTCTGGGTGAGGGCTGTTATCTAGCGTAATCAACAATCTGAACAAAGCCAGCACATTCAAACCCTTGGTCACGATGTCTTGTGACTTTGTGCTAGCACAGCTAACGACAGCAGCCAAGGGTTCCGTCTACCCAATTTCACTCACAAGGCTTGGGTAAATTGTGGTATGGTTTTCAGGCACTTTCCAAAGGTGCCGCGCGCTGGGATCGCATATATATATATATATATATATATATATATATATATATATATATATATATAATTATTTATTTAAAAATATGATTCCAACACGCTACATAAGAGGTCTCATGTTTCAAAACAAGAGCCGAAAACTTCAATATAATAATTTGAATTAAATTGGATTAAAGAAAGCTCTGTCCCATCTTCAAGCGAAATTTTTTGTGGAATAACTTATTTCTGAAATTTACGTGTTTTAATAGCATATTCATAATTGAAATCAAAATTTCCATGGTAACAGCCAGGGCGAATTGTTTAAATAGGGAGGGGTGTTGGGTGTTAATAATTTGTATCAGTATAGAGTTACTTTCATAGATGTCAAGTCATGGTAAGGTGGGGGTGTCTAAATTTAAAACGGAAGATGTTTTCGCCTAGTCTGGTTTACGTGTCTATGGGGATTTATTTATTTTTTTATTTTATTTCTTTATGAAAGGGTTTTGTGTATATAAAAACAGCCGTAACATTTTTTTTTTTGACGACTTCATAAAGGGTTATCTTTTTTGTAGGGTATTTAAACTGTTTATTTGGGCTATGGATTATAAAAGTTATTTTATTGTATGTTTGTTTTTAAGCTAATTATTCAATGCATAAATTTGATGATGTCAGAAAACCGTTAACTCATGTCTATTGTTTAATAGATTTTTATTATTTAGAAACTTAATAATATTCAGTTTCTCATGGAGACACAAAGGTCATGGGTCATCCCAAGTTCTAGTCCTGTTTATAATTTTCCATTTTACTTTAGGTGTCCTATTTATTTCCTTCAGATGCCAAAAATATTTAGATAGAGAAGTCTGATTTCTTTTATTTATATTGTTGAAAGAGCACGTATGCTGCCTCCATCTTGCTTTAAATTCATTCATCGTGGACCCAATGTATATCATATTAGTATTAGGACTCTCAGTGGATGAGATAGTACATTGGTATACCACAGATTTGATGCAGCATTTATTTTCTAATTGGCAGTCTTCTGGGTTTCTACAATCACACAATTTTTCACTGTTATTGTCTGATTTAAGTGTAGGGTTTTTATTAATACTATTCAGGCATGGGGGTTTGTTCAGGATTTTATTATTGTGTTTTTTTATTATACTTTCTAGATTTTCAGTGCAGCTGTAACTCAAATTTAGGGTGTTCTTATTAAATATATTACTAAGCCTACTATTGGTGGGGAAGTGTTTTTCAATTAAAGCTAAGAATTTCTGTCCTAGTTTAATACTAACCATTTGGTTGAACGGAGGGATTTAACCAAATGATTTTTCTTTTCCTGTTTTTTTTCTTCTGGCTAGTGCAATTGTTTCTAGAGTTAATGTTTGCATTTTTGTAACCAGTATTTTTTAGGGCAGCGTTATAAAAGCTATTGTGTTGTTGGAATATTTCTTTGTTAGCGGAGTTAATGCTAATTCTATTTTCTATTGATGAGGGTATATATTTAATTATGGATGGAGGGTGGTTTGACTTCGGGTGTATATATAAGGGGTTAGTATTTGGTTTTCTATAAGGTTGGTATGTTTTGCTTGTTAAATCTAGAGATACGTCGAGGAAGTTTACCCTTTTCAATTTAGTACAGACTGTTATCTTTAAGTTTAGAGTTTTAAATTCACTAAATATAATTTTTCTGATTTTCTCTATTTTAAAACTAGTAGAACTCCTCACCACCATGAGCCCGTCATCTCTATACAGTCCGATGTCCTTAATATCAATTTCGCGGTGCGCGGTTAAGTTGTACAGTATTATTAGGTTGGTGCAAAAATAATGACGTAATAATGTCGTTTTTTGACGTTAAAAATACGTCAAAAAACGACATTATTACGTCATTATTTTTGCACCAACCTAATAAAAGACCAACAAGGTCAGAAGACTCTGCAGAGTCTAATGATCTCATAGTGATGTCAAACAGGTCATTATTGTTTTTTATCCATTGGTCCCCATTATTAATGAGGACAGATTTTTTTGCGCTGAGGATTATATCTGTTTCTTCCTGTGTCAGGTTAGAATACACATCAGCAAAGTCCAAGGCAGTCGTAAATAGATCCTTTGAAATTGTCGGGTAGTAATCCACGATATCGAACTGTATTAGGGTGCAATTCGGTTTATTATCAATATAGTTAAACCAATTGATGACATCTTTAGTATTGATCCATAATTTCAATCCTAGCTGTTTTTTTATTTGGCAAGTAATTCTTTCCAGGATTCTTTTGCTGATCTTTCCTATGTCGGGTCGGGTAGGGTTAATTATTCTAGTCGTAGGGTTTTCCAAAAAATCATGTTTATGGTCCTTAAGAGTTAAGCTCTACTTTTGTATCGAGCACTAATTTTAAAAATAATAACAAAAATACTAAAGAACTTTGGATTATTTACCTAACCAGTTCTTTCCTATTTTCTATATATTTTCACATATATTGGCTCCCAAATTAAGATCGAGCACTCTGAACCTTTATTTTTTAAACAACTTCTTTAAGAATGTGGAAAAAGTAAATTTCGGAATTTCTCTGAAAAACATTCCACAAACAAACAGCATGTGATTAACGACAAGTTTTTGGAGAGAATGGAGACAAAGAGGAAACTTATACTTAACATCAGGAAGAGGCAGTTGAAATTTCAGAGACATATAATGAGAAAGGAGGGCTTGGCAAATCTGATACTCACAGGACGGATATAGGGAAAGGAGGAAAGGGGAAAACAACGCATGACATACTTAATTGGCTTGAATAAGTGGATAGCGGACAGGGACTGGGAGAAATAATAAAAAGCCAAAACTTATTAAGAGCTACAAGGGACTGGAGTATGTGGAGGGCCATGATCGCCTACTTTGTTGAACAGAACACAACACATAAAAGAACACATAAACAGGAAGGTACGCGTAATCGACCAACTCTGCCGATGTGAAATTGAAAGAGCTCTGACTGCTTTTCAGATCAAAGGGAATTCAAATAATTTTTCTGTTTGTTTTGCACGGGAATTTTGAAATTGAGTCAATATATGGAGATTGATTTTCCTCTTCTGACTTAAAATGCATCTGCTTTTCTCATTCGCGAAAGAAAAATCAACTCAGAAATACAAAATAAAAAGGAGGTAATGAGTTTTGCAATGAAATAATTTCAGCAGTATGATTTTAGTAGATTTACATAAATTTTTCATACTTATATTAATATCTTACTGGACAACTCTATGCGTCTGTCTGTGTGTCTGTCTATCTCTTAATCACTGTCTGTCTGTCTGTCTGTCTGTCTCTCTCTCTCTGTATTCGTCCGAGGTCTGTTTCAATGATTTTTCATGATAAAAACTGGCATTGACTATCTTTCTTTTTCTGTATA
>OZ010593.1:57831379-57946379 GCA_963932145.1 Acanthosepion lycidas
AGTTTGACAAATGCTTTTTTGGTGAAGAAGGATTTTTCTTCTTTGCGTGTTAAAAAGGATGTCCCTTCAATGAAAAAAGTCAATCCCAAGCGACCCTTTTTTCCCCAGGCCGCAGGTGTCTCTTCATGAATTTATTTGAAAAGAATGATTCACTTGGCACTCCCCAATCAATTACTCAGAGAATGTTTCACTTCAAATGATTCTTATGCAGAATATATACTTCTTCATCATTAGTAACTGCTGCCTCTCCAATCCAAGGATTTTATTTTGGCTCTCAACTATTCCTCTTTTCTTCTACCAGTACTCACTTATCTCACAGTGTCTATTCGTACAACCTCCTGTGCACATTACTATCAAATTTCCGTGTTTAACCTACCGGTGATCGAAAAGCCTTTGTCAGAGTTGGCATTGTCTTATGCAATTAATTTTTATAGATGGCGCAAATATCTATTTGAACTGTTAGTAAAACTAGATCTACATGGAAAGGATCTTGGCTAATCTCGGCTTTCTTCGGGATCTGTCTATATTTCTTAGATAAGGTATTGTAAATATTGTAAATATTTACACTATTTACATTGCTCGGATTGTTGTCCTCATCTTTGTTCCCATATTCACGACATTTCGACCGTTATACGCTTCGGCCTTCTTCAGGTGATTGGAATTTCAGACCGAACCGTTTATTTCGTTCACCGAAGTTGGTTGTTCTAGTTTCACATGCCATGCCTCTTCTGGATAGTATCAGTGTCAGTTATCTCCTTTTAAATCAACACTCCGATTTTTTTTTGTTCACCTCTGTTGTAGCCAGGTATTGAATTCACAACTGTTTAGTTAAAGTCACTGGATTCATTCAACGTTTTTTTTTTATCTACTAACCATTTCTACCCCGGTGTACAAAATAAAGATTTCTGTTTGAAATCTCAATCACATGAACAAGACAGGGGCTTACAACGATAGAATCGTCGTGAATATAACAAAAAAAGATGAGGACAGCAGTGCGAACAATGTAAAGAGTGTAAATAATTATAATAACTCATCTCAGAAATATAGGCAGATACTGATGAAGGTCGGAGCGTACAACGATCGATACTTCGTAAATATGGCAACAAAGATGAGGACAATAGTCCGAACAATGTAAATAGTGTAAATAATTATAATAACACATCTCAGAAATATACACAGATACTGATGAAGGTTGGAGCGTACAACGATCGATACTTCGTAAATATGGCAACAAAGATGAGGACAATAGTCCGAACAATGTAAATAGTGTAAATAATTATAATAACACATCTCAGAAATATACACAGATACTGATGAAGGTCGGAGCGTACAACGATCGATACTTCGTAAATATGGCAACAAAGATGAGGACAATAGTCTGAACAATCTAAATAGCATAAATAATCTTTATCTTTCTTGTTATTATGACGTTTCGACCCTTGTGTCTTCCGGTCATTTTCAGGTGTCTATCAACACAATTATCCTACAGGCGATTTTGAACGAACATTTTATTTATTCTACAGTGGTCGATTACTTTCGTTCCGCTGTTCATGTCTATTGATAATTCACTTTTGTTAATTGTCCTTTTAATAATGCTCAGGAAGGTAAACTGCAAAGAATTTTACTTGATAAGACTGCATCATATATATCATAAGGAAAAGAGGAAAAACGAACATGCTTTAGGCATAAGGTTCCAAAATCTAAACTCGATAATGTCCCATATAACAACAGACGAGAACATTAGAGTGTCCGTTATTGGATTTAGTGGGGTAGTAATTGTGACTTGAAAACGAAAAAGAAAGACTCAGTGGAAACAATGTTAGCCATAACTGAACCGTAGCAAGAGAATAAAAGTGGATTGCATGGAGCATTTTATGACGGTAAGTTTCATGAATACGTCACCTCCTATCCTAACTTCTTTGTTTTCTGCTCTGCATTTGGAAAACGGCTCTGGGTTTAGTAATTCTCAATAAACTGCCTTTTTGTTGCAAAGCAGCATTCAACCGAGCCATTAGTTCATTACGAAAATTCTCTTTTAATGCTCTCAAACGCAGTGAACCAGCCATTTTGTTTAAGATACTTAAAGCGTTCTGGACCAAGCTTCCGAGTAAAAAGAGAACATTCTTCAGAATTTTATCCCAGTCTTGTAAGCGATGTTAATGACTGACTGTATAAGCAATAAACAGGTAAATAAAGTTGAAAGACACTTCTAACATTTCTCTAACACTTTGAAAATTAGGTGTTGAGGATTAACACATTTATTTATTCGTCTTTTTCTTGGTTTCTAACGCTCATTTTTGTGAGTGTGCCTGTGCGTGCGGGAAAGAAAGAGAGGGAGAGAAGGAAAGGGGGGATTTCATGTGTTCTAAATAACAGAAATGTTTATCTCTTCTATCTTCGGACCATTTAGCATGAGCTTTTTAGACACGACTGCAGACCCCTACTAAAAGCCCTGGGCATTTGTAATTACCCCACCAGCTGCACGGCAATCGACAGAGATTAGTCCAAAATTATGAAGAATAACAGCGAAATTTCCACTTAATTTAATGAAACTTGTTTTCCAGTGAGAGCCACCCAACGAAGGAAAGTTAAAAGGCCACATTTTTGCCATTAATAATAATGAAGAAACGGTGATTATTTTTTAATTAATTCACCCCAAACAATGCCACTAAGGCGAGTAAAATAGAATGAAAAGACTTTAGAATGAATCAAAACCCAATCCTAAACAAGAAACAAGGAATAAACCTCTTCTCTTGTTTAAAAGGATGAGAAGAGTGTGAACCTGGAAATAGACTTATATTGAGGATAAAAATAAATGTTTTTTTTTTTTTAATTTTATTAAATAAAATTTCAGAGTTCAGGCGGAGTCATTAGAAGTATAGCTTTGAAGTAGACTTTAGAATGAATCGGAAAGCGAATCCTGAACAAGAAACAAGGAACAAACATCTACTCCTGTACAAAAAACGGGGGAAGAGTGTTGTATGGAGATTGTGGCCTAATAACGTCAACCCTCTCTATCAATTCACGAACTGCTCTAGTTAGGAGGAAATGCCGGCTCACTTTTCATCATTAGTATAAAATTTGAGGAAATTTAGCACGTGATCGAGTTGAATAACTAACCCCATTTGATGTCTCTCCTTTATGCCCTGTTAGGTTAGGGAGCAATAATCAATGGATTTTTGCGGTCGGAGGGACAGTTTTCAGTAATCCCGAATTGGCAAATGGAGTTCAAATTTCGGTTGAGGCTTGTTATGTTAGCTTTACTCTAATACTCCTGGCAAAGGCATGAATCCTTTTCTCCCTGTACTCTGTCTAATCATCAGTTCTCGTGATGGACGTGCAAGCTAGTGTAATGGTTATCAGCCTGGAAATCAGAAATGAGCGCCCGAGTTTGAATTTCGGTAGAGGCTGCTTATGTTCACTTTACATTAATACCATTTACAAAGGTATATATCCCTTTTCCCCTGTACTCTGTCTAGTAACCAGTTCTCGTGATGCACGTGCAAGCCAGTGCAATAGTTATCAGCCTGGAAGTCAGAATTGAGCGACTGAGTTCGAAATTCGGCTGAGGTTGCTTATGTTCATTTTATGCTAATACCGTTTGGAAAGCATGGATCCACTTCTCCCTGCACTCTGTCCAGTCACAAGTCATTTTGATATTCGTGAAAGCTGGTGTAATGATTATCAGTCTGGAAACCGGAAATGAGCGACCAAGTTCGAATTTCAGCTGAGGCTTCTTATGTTCATCTTACGTTATCCTTTGGAAAAAAACATGAAACCTTTCTCCCTGTACTCTATCCAATCGCCAGTCCTCTCTTTCCATGCAGTCAAAGTTGTTTACCCGACATAACATACTCAGAAATCACTGTATAAAATCTCACTCAATTGTGACTCACTACCAAGCAGAAAACCCTATGGGTGCCTTCTTCAGTATGATCTGTTTGACTGCCGAATGACATCTAGAACACGCAACCAATTCTTGAAAATGGCAATATGTTTCATACAGACCTCGCGTAATTTTTGCTTGCAGTTTACAAGTAAATTAGTCCGTGAATTTGGTGGCATAATAATTGTGAGACCGGAACTACCTACACAATAGACTCTTCCAGGTCTATATTAAGTATGCGGCACAACACTCTGCAGAGACACAGACAGCCGCGTGCGACTACCAGTATTGGACACTAACATATAGTAAGCTCCGCTTACACTATCTCTGTAACCTGTTGTTAATATATCTTTCTTACATCTAATTCGTGTTCCATGTTTTCCTTCTGTGGTCCCGACTTTGGCCCCACATCAATAATAATTGTAAGTTCAATCCCTGGACCTGGTAGTGCGTACTTGGAATCAGTGGAAACTGGTCGAGAATTAACAATGGAATACCAGACCAAAATTGGTATATTCCTGCCATGTCTGAACCGGAGCTACGCAGTCTCTTTCCATCCCTGACAGGTTCCAAGAGGGTTTACCCGACCTTTAGGGTGATGATTTTCCATCGTACAGTCCTTTCCCACAGACGTAGCATCGCAAACCATCGTTAATCTATCGTTATTTACATGGTAAATGTTCTTACGTGATCCATTCTTTATTTCCACCAGTTCAGACCTGCGCAGATTATGCGTGTTATGCTGCGTTCGCCGTATTCCAACAATAAGGAAGCGGTTCTACTCAAAACTTTCCCCAAGAACCGTTGCTTTGTAAAGCAGTCATGTAGATACTTTCCCGAACGTTACATTGTTAACCTCTTCAATTCAAAGTTCAATCGTTATCTATCCTCCATATCCTCACGCCATACTCTTACGTCCATATTACACTAAATTGAGTGGCTCTCGAGCTTTTGAAGTGTGTGAAAAAAATAAAGTTGTTTTGCCGGATTAGCTTTTTAACCGTTTTTCTGTTGAGGCGACTTTTTTTTTAATGTTGTTCAGGACATAGGTATCTACAGATTACTTTTCTTTATTATCTGTGAATTGCCAAAAGGTTCTTTGAAAAAAATTGAGGAGTGGTTTCCTGTTGCCTTCTCCATGGTTCTGAATTCTCTCAGAATGGTTGCTATCCTAGCGATCCCAATCTACCTCGTTATTTAGCCTAAACAGAACTTGTTATTGGTCCATACCTTTCCAGAGTGCGAAAATGAACCCAACAGACTAGTCAGGAACTTGAACTCGTTTCGACAGTTCTTTTCGCGCCCATAACCGTTACGCTAACCACACATCCTAAAGGGTGGCGGCCATATTAACATATATAATGACTGTACTTATTTACACATCTATACATATTTACAAACACATACCTTTTATATGTTAGAATATATGTGTCTAAATCTGTCGTTTTACGCATTTGTGTGTGTGTGCATGTGTGTGTGGATGCATACATATGTACGTATATGTTATGTGCAATAAAGTTACTCCGTGTTCGTCTACGTGAGATCACTGGCACGCATGTGCAGAAGAAAACGTGCGCGTATACGACTGCAAATGTACGACAACCAGAAAGCGGAGTGAAATGAAACCAGACGGAACACGTTAATGGCCCAAAACAAACTTTTGGGGTAACATTTGGGGGGGGGGATATGACAAATTACAAGGGGTAGGGTGGATTGATGTAGGCAGCGAAATAAGGACCTAAAAGGAATATACTGGGCACAAGGAGTTGGAGAACATTACCAAGAGTTGAGGATTAGGTTTTCGGTGTAAATGCTAATGGCTGGATGTGTATTCAGGTTTGGGTTTATTGCGAAACTTTGTTTCAAAAACAGATTATCAAATGGAAAGAAAAACAACGAAGAGAAATTAAAAACTAATAAGTCAGATCAAAAACAAAACTGGTATATTAAAGCTTTTCCTAATATTTCTTGAATGAAATTCAACGCCTGTCTATATTTCTGAGATGAGGTATTGTAATTATTTATCTCAAGGACACATGTCCCATAACGTTGAGTGGATCCAGTGACTTGATCCAAAGAGTTGTGAGTTCGATACCTGGCTACTAAAGTTGTAACAAAAAAAAAAAAATCTTGGAGAGTTGAGTTAACGGAAGATAACTTAGACATTCGGAAGAGGCATGGCACGTGGAACTAGAAGAATGAAATTCAACGCCTGTCTATATTTCTAAGATGAGGTATTGTAATTATTTATCTCAAGGACACATGTCCCATAACGTTGAGTGGATCCAGTGACTTGATCCAAATAGTTGTGAGTTCGATACCTGGCTACTAAAGTTGTAACAAAAAAAAAAAAATCTTGGAGAGTTGAGTTAACGGAAGATAACTGAGACATTCGGAAGAGGCATGGCACGTGGAACTAGAAGAATGAAATTCAACGCCTGTCTATATTTCTAAGATGAGGTATTGTAATTATTTATCTCAAGGACACATGTCCCATAACGTTGAGTGGATCCAGTGACTTGATCCAAATAGTTGTGAGTTCGATACCTGGCTACTAAAGTTGTAACAAAAAAAAAAAAATCTTGGAGAGTTGAGTTAACGGAAGATAACTGAGACATTCGGAAGAGGCATGGCACGTGGAACTAGAAGAATGAAATTCAACGCCTGTCTATATTTCTAAGATGAGGTATTGTAATTATTTATCTCAAGGACACATGTCCCATAACGTTGAGTGGATCCAGTGACTTGATCCAAATAGTTGTGAGTTCGATACCTGGCTACTAAAGTTGTAACAAAAAAAAAAAAATCTTGGAGAGTTGAGTTAACGGAAGATAACTGAGACATTCGGAAGAGGCATGGCACGTGGAACTAGAAGAATCTACCCTGGTGGACGAAATAAAAGGATTCAGTTCGAAATTTCAATCACCTGAAGAGGGCCGGAGCGTACGGCGACCGAAATGTCGTGAATATGGCAATAAAGATGAGGACATCGGTCCGAACAATGTAAATAATGCAAAGAAATTCAACGCGCCGAAAGCCCTTATACAGGGTGAGGCAAAAGTAATGTGATTTTTTATTTATCAACTTCTATCGACCAAAAATAAATTAGAGTAATTTAAGAAAATTTATAAGTAATGTCAAATGAAAATAACAGGATCTGTTTTGATTAACAATCTATTTGACATGTTCAAAATGCTACTCTTTATCTTCAATATATCGCTGAACTCTATCAGCAACACTTCTACAAACAAGTTGATACATTTCGACATTAATTTCAGAAAATTTATCAAAAATTGCTCGTTTTAATTCAGGAATTATTTACAAGATCTTTCAGTCGACCGCACAAGAAAATGTCTGGTGGTGTTAGGTTTAATGATCGTGATAGCCACTCAGTTGTTCCATGTTGTCTTCTCCATCTTGAAAAGGGCGTTACCTTTGCCGCACTCAGGGGAATTTTTATACTGCTGCTCAGGATAAAAAGTTACTGAATGGGGTTGTTATACGAGCGTAAAAGTAGGGAAATAGAGGTGCATATATTTCAGTCATATCAATCGAGGATATTTTTCAATCATGTGTTCTACAGAAGGATGCTGAGAATTTCATAAGCGAGTAAGTAACGAGGAAGTCTTACAGAAAATGGCAACAAAAAGAAAACTTATACTTAGAATCGGGGAGATACAGCTGAAATGTCTTCGAAACATAATGAGGAAGGAAGGCTTGGAAAATTTGATACTCACAGGGGATATTGAGCGATACTTAGAATATGATGACTGCATTTTCTGCAGTGAATTTAAGCCTCATCCCACTCGTAAAAGGAGCCACTTTATGGGTGAGTATATATAGACTCAAGCATTAACAAGACCAATGCTTGCCTTAAGTATAAACTACTAATTTATGGTGCCGTTTTCCTAAAAAAAAAAAAAAATGTTATTAAATAAATAGATCACCTTTGGAATGTGGTAGAAACGAAGATTCAGATCCGGGAGATGCAGCCAACCAACATAAAAGAAATTGCGGTGCGCCATAGTAATAGGTTTGGTCCAAATTTCGAAAGAGCGCTTCCAGACCCAACTAGAATCAATGCCAAGAATTGAGGCGCTTCTCAATACGTGGCCCAACCCAGTACTTGAAGAGGATAGCTAATAAAATGACCGGTGAATGAATATATGTATATATATATGTATGTACACACGTATATGTATATATATATATATGTATGTACACACGCACACACACACTCACACACTCACACACACATATATATATATATATTAGCTTCATGAGAAATATTTGGGAATGAGTTTTGGGAAGAGAATGTTTCCGAGTTGTTTGTTTTTCATTGATCAATTGAGGCACCTCTCAAGATGTGGGCCAACCCAGTACTTGAAGAGGATAGCTAATAAAATGACCGGTGAATGATTATATATATATATATATATATATATATATATATATGAGCTTCATGAGAAATATTTGGAAGTGAGTTTTGGGAACAGAATTTTCTGAGATGTTTGTTTTTCATTGATCAAGTGTATCTCACGTGTTTATGTATTGTGGTGTGTGTGTGCGTGTGTGTGTGCGTGTGTGTGTGCGTGCGTTTGTTCTAGCGGGCATGTTCACACACACAATACTGCGCATATATATATATATATATATATATATATATATATATTATGAAATGGATTAAGTCCGACAATTATTTAACATATTTTCTGTTTACACGTTATTTTAATAGATACAAAGTAAATACTCTGTTTTTAATTAAACAGCAAATGTAATTAATACTGTGAAATATATATATTATTTTTATTATAAGAGATTATAATAAAGAATATTGAAATCGCTGTACAAATGCATTCATGTTTCAATACTTTGATTGCACTTCTTCAGGCGATGGTAAGTAACTGGTGATTAAATGATTTTTAAGAAAAATTTAAAATCTAAATGTTATCTTTTTTCCGAAAATCAAAGTAGTGGTGGTGGGGGGCATAAGGTCAGAATTAAAAATAGATTTGTGGGTATGTCTTGATTAACCAATTAAATGTCAGATCTACGCTAAATAGAAAAGTAAGCGCATAGGGTGGAGGTGGGTACGTTATTTTTTCATTGACAATGAAGGCATGTCTATGTTGTAGTTTATCATGGCATGAAAAAATAACTCTTAGTCTTTCTTAGCCTCATTGAATATTGTTTCACTGGAAGAATTGTCGGAAATCCTGCTGTTAATAGATTGTGGTATCTGCTTGATTACTGATGGCGGGAGGTTGAAAGATGTGTGGATATACAATGGCTTATCATTTTCTGTTGGATTATATATACCTTTTCTTATGTTGGAAGTGACATCTACAAAATCTACTACGTTTAGATTAGTTTTTATGTCGATGTCGAATATCATATTTTTGGATATCGTTATCATTGTTTTTCAAATTTTGTCTGTGTTTTGTTTGTTACAGTTTCTTAAGATTCTGAAACCGATTGTCCCTGTAAAGTCCTGTATCATTTCTATTGATTATTTTATTTAGTTTGTGTAGCAAATATATACATATAAGTTCGCATGCGCACGGTCATAGCTTCCCATTGTAGCCTCAAAGATCCCTTCTTTTTTATCCATGCGTCTTCCTTGTCAAATAGTAGTGATTTTTCGGGAGTGTTCGATGATTTCCATTTCGTTTATCATTATTTTTATATATTCCCTTGAGCTAAGGTCATGTCCGGACTATTGCGTTTAGCATTAAACAGACTGGGTGTTGATTTCAATGTCCACTCTTATATATATATATATATATATATATATATATATATATATATATATATATATATCAGTGAACATTGAAGTCAGCACTTAGAGGCGATAGGCTGTTTCATGCAAAACGCAATCGTCAGGCCACGAGTGTTTCTTTTTTTCTCGGCTATTTATATATACGGATCAGTGGTGCATTGTGGGTAGTCTATTTTGGCGGTTATTTTACCGGACTCGTTTGTTTGTCTATTTATTTGGTTTGGATTATTTTCCTTGTTTTTATTTATTTTTATTTTTTATTTATTTTTATTTCTTATCTTATAATTTTATTTATTTATTTTTTATTTTAATCGGTGTTTTATAAAACGTAGTAAAAATGTATTTGTATCGCTTATTTAAAACCAAAACAAAACTTTTATATTTACACACGCTCTATCTCTGATATCCCATAAATATAGAACACCTTAAGAGTATATTTCTTCATATATCTATCTATCTATCTATCTATATATATATATATATATATATATATATATATATATATATATATATATATATATATATACAGAATAAGAGAGAGAGAGAGGGTGCAATGGGTAAATTATCGACATTTTATATTTTTAACGCATTTCACGCATGGACATTGTTTTGAATTTTGTCGACAGTACATTATAGCAGGGTCAGTTGGGCACCGTCTGTGAGAAAAAGACCACTATGACGCAATTCACATCACCAGAAATTTCGAAATGGCATGCTGTACTGCTTGGCATTCACTGAAATGTTTTTTTTTACCAAAGTACTTGCAAGCAGTATAGATCGAAAAAAAAAAATATATATGTATATATAAAGAAAGAACAGTAAGATATATAATCCGGTGTTCTTATAGATGTTTTTATTTTTACGAAATAGTGCTCAATGTAAATTTACAAAGCATTAATATTATAAATTAATTGATTTAAAATATATTTTTTCGCTACACAGTTCTAGCCATGTTTCAAAAATGGAAGCTAAAAGCTTCGAATTTAATTTTGTAATTACATTAAAGGCATTAGTCCCATTTTTTCCTCAAGCATACTCCAAGATGAAATGGAACTAATGTCTTTAATTTAATTCGAAGCTGTGTAGCGAAAAAAAAACAACATATTTTAAATCAATTAATTTATAATATATATATATATATATATATATATATATATATATATATATATATATATATATATATATGACAATTTAAAAAAAATATATTTACATCGTGGCATAGAAATTACTGTTTCAAAACCTAAACTTAAATCTTAAATTAAACTTAAAATTTGAAGTTCAGTTCCATTTTCAAGCGATGCTGAAAATAACTGAACTTCAAATTTAAAGTTTAATGTAAGATTTTTTTTGTTTTGAAACATAGTAATTTCTGTGTCGCAATGGAAACATGTTTTTTTTAAAAAAAGAATTCTAATATTATGATCTACTGTGTATCGAGCACTGTTTTTTTTTAAAAATAAATCCCAAAGAACTCTGGATTGTTTTTTAACTTTATTATATATATATATATATATATATATATATATATATATATATATATATATATATATATATATATATATATATATATAAGTATTGTTCTACTTTTTGTATTGAGCCCTTTTTAAATTAATATTATGAACGTTTGAATTTATATTCTTTTCGTTCTCATTACATATATATATATATATTTATATACATACATACATACATACATATATATATATATATATATATATATATATATATATATATGTATATATATATATATATATATATATATATATATATATATATATATATATTCGTGTGTGTGTGTCTGTGTGAGGGAGAGTGTGTGAGAATTTCAAGGAAAAGTAGTATAATATTTTTGCCCCTTAAAACTCTATTTTCGCCTCTTTTTTCTCAGTGCCCTCTTCTTCCTCATCTTGCCAAATGTTCCCTTCTTCAGCTTCTCATCTACTTCCATAATTACCGATCAGCCGACTTTCAGTATCACTAGCATTTATTACGTTTTCAGAGAAATACTTGATAATGTTCTGCCATGTTGCTTTACCAAAAGTATATCAAGTTTCTGTACCCCCTCCTCCCCAAAAGAACGCTACGCTGCCATTCTACACCGTCAATGACTACCCTGTCAATTCTACACCCGTCTGAGTATCGGGGGTGGCTGTTAGCTGATATCTCTCGTTTACAGACGTCGATACTTACGAAATATCACAGTTTCTCGAAACATTTAATGTTTCTTTGTATAGTTCACAGTCTAACCAAGACGGATTTATAAAAAAATATCGTGTTACTTCGACATGAGACCCCATGTTCAATAAATACTTCTGTTGTTCAGAATTGGTTAAATGTTATTTTAATGGTCTGCAAGTGGTTAATGAAAAATTATAAACCTGACCAAGGAAGCAAATATTATAATTATTTTCCTTTTCTATAAATACTCTCATGGTATTGCTCGGGCGAACTCATCGCTATGGTACCTAGACTTTATGAATTTAAGCCTAGTACTAGATTGGCAAGAAGGTCTAATCAGTTCACAGTTGACATATCTCTAAGTTTACCATTCGTCCATTCTTAGAATATTGGTACCACATATGGTCCGGTGTTCCTGCTGTTTATCTAGAGCTCCTTGATAAAACCCAAAGTAGAATCTCCATTGTTTTTGGTTCTGATCTGGCATCTCAGCTTCAGTCACTTTCTCACCGCTGTAAGGTTGCCTCCCTTCTGGCTTTTCCATAAATATTTTCACAGTAATTGTTCGGACGAACTCTTGGCTATGGGACCTATATTTTTTTTAAAATTAAGCGCAGTACTAGACTGGCGTCGAGATCTCATCAATTTACAGTTGAGATGACTAGATGTAACCGTAACTTCTATGCTACCAGTCTCTTTTCTCGCACTTCGGGCTTGTGGAATTCTCTTCCGGCTCTATACTTTCCAGTCAACTTTAATCTTCAAAAATTTAAATGCAATGTTAATCGTTTTCTACCGTCTTCTTGATTATTCTTCTATTGTTCTCACTCTTCTCTTTTTTTCATATTCTTTCACACGTAGTAACCTTGCTTCTTAGTGGCTTTATTGCCTTGCATGGGGTGAAATATATATAAAAAAAGAACTTCGCGGTCGGACCAAGAACCATTCAGCGCCTCCCTCGTAAAGAAAGACTGCAGTCTAAATGGAAAGTAATAATGAAAAGCCCGGAAGGCTGTCACGTTTTTAATTGTTTTTCTGTCTTTGAGTCGACTACAAATCACAGTTCGCTGACACCTAACCGGCTGATTCAGAAAACTAAAAATCAATAAGGCTTTTCGCTGATTCAAACAGATTAAATAATATTTGAATGGATTACGAGGGTTAATGAAAGATTATCGGTCTGAATTCCTCTTTTTCAGTGTGTCATGTCCTTTCAGGTCATTGGTTTGGTTCGGTTTGTTTTACGGCATATCACCCCCAATGCCGACAAGATTTTTCCGACATATCAACCTTAATGCTGACAAGATTTTTATCGCTGGTAATATTTTTCCTTCAAAAATATATTGCGGGTAATATTTTTTCCTTCAAAAATATATTGCTGGTAATATTTTTTCCATCAAAAATATATTGCTGGTAATATTTTTTCCTTCAAAAATATATTGCTGGTAATATTTTTTCCTTCAAAAATGTATTACTGGTAATATTTTTTCCTTCAAAAATATATTGCTGGTAATATTTTTTTCCATCAAAATATATTGCTGGTAATATTTTTTCCTTCAAAAATATATTGCTGGTAATATTTTTTCCATCAAAAATATATTTCTGGTAATATTTTTTCCTTCAAAAATATATTGCTGGTAATATTTTTCCTTCAAAAATGTATTACTGGTAATATTTTTTCCTTCAAAAATATATTGCTGGTAATTTTTTTCCTTCAAATATGTATTACTGGTAATATTTTTTCCTTCAAAAATATATTGCTGGTAATGTTTTTTCCTTCAAAAATATATTGCTGGTAATATTTTTTCCTTCAAAAATATATTGCTGGTAATATTTTTCCATCAAATATATATTGCTGGTAATATTTTTTCCTTCAAAAATATATTTCTGGTAATATTTATTTTCTTCAAAAATACATTGCTGGTATTGAAACCCATTTTTACACTTTCATAATGTCCCGGCCCCAGCCCTGGGGTTAACCACCTGGCCATAGCTGGGACCCCAACAGGTGCTACCACTCCGGGCCAGGATAGACCCGGGAGCACCAGCAATCAAGGGGCGGCTCCACGCCCTCTGAAACCTCCCGTTTATAGTCATTGCTATTGGACGTTTTTTATCGTCATACCCAGGACGGTCAAGTCGTTGGTGATCATGGCTTAACATAACATTCTGTCCATTATGGCCATTAATAAAGTTAGTCTTTTGACTATCTCTGTTTACCACTGTTCTACCAATCAACTACACAAGCTCGTAGGCAGGTTATTTCTTGTTTTCCTCTGTCTCTTTTGGCCTTTAATATGTCCTGAGTGTAAAATTCTCCAAGCCCTCTTTCCTCGTTATGTCCCCTAGAAATTTCAACTGTCTTTTTTTTTTAATTTTATTTACTTGTGTACAATGTGCGTCTTCAAATTTTTTAAACACTTTTCTAATTGGTTTCGATTATGATTTTCTTTTCTAATTCGTTTTGATTAAGTCTTTTTTTCTGCATATTGCAGTTGTTCCTTGCTATATTATTTGCCTTCTGTTTTGTTTGTCCATTTTGGACCGTGCTGTGTTAATAAAATATAAAGGGAACTAATCAGTCATTGAAGTAAGAATCTAAATATTTTGGGCGAGTTAATAATAATAACAACAACAACAACAAAAAAAAACACTGATGTTTAAAAACCTTTAAAAACGCTTCTCTGATTTCCCTAAGACTGTAAAATAAATAACGCTGGTAACTTTAGAATGAATCTATCAAGTTATGGTGCGCCTGACCTAAGGTATCTGATAATCCGATCAACCGACTAATCTTACCAGCCTCAGTTTGCTTCTAGGTCAGACTATAGGATTTTGATCTGTATTAATAAGAAACCCGTTTTAAGCGTTTTGCTTACGTTTTTCCTTAGTGATGACCTACAAAAGAAGAAACCTCGATGCCAAAACAAAAAGAAACCAAATGAATTCTCCTCTTCAAATTCTTTTAACTTGATCGTTAACCCCCTATGTTTCTTTGTTTGTTTTCATTGTCCCTAAAACTCCATTGTTGTTTAAATATTCAGTTCCTGTTATTCTTAGAATCTTTCTGTAGAAGCACAATTCTATTGTCTCGAGTCTCTTCATCATCTGTGCGGAGATTGTCCAGCATTCACTGCCATATTGGAGGACCAGTACTGCATAACAGTTCAGTACTATTTTCTATGCTTCTAACAAAAAGTTTCCTATTTCTTAACACTTTGCTTTTGGAACGTATCCGATTCTATTCGAACGCATCTTCGGATTTCGGTGCCACATTTTTTGTCTTTCATCGACAAATCAGCATTTCTTTAATTTGTCGGAACGGGATCTTTACAGCAACTCCTCGTGTATATGAGATTGGCGAAGTTACGTATCTGGTAATGGTTGTAATGAAATTAGCCGTTCCCATACAGAAAACTTTCCGCATTTATTGACGATATAAGGGTCGATTGGCATTTCCTAAATATTTTTATACTTACGGACTCATCACGTTAAAACATCGGTACCCGTACGATCACCGAAGCTAAGCAACGTCGATCCCTAGATGGGAGAACGCATGAGAATAACAGGTGCTGCAAGCTTGGGTGTGCGGGTGGTGTAATGGATAGTGGCTCAGAATTGTTAATTGCGGAGCCGAGTTCCAATTCCAGTCAGGTTTATTATATTCTCTAACGCGCAAATACATTTAGGAAATATATGAATCCATTTCTTCTCTCCCAGTTATGGGTTAATTATTTAGACTTGTGTCACTAAAACCATTATTATCTCACAAAAAATTGTGTACAAAATATTTAGAATTCGGTATGACGTTATCCATAGCTTGATATGCCGCTAAACAAAAACAACGAATCAACGATTGTGTACTGGATATAAAGTCTTTTTGAATTTACATGGTCCAGTAGTATTTGTACATCTTCTTATTGAACCCTAAGTATGAAGGTGTCATCTACATATCTCAGTCATGCTTCAGTGGTACTGCTCCTAAAGCCATTTCCTCAAAATATTCCATGTATATGATCGCCACCACTGACAATAACGGTGAACCCATAGTCAAACCTTCCTCCTATAGGTATATAATAGACTCTAATTTGAAGAATGTTTTCTTCAACATTTCCATTAGATTATCTATTGAAATTTTAGTACGTTCTCAAAGGGAGGGGGCGATTCCAATCGGTTTCGAACCAGTGCCAGGCTTCATCTGTAGAAAATCTGGTAAAGTTGTAGCGCGGTTCTCTAGCGTCTGATAAAGGGTCGTTTTCTTTAAGATCGTTACCCAGACGTCATCGACGACAAGTACTTGGACCTCGACTAACAATAATATTGTAATATAAATTCTAAAGTCTGTCTAATTAGACGTTCGCTTTGCAACAACTGCAACATCACCTTCGTTTGAATTCCTCACATAAAATACTCCTATACAGGGTGCGATGGATAAATTGTCGTATAAATTACACAAAAATGGAAGTAATACTGACATCTCATTTTAACATTACGCAAAAATATCTTGAAATACTAAAGAGTAAATTTATTCAATAAAATCGTCATTGGCTTCAACAACGGCCTACAGACGACTTCGGAATCACCTGCATCTCTTCAGGACGGTTTCCTTGTTAAAGTTGGTGAACGCTGCTATAATCCTTGCCTTTAGTTCATCTTTGGTGTTACAAGCAGTTTTGTTGGTCACTCGCTCAACTGCGCCCTACACATAATAATCAAGGAGGAGATGCAGTCTGGGGAGTTAAGTAGGTAGATGTAAGGGGAGATGTGGTCGCAAGAATTTCCTGACAGTCATGACTGGGTTCTCTTGCTTGTGTGGGATGGAGCAGAGTCCTATTGCTAGACACAGGTTCTTTCAGCAGCCACCCTCGTGACCCAGGGCTGCACTACCTCCGTAAAGCACGATGTAGAGTCCCGCGTTGAGACTGACACTCTGTGGGAAGATGAATGGAGGCATAACCCAGCCATCATTAGTGATCGCTACAATCACCATGACGTTGACTGGATATATCATCCAACTCTTTCCGAATACTCTGCACTGTTCTCAGATTGACAAAGAAACACCCTGAAATGTTCGTATTGGAGCTTCCAGCGCGAATGCCAAGGGATACAGCATCCCGTTTCCGAATTTCTGGCTGAGTGAATTGCATCCTGTTGCTCTTTAACTCACAGATAGCACCCAACTGACCCTACTATACTGTGCATTCGACAAAATAAATAAAACAAACAACGCGCATGCGCGGAATTAAAAATATAAAATGGCGACAATTTACCTATCGCACCCTGTATAGATTTAATCTTTCTCCATCAGAATTCGGATTATATTTAAATGAGAACAGATACTTCAAAAGTGAAAACGGAGATGAAATAAACTAACAGGGGTTTTCACGTTTGAAGGAAGATGTTTATCAGGAAAAAAAATAACAAGCAAACAAACACACACGTGACCTAATTGCACACATGCGAGCGTAGATAGTAATTTCGCCACTGTAAATGCATTGAATGTGTGTGTGAATTTGGCTCGCAGTTACGAGGAAATGTTGGGATTGTTTATAGATAGGAATGAAAAGATGAAGACAGCTGTTGGCTGATGTCGTCTGAAAATCTTTGGAGAAAGTTGCTTTCAGCAGTAAAAAAAAAAAAAAAAAAAAAAAAAGGACGAGAAGTCGATAACGGAAAAAAATAGCAGACGACGTTCTTCCATACAGATTTTACGCCTGAAGAATGATTCCAGTCAATGTCTCTGGTAACAATAAAAATAAGATCAATTATTCTGAATAATATTTTCATAATACGAATTTCTTTTTCTTAGAGCGACACAGAAATCAGAAGACGCTTTGTGACAGCGAAATATGCTATCCAAACGCTAAGCAAAGTATTAGGGAACAGGAAAATTTAGTTAGAAACAAAGAGAAAAGTACTGAACTGTTATATAATATTAGTTCTCCTATATGGAAGTGAATGCTGGACAATCTCTTCGCGATGAAGAATAGACTTAAAGCAACAAAAGCGTGGTTCTATAGAAGAATGCTGAGAATATCATGTATCGATAATATAAGCAACGAGGAAGATTTTGAGACAAAAAGAACATGTTTAGCATCAGGAAGAGGCACTAGGGTACGTAGTGAGGAAAGCGTGTTTGGAAAATTTGATATTCACAAGACAGTTTGAAGGCAAGATGGACAAAGGGAAACAACGCATAACCTACCGAACGAGGTTGAGTAAATAGATAGCAGAACTCTGTATAAGAGGGATAATTAAGAGACAGAATTTATTAAGAGCTACAAAAGGTATGGAAATGTGGAAAGCCATCATCTCTAAAGGAATACAGTGCATGGTAGCTTATCGAAGCTTGGTAGTTTATCGAAAAGGAAAACGAACGTGTGCCGCACTCAGCGTCTGTGGCCGCAATCTTAACATTTTAAAATGCGTGTTGTTGGCAAAGAGAGAAAGAAAATTGAAAGTACTCTTAGGTAGTAACATAAAAAAAAGAATAGACGAAGAAGAAAGAGAATATGGTTGTAAGCAAAAGAGACAACTCGAGATTCTGAGCTACGTATTGGGGATGACAAATCAAGCAGGCGAGGAAATCTGGGTAGTATATTATCAGACGACGGGAAGTGTGGCACTGGAATACGAAACTATGTCGCATATTCCTCTAGTTCTGGGGAGCTCTTGAGCGATGGCGACAGAACTCTCATAATGTTGTATCTTCTCTCTCTTCTCTTTCTTCTCTCGGCCGGTGATCACTGGTTGTTTTGGTTCGGAGATAAAAGAACTTCAACAAAGGGAATTTTAAGTTAGATATTTTATTAAACACATCGACGTGAGCAGTTCTAAATATCCAGCCGGTTCGCTCTCTCACCCCAATTGGGGGGGGGGCAGATCCAGAGACGAAAGGAACACGTCTACATTGTTCGACGTATAAGAACCAACTCCCCGAAAAATCTTTCTCTATTTATCATTCTCACGCTAGTTCGACCAATCAAAATCGACTTCCTTTGTTTTGTCTTATATCTGACCTCAAAGTTCAAACTGAGGAAGTCAACACAGAAATACACTTCTCTAAATAAATAATATTATTTAACAACAACGGAAATATCATTCTACAAAAGGATGCTGAGAATACCAAGAACTGAAAATGTGAGTAACGAGGTTTTAGAGAAAATAGAAAAAAAAAAAAAAGAACAATTTTACTTAGAATAAAAAAAAGACATAGGAAATTTCTAGGGCACATAATGAGGAAAGAAGAAAATTTAACACCCACAGGACATACTGAAAGCAAGAGGAGCAGGGGGAAGCAAACCTTAGCTAACGAGCCTGTGTAGTGATTTTCCAAGCGGAGCTTAGATAGGACAAGGCCGGAAGTATGGTGAACTCACTACTCAGTCTCAGTCAGGTTCTAGCGAGACAAGCTTGCTAACATTACATCGCCACGAGGTGCCCAACGAGCCCAACGAGCCCGTGTAAATGTTTAGCAGAACAGTGTTTAGGAGATATAGCAAAAAAGATACTATAAGGACTATAAGGGACAGGAAATTTCGGAGAGTCAACGTCTTGAAGAAACATGGTACATAGAAGAAGAAGACTACTCAAATTGGTATTATTGCTGTTTAAACATATCGCCAGGTTCCCTCACGCAGTTTTCAGTGCCCAGGCATCCAGTCATGATGTACGGCCAAACTCTTAATAATGCTCCCTGCTTTGAAAGTTAGTCGGGACTCAAGTTTTACTTGAGGTCTGGATTGAACAATCAATCGCTAACGATGCTGGGTAAAAAAGCTGGTTGCTTGTACCGCTTCTAATAGTACGTGATCCTTTCTACTGTTCCCTATAATTACAAGAGCCAGATCAGTACGAACACGGAGCATTGCTGTTATATCTGGACTAAAGCTGCTTAGCTCTTCAATGCCCAGTTTTTAAAGATTTCAAATTCATTTAGGCGGCTTTCAGCCTGCCGTTCCTTCCCCACAAACGCAACGTTGTACGCCTATTTTTATTATATCGTTACTTGACTCTTCAGGGGATCTCCATTCTTTAGTGCCACCAGTTTAGATCTTTACAGCCAAGAATTATGATCAGGGGACTGAACCACTCTCATTTTCTACGAACTCCATTTATAAGAAGTATGTTTCCCTCAGGTAACTTCTTCTCAAGTTGCGTTAGTTTTTAGTACAGACTCTTGCATAGATCCTTCCTCGAACACTACAATCTTAACCTCTTAAAGTATAGATTCAACCGTTATCTATCTTCAATATACCCCCCAAATTTACCTTTCATCAATTTACAGTTGTGCTGGCCAAATGTAACTGTAAATCCTATGCCAACAGTTTCTTTTCTCGCACTTCCATGCTTTCCAGCCAACTTTAATCTGTAAAAATTTAAATGCAATATCAACCGCTATCAACTGTCTTCCTGATTGCACTTTTCTCTTTCCTCTCATTATTAATCTTTCTGTTCCTAATTCCTCCACACCATGTAAACCCTTGTGTCTTAGTGGCTTTACTGCCTTGCATGAGCTGATATTGATTAAAAAATATAGATAGATAGGTATAAACAAACTGAGATAGATAGATAGATAGATGAACAGAGATAGAGGAACAAACTGAGATAGATCGATACATAGATATGAACATACTGATATATATATATATATATATATATATATATATATATATATATATATATATATAGAGAGAGAGAGAGAGAGAGATAAGGATAAAATGGAATAGATAGATTTAGTCTGATTTTATAGATATTAACAAAATTTAATTTTTCTAGTTATTTGCTAAGTTTAGTTTAATTTTGAATTCTGTTACAAAGTGTGACACATTGTGAGGACCAATCTCCCTATAGTATCAGTGTTCTATGAGGCTAAATCACTAACTGAACAGCGAGGCGCATGAAAAGGTCTTAATACGGTAATCTACGTCGACAGTACCTATCGTTTAATGCCTTGGTTTTAACACTTGTCAGCCTCTATCTGAATTTTGACGGCTATCGTTCTTACTGTCATGTACTGTCATAGTCAACCATTACGATAAGTGACCGCCTCTGTCCGTGTCTCTCTCGTCTTAGTTGCCTAATTGTCTTATTTCCACTTGGACAATTCAGTTGGAATAATTTTGTTGGCAGCAGACTGACATACACGCCTTAGCGTGGCTAAATACGGGAGTTTCCCTCACTGGGTCTACGATGAACAGTCAGGTCAGCGGGGTGGAAAAAAAAAGAAGCTTTTGTACGATTGATGCGTCCATGGATTGGGATAACGTCTTAATTTAGGGGTAGGGAATTCTTATAGGGATTTATATTTACAGACTCAAAATAGATACAAATGAAGAATAATGAACTCGAAGGTGAAGAAGAGGAAGGAGGACAAAAGGAAAGAAAAAGAAGAAACAGAAGGGAAAAAAACACGAAAAAAACAATAAGAAAAACAAAGGCGAAAAGAAAGGAAAAGAAAGAACGGAAAAATAAAAAGAAAAGGAAAATTGACACAGAAAGAAAGAAAGAAAGAAAGAAAGAAAGAAAGAAAGAAAGAAAGAAAGAATGGTAGGGTACGAAAAATCCACAAAAATAAGACAGGCAAATAAATAAATAAATAAATAAAGAAAGAAAGAAAGAAAAGAGAAAAAGAAGAAGATTGGATAAGAAAGAAAGAAAGAAAGAAAGAAAGAAAGAAAGAAAGAAAGAAAGAATGGTAGGGTACGAAAAATCCACAAAAATAAGACAGGCAAATAAAGAAAGAAAGAAAAGAGAAAAAGAAGAAGATTGGATAAGAAAGAAAGAACAAAAGAAAGAAAGAAAGGAAAGACAAAAAAGGTGATTGGTAGGCACTGACAGAAAGATAGAAATAAAGAAAAAGAGAAAAATAAAGAAAGAAAAGAGAAAAAGAACATTAACAAAGACGGAATAAAAGAAAGAAAGGAAAAAAAAAGAAGCTTTTGTACGATTGATGCGTCCATGGATTGGGATAACGTCTTAATTTAGGGGTAGGGAATTCTTATAGGGATTTATATTTACAGACTCAAAATAGATACAAATGAAGAATAATGAACTCGAAGGTGAAGAAGAGGAAGGAGGACAAAAGGAAAGAAAAAGAAGAAACAGAAGGGAAAAAAACACGAAAAAAACAATAAGAAAAACAAAGGCGAAAAGAAAGGAAAAGAAAGAACGGAAAAATAAAAAGAAAAGGAAAATTGACACAGAAAGAAAGAAAGAAAGAAAGAAAGAAAGAAAGAAAGAATGGTAGGGTACGAAAAATCCACAAAAATAAGACAGGCAAATAAATAAATAAATAAATAAATAAAGAAAGAAAGAAAGAAAGAAAAGAGAAAAAGAAGAAGATTGGATAAGAAAGAAAGAAAGAAAGAAAGAAAGAAAGAAAGAAAGAATGGTAGGGTACGAAAAATCCACAAAAATAAGACAGGCAAATAAAGAAAGAAAGAAAAGAGAAAAAGAAGAAGATTGGATAAGAAAGAAAGAACAAAAGAAAGAAAGAAAGAAAGAAAGAAAGAAAGAAAGGAAAGACAAAAAAGGTGATTGGTAGGCACTGACAGAAAGATAGCAATAAAGAAAAAGAGAAAAATAAAGAAAGAAAAGAGAAAAAGAACATTAACAAAGACGGAATAAAAGAAAGAAAGGAAAAAAAAAGAAAATTGGCAAAGAAAGAAAAAAAGAAAATAGAAAAAGAAAATTAAAGAGCTAGCTTAAATGACGCTATCGGACGGATTTCAAGCTAGCTCCTGCGGAGGGCTCTTGATTGTGCCTTCATCCCAATAGCTAGGGAGGAGTAGATGCGATAGGCAACAATAAACTACAGAACAACTCAAAAACTGATCGTTGCATTTAAGTATTACATTAATATTTAAGCTTACCTTTTAGAAGTTCAATGATAATTCTTCTTTCGCCACTTAACTTAAAGACAATTTGATTTACGTAGGCCCTTACTTTTCGTACAAAGAATTATTTTTATTTCATCGGTGACTTTCGCTGGATTTCGCAATTAATTTCGATTATTCCCAAATTTATTTACAAGTTAAAAAAATTGTTATCATACAAAAAAATTGGTCGCAAAAATCGCCGAAAACAATCGCAGTAATGAAAACTTGGTAATCCAAAATTTCAGGATTGCAGCTCTGGATCCGGTCCAGAATGTTTTTAATTTGCTCATGGAGTCGGCCTGATTTCAGAATGATATATGTTGGGCCTCTAAGAGTAAAATTGAAAACACGGACAATTTTAATTTGAAATACTGTAATCTGAGAACAGTATTTTTTTTTCATTTTGAACATAAGCCATTGAAAATTAGAGTTGTATCCATTGATTTGCTTTTATCAGTAGAAACCAACATGGCGCAATCAGAAAAAAATATCGCATTAGGGAATCCAAAATTTCAGGATTGCCGGTTCGGATTCGGTCCGGAATGATTTTTAATTTGCTCACGGAGTCGGCTTGATTCCAAAATGGTATGACGTGTTGGGCTACGGCCTCTAGGATTAAAGTTGAAAAAGTGTGACACAGTGACACACTGACATTTGCATTTATTATATAGAAGAAATAATGTTGGATAAAAATATCCTTTTAAATTTTTAAAATAATTTTTTTATCTGACATTATTCCTTTTTAATGATGTTTACGGTTCGGGTACAAAACTGAAGCGAGCAACTATTGATTCGTAGAAGTCCTAACGAGGAAATCATGCTTTCCCATAACAGGCAATTCTAACTTCGTTCTGCCAGTTCGGTCTCTGTAGCCGAAGTGGTAGAGGTACACTTTGATGCAAAAATGATTCTCTGGTAGAAAAAGTGACGTAGATTCGTTTCCTGCCTGAGGTACTTTTTTTTTCTCAGTAGGATTTTAAACCGTTGTTCTTAATTTCGCTGTTTATTGAAATAAAAACTACATGGATAGCAACTTATATAATTGTACCCATAAAAATAAAGTTTCTAATAATAAGGAATAATGTCGGAGAAATAATCCTTTCAAAATAACCCTCCTTGTATTTATCAGAAAATCATGATCTAGACCTCTATTCCTAGGTTTTATGTGGACACTAAGTCTATTTTTTTTCACTGAAAATCTCTCCAAAAGTCTAAATATATGAAATGCAAAATTTAAGCTCTTTTGGGGAATTTTGACTTTTCACTGGAGATCAGCGTTTCTCGATCTAAACTCCTATATTCACTGGAGATCAGCGTTTCTCGATCTAAACTCCTATATTTTCTTTAACCATCCACTTAAGTGCAAAAAGCATTAAACCAGTTCCATAATTGAGTAGAAAATCATTCAGGGGGAACAAAACCCACAGATGTCCGCTGTGTGATATTTTGAGTTATTGTTTCTTGCCTATGGAAGAGAGCGGGTCGTTTTTTGAGGACAACTAAAAGCCTCTTTTGAATACTGATAATTTTTTTTTTTTAGAGAAATAGACCCTTCCAACTTTACCCTCTGACGCTGCACGATCTACTCAAATCCCTTGGATTTTGCGCATTATTAAGCTCTCTTTCTTTTTTTCTTTCATTCTTTCTTCAGCGTCTCTGATATGTCTTTTCTGCCTTTCTCGGCGGTCAAAATAGATTGGTCCTTTATGAAGTATTGGCTGAGCGTAACGTATGAATTGTAATATGATTATTTAAAAGAAAATTAAACTACTTTATCGACGGACTAGCAGCATGGCCCGGCGTTGCCCGTGCTTGATTCAAAAATCGTACGACTCATACAGCAATCGCTACCACTTGACTTAAAATATTTTTGCCCTTCCTTGCTTTTAAAGGAGTGCCCTTTGCCGTGCTGATGTTGCTACATGCCTTACTTCTTGCCTATCTCACACTACGAATTTTCTCTAAGCTCTATACTAAACATTAAATCTGTTACGAAAAAAGAACTAAACAAAATGAACACAAAATGATCAGCTTTAAGAAATGACTCGTAACTGGAAAAACCGAATGAAAAAAGAATATTAACAACAAATACTTTTTCACATCCAACCCAGTTCTGCGGGATCAGAATCAACGTTGAGATTAAGCAAGCGAATGAGCCAATTGGAGTAAAGTGCCATGCAGATTTAAATTTTTCCCCACTTGTGACGAATGCAGCTATCGATTTTTTTGGATGCTAGCATGCTAGTTAACATTCGTGTCAGTCAGTTGTTGGCTCTCACGCTGGCCAATAGAATCTTCCTGCCTATTCGTGGCAGCTAGCTATAGGCTCTCACTCTGGCCAGAAGAAAATGGCCGCAAACTACATGAAAACTGGTGTAGAAGCATGAAAAAATCCACTATCGATGGAAGTTGGGAAATGCAAAGTCGGTCTTGGCCTTCCCGCTAATTTGGAGCATGCGTATGTAAATTTTGGTGCAAATCCGTCGAAAATTGCGGCCGTGCATTCGTTACACACAACCTGCCTTTTATAGATAGAGATATACAGTGTGATAAACAACTGAGTACTATAAATCATTATGATAAAAAACACATATCTATTATTAATAATAATAATTAGTTATTATATTTAAATCCGTGGAAGGATTTTTTTTTATCTTTATAACTTATATTCTAGCATGTTAAAAATAAGAAAGTAACGAACATAAGACTTGATAATAATGTTTTACAATACGTAAATCCGTGTAAGGTAGGGTTTAGCACTATGAAGGTTTTTTGCACAAAACACTTGCACCCGTTAAAAATAACGTTTAAAATAATTAACAAATAATGTCATAGAGACAAAAATCCTTTCAAAAATAATTTTCCTTGTATTTATCAGAAAATCATGATCTAGACCCTTTATTCCGAAGTTTTATGTTGCACTGAATCTATTTTTTTTTTTTTTTACTGAAAATCATTATAAAAAAAACCCACATATCCATTATTGATAATAATAAAGAATTATATTTAAATAAAAAAGTAAATAAAATAAAGAAAAGGAAGTAGGTTATTCGAGAAAATTCTAGTTTATTCCAATTAAAATAATTTTCCAATTCAATGCGATTTTGGTTTTCGGATCTTATCTAAATTGGTTCAATATCCGGGTGATAAGATGTGACATTTAATTTAATATAGGATGGCAGGTTTTGGTCAGATAATTTTGAGCGATACTTTAACTTGATGAAAATCATTTGAGAGAAAATTTGTTCACAAAATAATTTGATATGAAAATTGATATTAGACTGAATGCCAATTTCTAAAATGCTTTTACGATTACCAGGAATTAAATCCGAAGAATCCGATATCAATCTGGACGTGAAATCATTTGAATCTCCTACAAGTTTGGCTATTTCCATCTGAAGGTCACTCTGGCTAATTTCCGGAAATATGGATAGATTTACTTCACATATTTCGGTGTCAAAAGTTGCTACAGGAGCCGCTAAGGTGGCCTTTTCTTTTCGCAAAAATCTGAAGAGAAATGCTCTAATTTTTGTCTGTTTAGGATTTTTTCTTTCTTTTTATGTGCCATGTCCTTTCAGGACGTAGACGATCATGGCCCTCCATCTCCCTCTATCCCTTGCAGCTCTCAACAAGTTCCTTCTCTCTGCTATCTCCCCCAGACCACGTTCTGTCAACTCACCTGATCAAGCACCCCAGGAGTTTCATGCACTGCTTTCGCTTGTCTTTCTTTCCCTCTATTCGACCCGTGAGTTTCAAATTCTCAAGGCCCTCTTTCCTCATTATGCGTCCCAGAAACTTCAGCTGCCTCTTCCTGATGTTAATCATGAGCCTCCTCCTTGTTTGCATTTTCTCCAAGACCTCATCGTTGCTCACACACTCAGTCCACGAAATCCTCAGCATCCTTCTGTAGAACTACGTCACCTCGAGTCTTTTTTATTATCCTTGAGGAAATCGTCCCCCATTCGCTGCCGTAAAGAAGGACGGATGTCACGTAACAGCTCAGTATCATTTTCTTTGTTACCAAAGAAATCCTCCTGTCTCGCAATACTCTGCACAGCTTTTGGAATGTGTCATTGGCTATCCCAATACGTCTACGGATCTTGCTGTCTCATTTACCGTCCTCTGTCAAAACGCTTCACAGATATTTAAAATTCCGCCTGTGCTTGATTCTAGTATTCTCGACCTGCAAATCGCATTTCGGGCTCATCCTGTTACTAACATACCGTATATTAACTTTTATTAAAAATGGTTTCCTAAACGAAGGAAAAGTGAGTTAGTTCAGTGTTTTTGATGTCATAAACTTTCATAAAATCGCGTTCAAATTACGTTCACCTTACAAGTAAACACACGTGTTTCCCTAACAGATTTTTGCAAAGTAATTGTAAGTCAACTCAGAAAAGCTATTTCTTACTACCGTTCACCAAAGACAAAGCTGTAGAGCTACTCAAAGTACCCGCTTGCGGAATTAGATTATTGATAGGCATACAGGAAGAGAAAGGAACAAGAGGCGCATATTATGAAGACAAGTAGAATAGATAACGGTTAAACCCCAGATTTAAAGATTGTAGAGCTCAGGGAAGCATTATCTCGGGAGTATGTTCCTCAAAGTAATCGATCTAGAGAAGATGTATGTGTTGAACTTATTCATTATCAAAAGAGTAAGATAGGAATGAAGGATCATTTGACGACGTGTACACGTCATGTCGGGTCCTAGCTGCGAGGGTCTGAACTAGGTGTACTAATGAAGGTAACACTAAAGTCTGAAATAGTTGAGCTAAAGAAGGTAACAGGAAGGTCTGAACTAGTTGAGCTAAAGAAGGTAACAGGAAGGTCTGAACTAGTTAAGCTAAAGAAGGTAACACGAAGGTCTGAACTAGTTGAGCTAAGGAAGGTAAGAAGAAGGTCTGAACTAGTTGAGCTAATGAAGGTAACACTAAAGTCTGAACTAGTTGAGCTAAAGAAGGTAACAGGAAGGTCTGAACTAGTTGAGCTAAAGAAGGTAACACGAAGGTCTGAACTAGTTGAGCTAAAGAAGGTAACACGAAGGTCTGAACTAGTTGAGCTAAGGAAGGTAAGAAGAAGGTCTGAACTAGTTGAGCTAATGAAGGTAACACTAAAGTCTGAAATAGTTGAGCTAAAGAAGGTAACAGGAAGGTCTGAAATAGTTGAGCTAAGGAAGGTAAGAAGTAGGTCTGAACTAGTTGAGCTAATGAAGGTAACACTAAAGTCTGAACTAGTTGAGCTAAAGAAGGTAACAGGAAGGTCTGAACTAGTTGAGCTAAAGAAGGTAACAGGAAGGTCTGAACTAGTTGAGCTAAAGAAGGTAACAGGAAGGTCTGAACTAGTTAAGCTAAAGAAGGTAACACGAAGGTCTGAACTAGTTGAGCTAATGAAGGTAACACTAAAGTCTGAACTAGTTGAGCTAAAGAAGGTAACAGGAAGGTCTGAACTAGTTGAGCTAAAGAAGGTAACACGAAGGTCTGAACTGGTTGTGCTAAAGAAGGTAACAGGAAGGTCTGAAATAGTTGAGCTAAAGAAGGTAACAGGAAGGTCTGAACTAGTTGAGCTAAAGAAGGTAACAGGAAGGTCTGAACTAGTTAAGCTAAAGAAGGTAACACGAAGGTCTGAACTAGTTGAGCTAAGGAAGGTAAGAAGAAGGTCTGAACTAGTTGAGCTAATGAAGGTAACACTAAAGTCTGAACTAGTTGAGCTAAAGAAGGTAACAGGAAGGTCTGAACTAGTTGAGCTAAAGAAGGTAACACGAAGGTCTGAACTAGTTGAGCTAAAGAAGGTAACACGAAGGTCTGAACTAGTTGAGCTAAGGAAGGTAAGAAGAAGGTCTGAACTAGTTGAGCTAATGAAGGTAACACTAAAGTCTGAAATAGTTGAGCTAAAGAAGGTAACAGGAAGGTCTGAAATAGTTGAGCTAAGGAAGGTAAGAAGTAGGTCTGAACTAGTTGAGCTAATGAAGGTAACACTAAAGTCTGAACTAGTTGAGCTAAAGAAGGTAACAGGAAGGTCTGAACTAGTTGAGCTAAAGAAGGTAACAGGAAGGTCTGAACTAGTTGAGCTAAAGAAGGTAACAGGAAGGTCTGAACTAGTTAAGCTAAAGAAGGTAACACGAAGGTCTGAACTAGTTGAGCTAATGAAGGTAACACTAAAGTCTGAACTAGTTGAGCTAAAGAAGGTAACAGGAAGGTCTGAACTAGTTGAGCTAAAGAAGGTAACACGAAGGTCTGAACTGGTTGTGCTAAAGAAGGTAACAGGAAGGTCTGAACTAGTTGAGCTAAAGAAGGTAACACGAAGGTCTGAACTAGTTGAGCTAAAGAAGGTAACACGAAGGTCTGAACTAGTTGAGCTAAAGAAGGTAACAGGAAGGTCTGAACTAGTTGAGCTAAAGAAGGTAACAGGAAGCTCTGAACTAGTTGAGCTAAAGAAGGTAACTCGAAGGTCTGAACTAGTTGAGCTAAAGAAGGTAACAGGAAGGTCTGAACTAGTTGAGCTAAAGAAAGTAACACGAAGGTCTGAACTAGTTGAGCTAAAGAAGGTAACAGGAAGGTCTGAACTAGTTGAGCTAAAGAAGGTAACACGAAGGTCTGAACTAGTTGAGCTAAAGAAGGTAACAGGAAGGTCTGAACTAGTTGAGCTAAAGAAGGTAACACGAAGGTCTGAACTAGTTGAGCTAAGGAAGGTAAGAAGAAGGTCTGAACTAGTTGAGCTAATGAAGGTAACACTAAAGTCTGAAATAGTTGAGCTAAAGAAGATAACAGAAAGGTCTGAACTAGTTGAGCTAAAGAAGGTAACAGAAAGGTCTGAACTAGTTGAGCTAAAGAAGGTAACAGGAAGGTCTGAACTAGTTGAGCTAAAGAAGGTAACACGAAGATCTGAACTAGTTGAGCTAAGGAAGGTAAGAAGAAGGTCTGAACTAGTTGAGCTAATGAAGGTAACACTAAAGTCTGAACTAGTTGAGCTAAAGAAGGTAACAGGAAGGTCTGAACTAGTTGAGCTAAAGAAGGTAACACGAAGGTCTGAACTGGTTGAGCTAAAGAAGGTAACAGGAAGGTCTGAACTAGTTGAGCTAAAGAAGGTAACACGAAGGTCTGAACTAGTTGAGCTAAAGAAGGTAACACGAAGGTCTGAACTAGTTGAGCTAAAGAAGGTAACAGGAAGGTCTGAACTAGTTGAGCTAAAGAAGGTAACAGGAAGGTCTGAACTAGTTGAGCTAAAGAAGGTAACACGAAGGTCTGAACTAGTTGAGCTAAAGAAGGTAACAGGAAGGTCTGAACTAGTTGAGCTAAAGAAAGTAACACGAAGGTCTGAACTAGTTGAGCTAAAGAAGGTAACACGAAGGTCTGAACTAGTTGTGCTAAAGAAGGTAACAGGAAGGTCTGAACTAGTTGAGCTAAAGAAGGTAACACGAAGGTCTGAACTAGTTGAGCTAAAGAAGATAACACGAAGGTCTGAACTAGTTGAGCTAAATTAGGTAACACGAAGGTCTGAACTAGTTGAGCTAAAGAAGGAAACACGAAGGTCTGAACTAGTTGAGCTAAATTAGGTAACACGAAGGTCTGAACTAGTTGAGCTAAAGAAGGAAACTCGAAGGTCTGAACTAGTTGAGCTAAAGAAGGTAACACGAAGGTCTGAACTAGTTGAGATAAAGAAGGTAACAGGAAGGTCTGAACTAGTTGAGCTAATGAAGGTAACACTAAAGTCTGAACTAGTTGAGCTAAAGAAGGTAACAGGAAGGTCTGAACTAGTTGAGCTAAAGAAGGTAACACGAAGGTCTGAACTAGTTGAGCTAAAGAAGGTAACACGAAGGTCTGAACTAGTTGAGCTAAATTAGGTAACACGAAGGTCTGAACTAGTTGAGCTAAAGAAGGAAACACGAAGGTCTGAACTAGTTGAGCTAAATTAGGTAACACGAAGGACTGAACTAGTTGAGCTAAAGAAGGAAACACGAAGGTCTGAACTAGTTGAGCTAAAGAAGGTAACACGAAGGTCTGAACTAGTTGAGATAAAGAAGGTAACGGGAAGGTCTGAACTAGTTGAGCTAAAGAAGGTAACACGAAGGTCTGAACTAGTTGAGCTAAAGAAGGTAACACGAAGGTCTGAACTAGTTGAGCTAAAGAAGGTAACAGGAAGGTCTGAACTAGTTGAGCTAAAGAAGGTAACACGAAGGTCTGAACTAGTTGAGCTAAGGAAGGTAAGAAGAAGGTCTGAACTAGTTGAGCTAATGAAGGTAACAGAAAGGTCTGAACTAGTTGAGCTAAAGAAGGTAACAGGAAGGTCTGAACTAGTTGAGCTAAAGAAGGTAACACGAAGGTCTGAACTAGTTGAGCTAAGGAAGGTAAGAAGAAGGTCTGAACTAGTTGAGCTAATGAAGGTAACACTAAAGTCTGAACTAGTTGAGCTAAAGAAGGTAACAGGAAGGTCTGAACTAGTTGAGCTAAAGAAGGTAACACGAAGGTCTGAACTAGTTGAGCTAAGGAAGGTAAGAAGAAGGTCTGAACTAGTTGAGCTAATGAAGGTAACACGAAGGTCTGAACTAGTTGAGCTAAAGAAGGTAACAGGAAGGTCTGAACTAGTTGAGCTAAAGAAAGTAACACGAAGGTCTGAACTAGTTGAACTAAAGAAGGTAACACGAAGGTCTGAACTAGTTGTGCTAAAGAAGGTAACAGGAAGGTCTGAACTAGTTGAGCTAAAGAAGGTAACACGAAGGTCTGTACTAGTTGAGCTAAAGAAGATAACACGAAGGTCTGAACTAGTTGAGCTAAATTAGGTAACACGAAGGTCTGAACTAGTTGAGCTAAAGAAGGAAACACGAAGGTCTGAACTAGTTGAGCTAAATTAGGTAACACGAAGGTCTGAACTAGTTGAGCTAAAGAAGGAAACTCGAAGGTCTGAACTAGTTGAGCTAAAGAAGGTAACACGAAGGTCTGAACTAGTTGAGATAAAGAAGGTAACAGGAAGGTCTGAACTAGTTGAGCTAATGAAGGTAACACTAAAGTCTGAACTAGTTGAGCTAAAGAAGGTAACAGGAAGGTCTGAACTAGTTGAGCTAAAGAAGGTAACACGAAGGTCTGAACTAGTTGAGCTAAAGAAGGTAACACGAAGGTCTGAACTAGTTGAGCTAAAGAAGGTAACACGAAGGTCTGAACTAGTTGAGCTAAATTAGGTAACACGAAGGTCTGAACTAGTTGAGCTAAAGAAGGAAACACGAAGGTCTGAACTAGTTGAGCTAAATTAGGTAACACGAAGGACTGAACTAGTTGAGCTAAAGAAGGAAACACGAAGGTCTGAACTAGTTGAGCTAAAGAAGGTAACACGAAGGTCTGAACTAGTTGAGATAAAGAAGGTAACGGGAAGGTCTGAACTAGTTGAGCTAAAGAAGGTAACACGAAGGTCTGAACTAGTTGAGCTAAAGAAGGTAACAGGAAGGTCTGAACTAGTTGAGCTAAAGAAGGTAACACGAAGGTCTGAACTAGTTGAGCTAAGGAAGGTAAGAAGAAGGTCTGAACTAGTTGAGCTAATGAAGGTAACACTAAAGTCTGAAATAGTTGAGCTAAAGAAGATAACAGAAAGGTCTGAACTAGTTGAGCTAAAGAAGGTAACAGAAAGGTCTGAACTAGTTGAGCTAAAGAAGGTAACAGGAAGGTCTGAACTAGTTGAGCTAAAGAAGGTAACACGAAGATCTGAACTAGTTGAGCTAAGGAAGGTAAGAAGAAGGTCTGAACTAGTTGAGCTAATGAAGGTAACACTAAAGTCTGAACTAGTTGAGCTAAAGAAGGTAACAGGAAGGTCTGAACTAGTTGAGCTAAAGAAGGTAACACGAAGGTCTGAACTGGTTGAGCTAAAGAAGGTAACAGGAAGGTCTGAACTAGTTGAGCTAAAGAAGGTAACACGAAGGTCTGAACTAGTTGAGCTAAAGAAGGTAACACGAAGGTCTGAACTAGTTGAGCTAAAGAAGGTAACAGGAAGGTCTGAACTAGTTGAGCTAAAGAAGGTAACAGGAAGGTCTGAACTAGTTGAGCTAAAGAAGGTAACACGAAGGTCTGAACTAGTTGAGCTAAAGAAGGTAACAGGAAGGTCTGAACTAGTTGAGCTAAAGAAAGTAACACGAAGGTCTGAACTAGTTGAGCTAAAGAAGGTAACACGAAGGTCTGAACTAGTTGTGCTAAAGAAGGTAACAGGAAGGTCTGAACTAGTTGAGCTAAAGAAGGTAACACGAAGGTCTGAACTAGTTGAGCTAAAGAAGATAACACGAAGGTCTGAACTAGTTGAGCTAAATTAGGTAACACGAAGGTCTGAACTAGTTGAGCTAAAGAAGGAAACACGAAGGTCTGAACTAGTTGAGCTAAATTAGGTAACACGAAGGTCTGAACTAGTTGAGCTAAAGAAGGAAACTCGAAGGTCTGAACTAGTTGAGCTAAAGAAGGTAACACGAAGGTCTGAACTAGTTGAGATAAAGAAGGTAACAGGAAGGTCTGAACTAGTTGAGCTAATGAAGGTAACACTAAAGTCTGAACTAGTTGAGCTAAAGAAGGTAACAGGAAGGTCTGAACTAGTTGAGCTAAAGAAGGTAACACGAAGGTCTGAACTAGTTGAGCTAAAGAAGGTAACACGAAGGTCTGAACTAGTTGAGCTAAATTAGGTAACACGAAGGTCTGAACTAGTTGAGCTAAAGAAGGAAACACGAAGGTCTGAACTAGTTGAGCTAAATTAGGTAACACGAAGGACTGAACTAGTTGAGCTAAAGAAGGAAACACGAAGGTCTGAACTAGTTGAGCTAAAGAAGGTAACACGAAGGTCTGAACTAGTTGAGATAAAGAAGGTAACGGGAAGGTCTGAACTAGTTGAGCTAAAGAAGGTAACACGAAGGTCTGAACTAGTTGAGCTAAAGAAGGTAACACGAAGGTCTGAACTAGTTGAGCTAAAGAAGGTAACAGGAAGGTCTGAACTAGTTGAGCTAAAGAAGGTAACACGAAGGTCTGAACTAGTTGAGCTAAGGAAGGTAAGAAGAAGGTCTGAACTAGTTGAGCTAATGAAGGTAACAGAAAGGTCTGAACTAGTTGAGCTAAAGAAGGTAACAGGAAGGTCTGAACTAGTTGAGCTAAAGAAGGTAACACGAAGGTCTGAACTAGTTGAGCTAAGGAAGGTAAGAAGAAGGTCTGAACTAGTTGAGCTAATGAAGGTAACACTAAAGTCTGAACTAGTTGAGCTAAAGAAGGTAACAGGAAGGTCTGAACTAGTTGAGCTAAAGAAGGTAACACGAAGGTCTGAACTGGTTGAGCTAAAGAAGGTAACAGGAAGGTCTGAACTAGTTGAGCTAAAGAAGGTAACACGAAGGTCTGAACTAGTTGAGCTAAAGAAGGTAACACGAAGGTCTGAACTAGTTGAGCTAAAGAAGGTAACAGGAAGGTCTGAACTAGTTGAGCTAAAGAAGGTAACAGGAAGGTCTGAACTAGTTGAGCTAAAGAAGGTAACACGAAGGTCTGAACTAGTTGAGCTAAAGAAGGTAACAGGAAGGTCTGAACTAGTTGAGCTAAAGAAAGTAACACGAAGGTCTGAACTAGTTGAGCTAAAGAAGGTAACACGAAGGTCTGAACTAGTTGTGCTAAAGAAGGTAACAGGAAGGTCTGAACTAGTTGAGCTAAAGAAGGTAACACGAAGGTCTGAACTAGTTGAGCTAAAGAAGATAACACGAAGGTCTGAACTAGTTGAGCTAAATTAGGTAACACGAAGGTCTGAACTAGTTGAGCTAAAGAAGGAAACACGAAGGTCTGAACTAGTTGAGCTAAATTAGGTAACACGAAGGTCTGAACTAGTTGAGCTAAAGAAGGAAACTCGAAGGTCTGAACTAGTTGAGCTAAAGAAGGTAACACGAAGGTCTGAACTAGTTGAGATAAAGAAGGTAACAGGAAGGTCTGAACTAGTTGAGCTAATGAAGGTAACACTAAAGTCTGAACTAGTTGAGCTAAAGAAGGTAACAGGAAGGTCTGAACTAGTTGAGCTAAAGAAGGTAACACGAAGGTCTGAACTAGTTGAGCTAAAGAAGGTAACACGAAGGTCTGAACTAGTTGAGCTAAATTAGGTAACACGAAGGTCTGAACTAGTTGAGCTAAAGAAGGAAACACGAAGGTCTGAACTAGTTGAGCTAAATTAGGTAACACGAAGGACTGAACTAGTTGAGCTAAAGAAGGAAACACGAAGGTCTGAACTAGTTGAGCTAAAGAAGGTAACACGAAGGTCTGAACTAGTTGAGATAAAGAAGGTAACGGGAAGGTCTGAACTAGTTGAGCTAAAGAAGGTAACACGAAGGTCTGAACTAGTTGAGCTAAAGAAGGTAACACGAAGGTCTGAACTAGTTGAGCTAAAGAAGGTAACACGAAGGTCTGAACTAGTTGAGCTAAAGAAGGTAACTGGAAGGTCTGAACTAGTTGAGCTAAAGAAGGTAACTGGAAGGTCTGAACTAGTTGAGCTAAAGAAGGTAACACGAAGGTCTGAACTAGTTGAGCTAAAGAAGGTAACACGAAGGTCTGAACTAGTTGAGCTAAAGAAGGAAACACGAAGGTCTGAACTAGTTGAGCTAAAGAAGGTAACACGAAGGTCTGAACTAGTTGAGCTAAAGAAGGTAACAGGAAGGTCTGAACTAGTTGAGCTAAAGAAGGTAACACGAAGGTCTGAACTAGTTGAGCTAAAGAAGGTAACACGAAGGTCTGAACTAGTTGAGCTAAAGAAGGTAACAGGAAGGTCTGAACTAGTTGAGCTAAAGAAGGTAACACGAATGTCTGAACTAGTTGAGCTAAGGAAGGGACATTTTCCATGGTATTAATGATAGAATAGTGAGTGGCTATGGGCACGTGACCGAGTTGTTAGAACGTTCGTTTCTGAGACCCGGGTTCGAATCTTACCATGATCGATTTACGAAGAAGGAGACTGATGTTATCGTTCTGGAAGAGGCGACCCCAGCAGAAAAGTGCCTGAAAACCATGCCACGTGTTGACCCATGCCGTGTGAATGAAATTGTGTCGAAGTCACAAGTCATCGTGACCGAGGGTTTCAGCGTGCTGGCCTTGTTCAGATTTTTGGTCACGCTAGGTACCACACTCTTTCCCAGAAACATTAACTAAGGTCTGCTCAGTATAGTTGTAGTGTAAACCACATGTGGGCTCTGTGGGTGTTGAACAAACACAAATGTGCCTGAGCGAGAGTATGCAATAGAGATTGGATAGCCGCCCTAGTAGACTGGTATCCTCGAATATGATTGGTCAGCTATGGATAGTGAGATGCTAGCAAGCTTTGTTCTGTGCGAAAGTGATAGCAGTGTGGAAAATAATTCCTCACCTACAAAGTCGCTTAATCACTTTCAAGACTGGAAAGAGAGTATTGGCAGCTGCAGGTCAGGCATGGTATCATTACTTAGCATTCTTAGTCTGATCTGACTTTTTAGCGATGGATCGTATATATGAGTTCCATTTGAGGACTGAAGTGAGCTTGAGTGCCAATAGACGTTCAAGACAAGGAGTATAACAGTTCATCAGAACGAGAGGAGATTTAGGGAATCTGCTCGGTGGTAATGAAGCGTTACTAGCTTTCTTACGGATGTGTTGAATGATACAAGCCAGTCAATCCTCCCATTGATCTGTGAGTGCATGCAAAACTTGATAGTTTTATTATGTTTGCAACATATGATATCTATCTATCTCTCTATCTATCTATCTATCTCTCTATCTATCTCAGCCTGTACATATCTATCTATCTATCTATCTATCTATCTATCTATCTATCTATCTATCTCACCCTGTACATATCTATCTATCTATCTATCTATCTATCTATCTATCTATCTATCTATCTATCTATCTCAGTCTATTCAGCTATCTATCTCACCCTGTTCATATCTATCTATCTATCTATCTATCTATCTATCTATCTATCAGCCTTTTTATATCTATCACACCCTGTTCGTGTATATCTCTCTCTATCTGTCTATATCACCGTGTTCATATCTATCTGCAACAGCGATGGAAGAATTATATGGACTACAAAGACGATGGTGAGCCTACGAACTTTTCAGCCAACCCCCGTATATATGTTAAGTAGTTTCAGAACGATACAAGAAAACCATTCATTCTTCTACGAATCTTTCGCGATGGCAGCAATATACGAGTTTCTTTTATGGCTTGCCATGAGCTTTTATCCCAATACAACGTTGGTGGTGATGAAGCATTACTAGCTTTATTTTGGAGGTAATAAATGATACCAGCAAGCCATTCCCCTATTGAGCTATGAGGCCTAGGTCAGCGGTGTGACATGTGACATTCAATTTTTTAGAGGTGCAACGTCATATCATCTTCACATATATTTACCACAGATCTGAAAACCTTCTCGGGCATTAAAAGTTAGAAAGACACCTGACGTTACTAATAAATCCGAATAAGTATAATTAACTTTTTCTATTGATTGATTTATTCATTTTTTACACCTTATCAACCCTTTTCAGATTATTTAAAGCCAGAAAATATTTTGGATTGTAAGATGTTTTTGAGATAATAATAGTTTAATGATACAAGTTTTAATAATTAACCCATAGATGGGGAATGAAGAGGTGGGTCCATACCATTCCCAAGTGAACATAACGAACCCAACTGGAATTGGAACTCGCCTCTCCGATTAATAAATTCTGAGCTATTATCCATTACACCGTTTGTACATCTAAGCTTGCAACACTCGTTATTCCCAAGGGGTCACCAAACTAGGTACATACAAATCTCGAATTGTTTAGCGTGCTCGTACGAGAACCAGTGTTTGAACGTGATATGACCTTAAGCTCTCAAGAGACACTTAATATAGATGTTATGAACGTACGAAGTGGAAGTGAAGATCATTATATATCAGGATATGTAGTATAGATAAAAAAAAAGAAATTGTGGCCGTAAGCCCAACCTCTTCTAGTAATTCTATGAAGTCTCGGTTATTTAGACTGTTTGACATTTACAATCTTGACAAGGTGATTAATAACTTTTATGCGTTCAAGAAGGAAGGTTTGAGTGATTCTTGATGATACAGTGAAGACAAATATTTTTTTTGACCAATGAATTCACCAGTAGAGTAGCAAATTCTTTATTCATAACTTTATTTCTTAGTTTTCCATTCTATTGCTTCTGAAAACAGTTTTTCAAACAATTTCTTTGTTTCAAACAATTAAAAACAGCCTGACAAATATTCCCTCATTTGTTCTCTAAGTGGTATTCATCCGATCAATTATTTCTGGGGGAATTTGGAATATATCTATATAACAACACGATCTTTTCAAACATCGTTTACATTAGCGGACTCCTCACAGGCAAAATGAATCTGATGGCACAGAATGAATGTCTTTAATTTGCTTTTCAGTAAAATATACGATGTTTAATTAATAACCCGTTTTTTGATTGTTTTTTGCCCAGGAAGGAATTTCATTTTGATCTTGTCTCATTTTTGTTGTTAAAGTCGAAAATAAATTCTTTGTAATATTTAAGAACACGTCATCTATATATTCTCCGCCGGTAAAGTGTTTTTCTCGATTTAAAATTTACTCCGATGTATAGAATTAGTTGGCGGTTTTGAATGTTTAACAAATCACCTAAAATTACGTAGATTTTTTTCCTTCGGTTGTAGGACCTCTCTTTTGCCTTCCTCGCCATCTGGATATTACTAAGTTTTTATTCGTATTTCTCTCATTCCAGTTGCTTTTCAATATTATTAAGAAATAAGTCAAAGTTAACATGATTAGAGTTTCATTTTCTCCTACGTGTTTACTTTGTCATATGTAACCATAAAAGTGAATGAAAGTTTTGACATATTTGGTTAATAAATCGTAACTCGAACCTGAAGAACTGAAATTACAATCATTATAAGAGCGTTCCTTTAATAAAATCATTTTTAATGGATTCGTTTAATGAAATATTTTTCAATGCATTTCTCTAATAAAATCATCTTCAATGCATTACTCTAATAAAATCATTTTCAATGCATTTCTCTAATAAAGTCATTTTCAATGCATTACTCTAATAAAATCATGTTAAATGCATTTCTCTAATAAAGTCATTTTCAATGCATTTCTCTAATAAAATCATTTTCAATGCATTTCTCTAATAAAGGCATTTTCAATACATTTCTCTGATAAAATCATTTTCAATGCATTTCTCTAATAAAATCATTTTCAACGCATTTCCTTAATAAAATTATTTTCAATGTATTTCTGTAATAACATCATTTTCAATGCATTTCTCTAATAAAATCATTATCAATTTTATTATAGACAAATTCACTTTCAATACATCCAATAGTAAAATAATTTCCAAATGCCTTCCTACAATAGAATCATTTTCAATGCATTCCTATAAGAATATCATTTTCAAGGCATTCCTATAGTGAACTTATTCCCAATTCATTTCTACATTAAAAAACATTTTAGATGCATTAATACAAGGAATTAATTTTCAATACATTCCTATAGTAAATCACAAAGCATTCATATAATAAAAACATGTTCAATGTATTTCTACGGTAAAATCTTTTTCAATGTATTCTTATAGTAAAAATCATTTTCAATGCATTTTTATAGTAAAAATCATTTTCAATACATTCTTATAGTAAAAATCCTTTTCAATTAATTCCTGCAGTAAAAATATTTTTTCATTCAAGACTTTCGTAAAATCATTTCAGTTATTTTCTGTAGTAAAACCTTTTTTTCATTCATTTTTTTTAATAAAATCCTTTTCACTATACATATTTCTGTGCATGCTTTCACCATTTTCTCTATCTATATGTATGAAATCATTTTAGCAGATTTGACGTATTTTTAATAAATCTTCGTTCCGATACGACTTTTTAACCGACAATAAAAGAAAAGTTAATCTTCAAAAGGTTTCGAAAATTGTACAAATGTGGTATGAAGTAGGGACCGCCATCATCCTACGCTCAAAACAAAAATTGGGTTGGGAGGGGATCTACGATGGTTGCGTGGAGCCTGGCTAGCAATTAGATTTTCATTCCAGATACTATTCACAAGCTGCGTCGGAATAGCTGTGGGGCTTTTGTATCGTAAATGTTTGTTCCGAAGAATTCGTCGTGAATTCTGATCCAGACAGAAGATTGTCGCAAGCATGATTGATGGACGGTTTTTGTAATGGAATTGGCTTCAGTGCCCATCTAGCTTCCCTAAAAATGCCTCCATGTCATGTAAGTAAGTCGCTCCAGAAAACCCAGGGACAAAGCGGAAAGATGAATCCTTTTTATTCTCCAGTAAAATATGCGCATACGAATTTGGGTGATGGCGAATGTTACCGTAAAATAGGTTGGGGTAAGAGTTCTATTTTGATGGCCATAAAGGGAAGGATAAAAGAGATTTTTTTTTTTATTTCTTTCGGCCTTCGTTTTTCGTCTTCTTATTCTTTTTCAACTTGGTTCTTTCTTTCTATTCTTTTCTCAAACATTCACTTGGTCTGGTATTCTTTTCTTTAGTTTTTTTTTTTTTTTTTTACATCGTTTTCATTCTTTCTTTTCGTTCTTTACTACATTTTCTTTCTTTCTTTTTATTATACATTTTTCTTACCTTTCTTTTTTCTTCTTTTGTTTCTTAACTACGTTGCTTTCTTTTCATTTCAGTTTGCTTTTTCTTTTCTTTTTCTTTTCATTTCATTTCACTCACTGCTTTTTTTTCTTTCTTTTGCTTTTTTGGTTATTTTTTATTTCTATTATTTGTTTCTTTATCTTTTTCTTTTCTTTATCTTTTCTTTTCTTTTTCTTATTTTTTCTTTCTGTTAATGCTTCTTTCTTTTTTAACTACATTCATTCATTCTTTTCTTTTTTCTCATCGTTTCTTTTCTTTTGTCTTTCCATCTTTCCCTTTCTCTTTTTTTATTTTCCTCTTTCTTTCTTTCCTTTTCTCGTTGACTCTGTTTTTTTTTTTTAAACTACATTCATTTCCTTCCTTTTTTTCTTTTTTCTTACTGTTCTTTGCCTTCCCTCTCTTAATTTCTTATGTTTCTTTTTCTTGCTTACTTTTTCTTTCTTTCTTTCATTTTTCGTTTGGTTTCGTTTTTCTCATTTTTTTTTCTTTCTGTTTGCTTTAGCTTTTATATTATCTTAGTTTCTTTATTTTCCTTTTTTTATTTTTTATATCTGCTTCTTTCATCTCTCCGGCATTAGCTTTTATTTCTTGCTGTTTTCTTTTCTTACTGAGATTTAAACCTTTTTCTTTTTATTCACACCTTTTTCTTTCATTCTTTGTTTGTTTACCTTTTCTCTTATTTATATTTCCTTTTTCTTCTTTCATTTCAATTTCTTCATCCATTCCTTCTCTTTTTCTTTTCTTTCTTCTTTCCTTCTCTTTTTCTTTTCTTCTTCTTTTCCGTCACTTTTTCATCTTTATGTTTCCTTGTCGTCCTTTCATTTCAAATTTCTCATTCTTTCTTTCTCCGTTTCTTTTCTTGTTCCTTTCCTTCATTTTTTCTTTGTTTTTTACCTTATCTTTTTCTTTTTTTCTTTTTTCCTTCGTTTTTCTTCTTTATATTTCTTTGTTGTTCTTCATTTCAAATTTCTCATACATTCTTTCTCTATTTTCTTTTCTTCTTTCCTTCTTTTTTTTTTCCTTCGATTTTTCATCTTTATGTTTTCTGTTCTTTTATTTCAAATTTCTTCGTTTCTTTTCTTGTTCCGTTCCTTCTTTTTTACTTTTTTTTCCTTTTCTTTCTTTTTTTTTTTTTTTTCATATTTCCCCTCTTCGTCCTTCACTATTTCCAGCCATTATTAATTTAGAAAAACAAAATAAATCTCTGAAGACCATTTACTTTCCCAGGATTCTAGATTTGGAATTTTCATCTTTTTAATCACTTTTGAATCAAGTACACCTGAAAAAATTTAAATAGGATTTTTCCCTAGAGTTTACATGTCTGTATGTATGTGTGCATACATGCACGCATTTATGCATATTAGACCCAATTTATATCCTTATATATTAATTTCAGATGTACAGAAAATATGGCACAAACGCCTAAAATGGTGAAGGCGAGGCTGGTCATTACTGCTCACCCCCACGTAATCTAGCGAGTCGAAATCACTGACCTGTTCTCTCGAAAATTTTCCTTTCACTAGTATCAAATGTTCACTTCTCATTCTTACTGCAGACACTATCTTGCCAGAACTTCATCATCAACTCATAATTAATCCTATACGTAAGTATTTACCCGGCTTCCCCACAAAAGCAGGATGTGACACTAATCCTCTATGCATAGTTTTAGAAGAGGGAATAAAACATTACATGTAATTAAAGAGTATCAGCATACGGCGGTTTTTCCTGCAAAGGGTGACGCAAGTTCGAGTCCTGTCAGAAGGTGCATTTTCAATAATCAGTTTTCTCGAATGTGTAGGCTGGTTGACAAAATAAAATACCGTTTAAAATAAACGGAGCGTCTACTCAAATACGGTTATCCACTAAAAATAACGCTGAAAGTTATAAAAATATGTCGGATTGAAAACAGATTTGTTAATAAATGGCTTTGCTTACGTTTAGGATATGAAACAAAGTAGTTATGACTTTCGAGGAAATCTGAACGAGTAAAAAGGGGCTTAATATATATAAATACACTTTTTTTTCCCTTAACGCTAGTACAACCATGCAGAGTATCCAATCAGCACCTCACGATTGCACCGTGCATAAAACTCACAATTTTTAGTATCGGCGAGGAAAAAATGTATATTTATTATTAATTTATATCTTAGCTCTGTTATCATACATCGAGCACTCTTTTATTAGTAGCAGCACTTATATTCACACAAACACACACACACACACACACGCACATATATATATATATATATATATATATATATATATATATATATATATATATATACATACAAATATAGACAACCAGACTCGTCTCGCAAATTCTTTCCCTGACGATCCGTTTAGGTGAAACCTGGGTAGGTTTGTCTGGCTTACTAGGTTATATATATATATATATATATATATATATATATATATATATATATATATATATATATATATCATTGATTGCAATCTGGTCTCCTGTTGCCGGAGGTACTGTTGCCGTATGCGATATGCAACAATAAACTATAGAAAAGCTCAAAACTGATCGCTGTATTTAAGAATTGCATTAATATTTAAGCTTGCTTTTTAAAAGTTCAACGATACTTCTTCTGTCTCCACTTAATTTAAAGACGATTTGATGTACGTAGGTCCTTACTTTCCGTACAGGTAATTATTTTTATTTTATGGGTGACTTTCACTGGATTTCGCAATTAATTTCGATTATTCCAAAATTTACTAAAATTGTTATTGTACAAAAAAATTCGTCGCAGAAAATCCCCTTAAAAATCGCCGAAAACAATCGCTGTAATGAAAACTTGGGAATCCAGAATTTCAGGATTGTAGGTCTGGATCCGACTGGAAATATTTTAAATTTTCTCATGGAGTTGGTCTGAATCGAAAATGGTATGATATTTTCGGCTACAGCCTCTAGGAGTAAAGTTGAAAATACGAACAATTTTATTTTGAAACACTCTAATTTGAGAACAGCAATTTTTTAAAATTTGAAAATGAGCTATTGAACGTTACAGAATTGTGTCCCTTTGATTGTTTTTATTAGTAGACGCCAAGATGACAGAATCCAAAAAATAATAGCAGTAAAGAAAACTTGGGAATCCAAAATGTCAGGATTGCAAGTCAGGAATCTACCCGGGATGATTTTGATTTGTCCAAGGAATCGGTCTGATTCCAAAACTGTATGATGTGTTGAGCTAGGAGTAAAGCTGAAAATGCGTGACGCACCAATACAATGACATTTGTATATATATATATATATATATATATATATATATATATATATATATATATATATATATGTGTGTGTGTGTGTGTGTGTGTGTGTGTGTGTGTGAGAGAGAGAGAGAGAGAGATAGAGCGAGTGTGGCATATTTCGTACATATTTCATATGTCAACATTTTGGGACGAATTCGAATTCCAGCCTTCCCAAAAATGCCAGGTTGTAGACAACAATAGCTTGTCTACTGTACAGAAAACTTCCAGTCCGGATATTGATTGAGGCAGTCGAAAGTATTTGAACAAAAACAAAACATGAACTTGAAAGGAACCATTTGTATTCCTATGTGCAACGTCTTATTGGAAATTAGGGGAAATACAAAATTTAACAGACACACACACATATATATATATATATATATACATTTTATATTACAAAGAGGTAATCATACCTTGAATAAATTAGTAATATTAATGCAATTATTGGCGAAATCCCTTCGCTAGTAGACATAATTTCTTAGTGATTCAAGGTATGATTAACTCTTTGTAATATAAAATATATGCTGTCTCTCTCTCTCACACTCTCTCTCTCTCTCTCTATATATATATATATATATATATATATAGAGAGAGAGAGAGAGAGAGAGTGAGAGAGAGAGAGTGAGAGAGAGAGAGAGTGAGAGAGAGAGCTGGAGGGAGGTAGATAGAGAGAAAGAGAGAGACAGAGTGAATGTGAAAGAGAATGTGTGGATACTGGGAGTAACAATGTATGGCGATCGTCGGTTTCACGCCTCAATTTGATCTTCAAATCAAGCAAGAAGTTTTGTACTGAGGCCTCAAATTCACTGTCGATTTCTATATCCGTACTGCCTATATAAATTATATACTAAGCACTATTTCCCTGTAAATAGAGCAAATTTTGGCATATATATATATATATATATATATATATATATATATAGTTGCATATTTAGGCAGCAATCCTTCCTTTACGCATGTTTAATTAGAATCGACAGACAAGGTACTACGGTTAAGCTTTTTATTTAATTTTTCTTGTGTTTTAACAACAGCTTTCTTTTCTGGACAAAGGGTGTGTAAGAACTGTCCAAATGTTTTATATTTCCAAGCGCTTTCGGCTATACCTTTAGCCATTATAATGGATGATTTGATTTTTCAGCTTACCTGAGTTTGTGCGTTCTGTGTATGTCTTAGTGTGTGGTAGGGATGTTTTCAATTTTCGAATACGGTTAGCACATTGTCGCTTTGTTTGTAGCTAATATTGTTAAGAGTTGGCTTTTTCTTTTCTATTATTAAAGCTTCCATTATTTTTAGTCTTTTATTGCAGGTGGATGCAGTTAATATATTTGTGTTTTCTACTAATATGTTTCAAATGGAGTCGGGTTAATTTACGAACAAAGCCACAATGTGCTAACCGTATTTGGAAATTACCTTGTCTGTCGTTTTTAATGAAACATGCATATCTATCTATCTTTCTATCTATCTATCTATCTATCTATCTATCTATATATATATATATATATATATATATATATATATATATATATATATATATATATATATATATATCGCATCATGTATCATTTCGTTTCAACTAAAGATGAAGGGTTCTTTTCGGAGAAACACTCCAGTGTAAGTGTTGGCATTATTTGTTTTCGCACTGAACCACAAAAGCTTGTATGAAGTTGACAGCGATTAACAACATACTTCACCACAATTCGCCCACCTGTACAAACAAAATCATACTGTCACTCTCTATTCAAGACCCCCATCATGACTCCTGCCACAGAATGCATTTCATACTTTCTAGCTTTTCTTTTCGTCTTCCTCTCCGATTTACTTTCAATTTGAAAGTTTGGTCTATGAACACCGCAGGGTAACCATATGCTGAAAGTAGGCGCTTCGTTGACAAGCGTTTATCACCATATGTTACCATAATCGGGTCAAATGTCGATTCTGTAATTAACCTATGGAAAGATTATAGTTCTGAAGGTGATTATTCGTTAATGACTCCCCAGGAGACATACAGGTCGTTAGATTTGAGTTGACAAATCTAAGTTGGTCATGTCAGAGGTTAATTTAATATTAATATTTCGTTTTATTTATTTATTTTTTTTGCAAAGCAATAGGGAATGAATTTACTTAATGTAAGAATGAAGAATCAAATTTATTTTATATTTTTTATTTTATTGCCGGATTGTTATACAGGAATAAAGTGCCGCTGCCAACACTTGAGTTTGAAAATAGATCACCAGTGAGAAAACACAGGCGATCCGATTATTGAATTAAGTAGACCACGTGACCATAGAGGAAACGCATATATAGAAGGTAGCGTGACATCACCATTTCTAGTCTATCTTCTATTACTATTAGGATCACTATTTCTACTATATCCTCTAATATTATCCGGACCGTTATTCTCTACTCTATTTACTATACTATTTCTCTGTTCGGATCACTATTCGGTAGTTACTATTCGAGCGAGTACTATTAGTGCGGGTGATATTTGAAAGCGTATTGTCCAACGGCGTTACTATAGTTGTATCTGAGATTATAAAGTCTCTACTATAACGAGTATTACGAAAATGAGAACGGATATTCGTTGGCATTACAAAAGTGTCAAACGAGTGTTTGTTTGCATCACAAAAAGGATACAAAAGTCAATAGTGAAGATAAAATTATTTGAAGGTGAAAAACAAAATAACAGCAAAGGGAAACAATTTAAACCACCATGTTGGAAATTGGAACTGTTGAAGTAAAAACAAAATAATAAAATCAATGGATAATAGATTGTTGGATGTTATTGAAAATTAGGGTCATTATATTAAGATATATATGCTTCAAAGACTTATATAGGTTTGTTATTTGTTCTATTATACGTGTTGATCAATAGTTGATGATTTTTTGCCTCGTTATTGAAATAAAAAGTGATTGTCTGGTTTTGTATAACAATTCCTAGCCTCGAAGTTTCAAAGCGAAATGTGTATTTATGCCCAACAATGCCCCTTCTAATGTATCTAAAATTACCCGTGAGTACTTTTAGCATAAAAAGATTGCAGGAGATAAGATAATGGAATGGCTCCCATCAAATCCTTATCTGAATCTCATCGAAAATCCATGGTCAGTTATGAAGATGACAAACAATAAGAAAATCAAACCTATGGGAAGCAATTAAAACCACCATGTTTGAAATTAAACCTGATGAAACAATTTAACAAAATTAATGGATTGCTAGCTATTATTGAGAAGAAGGGTCACTATATTAAGATGTAAATGCTTCTTACATATTTATATATGTTTATTTGTTCTGTTACTGTTGTGGATTCCGAGATGAATTCGGTCTCCAAGGAATGACAAACGCAATAATTAAATATAAGAAATAAAATGTATTTACACAATCATACAAAGAGTAATACTGTTAGTAAATCCAGGAACGTGGTTAGTAGCAAATACAGATAAATATATACAGTCTCGAAGTAGGACTTCCTTAGAGTCTACGTGCTTGTAACTGACTTCTACAAGAGGTTATCTCACACTATCTCATGGTCAGAAAGCTAACGTGAAAGTTCTCAGAATATATCTGTAGAATAGACAAACTGAATAAAACAGACAATTAGAAAACAGTACTTAGACTTTTGCCAACACGTTTCGTCATTTATCGAGGCAAGTGATGATAATGTTTTCCGATTGTCTATTTAATTGAATAAAATTTTATTGAATAAAATATACAATCGGAAAACATCATTACGTGCGTTGACAAAGTCAGATAACGAAACGCGTCGGCTAAGGCTAAATACTGTTTTCTGATTGTCTATTATATATATGTATAATAGACATATATATATATATATATATATATATATATATATATATATATATATATATATATATATATATATATAATAAGTTTTTTGTATGAATGATTCATTTAATATAAATTGAACTGCACCACATACTTGATGTTAAAATAACTGATCCGACGTGCAACTTTCGGATAATAACTGTGACATTCCTGTATTTATTGAACAATTTAGTTCATGCCACAGTGACTGAAAAACCTACCAGTATAAAAGAATTCTCCCATTACCATATTAGTACAAAAACGCACAATCTTAAAATTTAAAATTCAACCTCAGCGTTGCGACCGCACACTCCAAAATATTTCTTACAATAACACATTTCTAAATACATATTTCGGATTACATCTATATTTTCGTTGTCATGTTATTTCCGAGAAGTAAAAAACAAGAACAAATCTATTTCCACACCTGATGATGTCTGTATAAACAGATGAAAGCTTGTAAAAAACTAAAAAAAGACCTTATGCAACTGGAATTTATAAACAGGGATCATAACATTCATCTATAGGTTCGGGGTTAATGCACTTTATTAAATTTGTTTGCGGAGGAATATTCTTGCCATTTAAATCATTAACTTATATATCTGTTTTTTGTATGAATGATTCATGTAATATATATATGTGTATGTGTGTGTGTGTGTGTGTGTGCGTATGTATGTATATGTGCGTGTGTGTGTGTGTGTGTGCAGGTATGTAGAAAAATAGGAAAGAACACGTTAGGTAAATAATCCGAAGTTCTTCAGTATTTTTGTTTTTATTTAAAAAAAAACAGTGCTCAATACAAAAGTAGACCCTAAATTATAATATATATATATATATATATATATATATATATATATATATATATATATATATATATATATATGCAGCATGTCTTCATTCGTACACGATTGGTTGATTAATCTAGACATTATGTCTATTTTATTTTAATCCCCTCATGTTCACGGATCATTTTCTTGGAGTTCGTAAAAAAATGATTAAGAAAAAGTCGTAATTCTTATACTTTTTATCCTTCCAAGTACTTCCAATCTGATCCCAAGTCATCTTCAGAGCTTAATTGCTAAGACAAAGAAGACAGTTATGAATGCTGTGCGCACGCATGGACGTGTTCAGTTAATTCGAAAATTTTACGGCAGCAAATGTTGGAAGATTTCCTCAAAAATGAAGAGACTCGAGGCGGCAGACATGTGCTTCTACAGAAGAAGAGGCAGCTGAAGTTTCTCGGACGCATAATGAGGAAGGAGAGTCTGGAGAATATAATAATCCTGGGTCGAATAGACGGAAAGAGGGACAAGGGAAAACAACGGGTGACATACCTGGCGGACGTAAGCAAGTGGATGGCAGAACCTGGTCTGGGGGACGAAGGTAGAGGGAAGGAGCTTTATGAGAGATGCAAGGAATAGAAGGAGGTGGAGAGTCATGATCGCCTACGTCCTGAAAGAACATGGCACATAAAAAGAAGAAAGAAAGAATTACGCGTTTTAAAAAATTCTGTTACTATTGAAGTTCTTAACTGGGGTACTCGAATAGCCTGATGATTGCGTTTAGCATGAAACAAACGTTCGGCTGTGCGTGTTGATTGAACCCAGAATACATGAAAAATTGACGACTGAATTTATTCAAAATTCCTCACACACACACAAACACACACACACACATATATATATATGCATAAATACACACACAAACACACACAAACTGAGCAATGATGGGAGGAAAATCATTGAGACTTTCAGTAATAGTACCAACATTCATACTCTGGATCCCATCAATAGAACGGTGAATAAGTTTAAAAAAGAGGGAAGAGTAGAGAGGAAAACTGGATTAGGAGGTCATCATTTCAACTTAAAGCTAAAGCGATCAATTAGAAAAGATCCAACTCAGTCCATAAGTCGTTTGGCACGTGAGAAAGAACAGTCCAAAGAGCAATGAAAAAGGGACTTGAAAATGAAATCTTACGGGAAACATGTAAAGCATATTGTTACTCCAGGACAGAAGGTTAGAGTGCAAAGATCATCTTCACTAAGTTGGAAATGATCCTGGAATACATATATATATATATATATATATATATATATATATATATATATATATATATATATTTGAACTTTATATTACTCTTTCAATAGGTGGCGGTCTTTAGCTATGATTAATTAATGATGAATATATCATTTTCGTTTATGATCGATTTCATCACAATTCTTCTGTTAAATTTGGAGAGTAGTTATTCATTCTTTTTGGTCGAAGTAGAGTCTAATAGTGCTATAAAAATTTCGGAGAATTCCAGTAATATATTTTTAATCATTTCTAAGATGCACGGTTTTAATCTTCATTTAACAATTGGACAATTTTGTTGTTACACGATTTGGACAATTTTGCTGTTACACCCAGCATATATATATATATATATATATATATATATATATATAGATAGATAGATAGATAGATAGATAGATTGATTGATTGACTGAGAGAGAGAGAGAGAGAGAGAGAGAGAGATGGTAAAGACAGAGACACAGATAGTTGTGGGGTTTTTTTTCTGTACAGACTTTTTTTTCTGTGCATAAGATTTCTTTCTCTTTATCGGTGTGGTTGTGGGGAACTGGATTCCACATTGGGAAGAATAAACGCTCCACTGACATTTTCCCATGCTTTAGTAATTGTACTTAACGTGCACAAAGGGCCTCACGTGTTTGTTCTTCAAAACATATGTTGTTTTAGGACTATTCACGGTTCTTTTACAAGACCGTTCCCTCTACGTCTTTTCTTCTGAGAATTTTTCTCTTATTTTGCAAAGCTGCTCGTAGTGGTCCTCAGACCGGCCACTGGTGTGCCGACTACCGGGACATAAATCTCCATATTTCTATGCAAATGAGTTTATGATTTAAATAGAGAAAACAAGGAAAGGCGGGAAGAAATAATAAAAAAGAAAGAAAGAAAGAAATGGAGGATGAAAAAGAAAGAAAACCCGAGTGTAAAAAAAATGAATACATATTGTCCCCCGGGATTAACGTGAGAAAATGGAATTCCAACTGAAAAAATAGTGAGTTGAATGCACTTTTAGATATGTTATATACAGGGTGGGTGTTAAAAAATCTCCCTATTAAAAACTACTTATATTTTTTGTTAATATTGTCACATTTGTATGAAACAAAATATATTGTAATCCCTAAAGTGGCATATATATATATATATATATATATATATATATATATATATATATATATATATATATCAGGCACGTGTCGTCAGTAATTACTCCGGGTAGGCATCTTGTGACATTTATGTAGTAAATTTGCAAAACAAAATTTAAAAAAAATTGCATTTTATGCATGCTAATCAGAATAACCTTCGTAATTTTCGAGGAATTAGGTTCATATTGTGCGACAGAAGGAAAATATAGCTGCTGATCTATTTTATGCAGAGTAGGCACTGTCTACTTTGCTTACTGGAACGGCACATTACTGATATATATATACTTTGGAAAGTGTCTGGAAAAAATTCCACGGGTTGAGTCAAGCCTTGTAATTGAAATTGGGTGGACGGTACTCTAGGGGACGGTCGATGACTGTGCTAGCACGAAATCACAAGTCATCGTGATCGAGTGTTTGATCAGATTGTTGACCACGCTATATATCACGCTCTTCCCCAGAAATTGTAACTAAGGTCCGCTCACCATAGTTGTAGTAGAAGCAACAGGTGGGCTCTGCGGGTGTTGAACAAAGCAAAAATGTGCCTGAGTAATAGGCATTGGTTATCATGGTATCATCGAATGCGAGTGGCCAGCTATATATATATATATATATATATATATATATATATATATATATATATATATATATAAACATAAAACATTAGGCAGCATATAATTTACATACAAAGAAATAATCACACATAGAATCAATCAGACATATTAATGCGATTAATGGTGACATCCGTCACTAGAAACATAATATATGCATTAAAATACTTTTAATCCATAGAGTGAAGTGATCATCGTTGAAACCATTGATGTCTGTAGTTTTCAGTTTATTTGATGTTAAAATGCTAGTACTTACGAATAGTCCTCTATTCATCATCAGGCATGTGTTTTTTTCCTTATAAAATCAAAAACTTGAAGACGAAATACTTGTTTGGCGACCGAAAGATGTTTTGTGAATATCTGCTATTAATGACAGTTATGAACAATTTCGGAATATATATATATATATATATATATATATATATATATATATATATATATATATATATATATATATATATTACTTCAGTAGCAAGGCTTCATTTTAACATGTTTTATTAAGTAGAACGTACAAGAAAAGTCTGTTAACAGTTTTTCATTTCTTTGAATAAATTGTTTGATGTCAGGTGGCGACTTGTAAGGAACTATGCCAAGATGATGGGTAATGTTCCGATTACTTTCGGCTCTCATTGATCGTTTTTAAGGAAAGATGTTATATTCGAGAGATATGAAGAGGAACGTCTATGTTATAAACGAACCAGAATCCGAAAAGAAAGTGAGTTCGCATGCTATAGTAGTGGAATAGATTTTATTGTCATATAAGTAAAATGAACTTACGACTCAAAAACATACACGCCAAAGTTGAAGAAAACTTTTTTTGACTGTGAATTGCCGTCTTTTGATGTAAAAATGTCTCCAGAATTGAAAGTCACTTTTTTTTTTGATAGTTGGATTGGCAAAGTACTGTTTTATTGTGGAATATATATATATATATATATATATATATATATATATATATATGTATATATATATATATATATATATATATATATTCCACAATAAAACATTACTTTAAAACATAAAACAGTACTTTATATATATATATATATATATATATATAGTAGGTTGGTGCAAAAATAATGACGAAATAATGTCGTTTTTTGACGTTATGTCAAAAAACGACATTATTACGTCATTATTTTTGCATCAACCTAATATATATATATATATATATATATATATATATATATATATATATATATATATATTGAACAATAAAAAAATATTAAAAAATTAAAATCTTCAGACACACTGGGTTGTAGATTAATATTCTTTCGCTTTTTTTTTTATTATTATTATTTCATTTAGATTCCACGACTAGTTTCGGCCAAAATGGCCATCATCAGGAGAATAAATATTTCTGCTTGCTGGTAGAAGTAAACTACAGAAATGAATATCTTGATGGAGAAAATAAACTTTTGTCTGTAGTTTTCATTTTTTTTTTTTTTTTTTTATCGTTTTAACATGAATCGTTTAACATTCCTTGTGTTGGTCAAACAGTCTCTCTTAAGTTATTTGAGATAAGATCTATGCTTCCCTGAATTCAGTTTTATTGGTCCTGGAGAGGGGATTTGTCTCTGTTTAGTGTTTGTGTGTGTGTTATTTGGTTCTTAGGGAGTGAGTGAGTATGATATGTGTAAGCGTGTGTATTGTTGTGGGTGTGTGTTATCATTTGGCTCATTAGGGAGTGAGTGAGTATGATGTGTGTAAGTGTGTATATTCGTGTGGGTGTGTGTATAAGTGTAAGGCCTCAACACCCCCGTAAGCATGTCTGTCTTGTTTTGGTGAGAAATGTGGGTAGGTTTTGATTTGTAGTGTTATATATTAGTACTATCTGTATTGTTAAATTTATGGTTTAGCCCGGCTGGATATTGTGTTTTTAGACGTTGTATCCACTTATTTTCATGGGACTCTACAATCTTTCTAATGTTATCTGCTCTGAACTTTTCTATTCTCTCAATTATAGTGAATTTTTGATATGGGTTTTGAAATCGTGTTTTTCCAGGCCGAAAATAAATGCGAATGTCAGTGTGTCACATTTTTTAACTTTACTCCTAGAGGCCGTAGCCTAACATATCATACCATTTTGGAATCAGGACGATTCCGTAAGCAAATTACATTCCGGGCCGTCATTCGCAATTTTTCATTACTGCGATTGTTTCTCGCATGTTTTATGTGATATTTTGCGACAAGTTTTTTTGTATGATAAAAAATTTTTATAATTTGGTAATAAATTTTATCAATAATGTAAATTAATTAGGAAGTCCATCGAAAGTTACTCATATAAATTGTTTGTACGGAAATTAAGGACCTATGTACATAAATGTGTCTTTAAATCAAGTGGCGGCAGAATTATCGTTGAACTTTTAAAAGGTAAGCTTAAATATTAATGCAATCCTTAAACGCAGGAATAAATTTTGAGTTCTGCTGTAGTTTATTGTTGCTTATCGCATCTAACACTCCCTACCTACTGTGATGACGGCCTAGTCCAGATCCCTCCGCAGGAACTAGCTAAAATGCCTCCCGATACGGCTACATTTAAGCTAGTCTCTGTCTGTCTGTCTGTCTGTCTCTCTCTCTCTCTATATATATATATATATATATATATACTAACTTAAATGTATTCCTTGATACATACATATATATATATATATATATATATATATATATATGTATGTATCAAGGAATATATATATACTAACTTAAATGTATTCCTTGATACATACATACATATATATATATATATATATATATATATATATATATATATATATATATATATATATATGTATGTATGTATCACGGAATACATTTAAGTTAGTATATATATATATATATACTAACTTAAACGGTAAAATAATATGTATATTGGACACACGCTAACAACGCTGTCTCGGCGGCTAAGTTATCATCTGAATAATATGTCCAGCATTTCTAAACATTTACAACATATTTGCCCACATTCGCAATACAGAACAATTCTCGTCGACAATACTTCTATAAATTTTCACGAAAAGAATAAACATAATCTAAAAACTCTCGAAGCTATCTATATTAAAAAAAACTGAAACCAAACCTTAATAAAATTAATTATGAATACTCCATAAATGTTTTAAAATGTGTACCATAGATAGTTTGAAATGCCAATGTTTGCACTAATAGTTTTTACTACTTATTTCGTAAGAAACTCTCTACAACCATACTTAGTTACCTCCCCTGAAACGGTGTCAGCGATCACGCACTGACTCAACGTTCTTCACTCCACAAGTAAGAAAGTTAACTTTCAGATAAACGCAAAGACTTTGTCTTCGACAATAATGACCACTACACTATTTATCTTGCAATAAACAATTCCTTGATGATGACATTGTGCTATGTCGAAAGTACTCGGAATAAAAGAAATATGTATCAACACGATGATTTTCTCTCGTCCTTTAATAACGACACCAAAATGTTTATCCGTGAATATGAAAGGATCCAACTAAAAATGAGTAGACAGAATATGTATCAATGAAAACATGCTGCCAAAATATACGAATACACACACACACACACACACACATATATATATATATATATATATATATATATATATATATATATATATATTGTCAACCACAGACAGACTGTTTCGCTGTATCACAGATCATCAGTGTCGATAGATATCCGATTGCTTCAAGGCAGCAACGAAACCCGACTATATACACATTCCAAAATAATATATCTATGTATTTGTATGTGTTTCTGCGTCTGTGTGTGCATGCGAGTTTGGAGAATTGATGGAACGATCAAAAGTATTTAATCACATTTCTTTTTCTCTTTGTTTCTCTCTCTTTCTCTCTTTTTTCTCTTTCTTTCTCTCTTGCTTTCTCTCTCTCTTTCTTTCTCTCTCTTTCTTTCTCTCTCTCTCTCTTTCTTTCTCTCTCTACCTTTTTCTCTCTGCGCCATGTGCTTTCTGGAATTGGGCGATCATCGCATTCTACTTCTCCCTTTATTTTAACATTTTTCATCGAAATATTCAGTCCGTTATGCCCTTGTTTCCTGTTTAGGATTTTGTTTCTGCTTCCTTCTAAAGTCTTTTCATTCTCTTTCACTCACAATAGACCCTTACGTCTTAGTCGTATTATTGCCTTACTTTGAAAGAATTGATAAAAAGAATATTTACATATTTTACGACTTCATGCAGTAGGGGTTAGAAATAAATAAAAATTAATCTCTGATCACATGTACCTAGGAACCTTATTTGTTTATTTCCTTCTATTTTACTTATTTAACATGGTATCGCTGTACACATTTTCAAGGATACAACTTCGAAGGAGACGGTGGAAACTATATTTTTAAGTTCTTGCCTTTTTAAGGATCACATTCCTCAAATATTTTGTAAGTATCTTGTACGTTTCTCTTATGCGGATAATTTTCAATCTCAAACACATCCACACGTCCACAGACACACACACATACACACTTATATATATATATATATATATATATATATATATATATATATATATATATAATTTATTCTAGGATATTACAAATGATTTAAAAGAGGGCTCAATACAAAACAGAGCAATATTCTTTATTTCAGGATATTGCATCGAAAATGTCAAAATCTCAGTCGTGTTTCGATGTGTATCAACGCATCTCAGGCAGTTTTTCTGAATAAATCGTTCACTCGCCAGTAATTTACAATCGTCTGATGAGATGCATTGATATGCATCGAAACACGACTGCAATTGTGTAGAGATTTTGACATGTTTTCGATGTAATATCGAATATTACTCTACTTTGTATTGAGTATTATTTTAAATTAAATGTTATGGACGTTAGAATTGTATTCTATTCGTCCTCAACTTACCTGTATATACATATATATATATATATACACCGGATTATATATCTTACTGTTCTTTCTTTATATATATATATATATATATATATATATATATATATATATATATATTTCTGAGAATAGGTATTGGAACTATTTACACTATTTACTTCTTACATCGGCCGGACTGTTGTCATTATCTTTAACGCCATATTCACGATATTTCGGCCGTTGTAAGCTCAGACACTCTTCAGGTGATATAAGTCGGAATTTCGAACCAAACCCTTTATTTAGTCTACAGGGTTAAATTGTTCTATTTCCACGTCCCATCTCAGTTTTAGTTAATTCCCAAGGACACATGGCTCAGCAGATAAAAGAGTTGGTTCAGTAATCCAAAAAGTCACTTAATCCCAAGAATTGGGAGTTCAATCTCTGGACAGAGGCATAGGCCTGACACTGGGATATCTAGAATTAAAAAAAAAAAAGATTCAAATATAAGTTCAATGAACATACCCGGATGTTGCCTAACACACTGACAACACATGGTTTCGGATAATTTAAGACAAATATATGAATGAATTCGAAGAAATTATAAAATTTTCGAACACTATATTGAATCCAGTATGACAGCAAAGTGAGCGAGACTGCACCACAGAATTATGTATCAAATAGTACTGTTATTTATATTTTTGAACAAACTCAAGTCTTAAATAAGAGGAGGCAGGTTTGAAGGCACATGCCCTTCATTACGATTCTCCATCGCATGACGGGTAGACCCAAATCTACATGGATATCTAGTCCAACACTTGTATACACCTTTAATAATAAAAAATAATGTCAGATTATAAATAAAATCCATTAATATCTTAGTAATATATATATATATATATATATATATATATATATATATATATATATATATATATATAACTTTCATGCTTCTCAGATAAGCCAATAGCCCTGAAGAGTGAAGGCATTATTACAATGCGTTCACGAAACTTCGAAGTCGGCATGACTGAAATAACACCACCCAGTTAAGCTTCTCCACATTAATTCTATTAACGCTCAATACATACCTTTTGATATGGAGCACAAAAAACTGCCTGTCTAAAAAGTTTTTCCAGTAGTAAACTAAGGACAAAAACAGTAATTTAAGTACCTAAAAAATCTTAGAACTTGACTGAAATATAGATTTTTTATTTTAAGATATATACTCTATTTTCCATTCTTATTATGGAAAATAGAGTATAATATATAATTTAAAATAAAAATCCACATTACAACTAAATACGTTTGCAGGTTATCTTCTTTATTTTAAAATATACACTTTTCTCTCACTGAAACCTCTTCACTATATATATATATATATATATATATATATATATATATATATATGAATAAAAAAAGACATAGGAAAACTATACTTAGTCCTCACGGACGTGTTTCGTCATGAGTGGAACTTTATCAAGGCAAATGTAATGATCTTATTTTGTAACAAGTATCTACTTGTTAGTTACTCAAATTTTTAAAACCTAAAGACGCTCATAAATATCCATCAGGTTAACTGAAATGTTTAGGTATTTGACATTAGATTATGCCACTTCGGATACTCACAGGACAGTTTAAATGCAAGCTACAAAGGACAGGAAATTGTGGAGAGCCATGATCGCTAATGTCTTGAAGAGACACGACACATAGAAGAAGAACGAGCTTGTGTAAATGAATGGAAGAACAGGTTTTAGGATAACAAAAAGACAAACATTGCTAAGATTAGGATGCTGTGGAGAACCGTGATCGCCCACATCCTGAAAGGGCACAGTACATAGAAGAAGAAGAAGAAGAAGAAGAAGAAGAAGAACGACAGAAGGCATTATTGGTATGATGAATGATAATGGAAGCAGTTTCTCCTCGAAAGGTTTGAGTTGAATGCTACAATCTCAACTCGAAATTAATTTTAAAATACTTTCTTGTAAAACGTGATCTAAATTTAGAAACTTTCACTTCCAGAATTTCACTGCCAGAATTTCACTGCCAGAATCTCACTGCCAGAAGATCCATAACATTCTTTTCTGCCTCCTGCCTTCCCATCAAAGACACATTAGCAGACATGGTTGCCAGGGGATTGAATGTTATCAAGAACATCAATTCATTCATTACCCCAAGGAACAACCCTGGGGTATTTACCGGTTGTTTCTTATCTAAACCACTATTATTTTATTTATTCATTTAGATTTCAAATGCATTGTTCCCCTTTCCCGGGGGTGGAGCCCCAGCCTCTCTTTGAGAGAGATTGAAACTCTACCCCAGTGAATAAGAGATTAAATGTGTACAATTGGTTTCTGTATTATTTGATAAAAACTTCTCAGTTGTATTGCATATCAAACATCGAGCAGATACACATTTTGGTGAGAATAAAACACAGCCTAAAAAATAAAGTAAGCCCTCGGTATTAGCTGTAGATTTGTTCCACAAGAGCCACTCCCACCAGGAGAGTCATTAATAACCAATAATGTTTGGTAAATTGCACCTACTCTCTGTATATTTGCTGTTGTCAACAGATGAGCCCCGGCTGATCCATTCTTCAGCCCTCGTCAGGCGTTTTGCGTGAGAACTAAAAGAAACTTCATTACTCAAGGAGAAAGTACACTTCAGGAAATCCGAAGAATAAATCGGCCGAAACTTTGTGTTTGGAATAAAAGCTGTACATACAATAGTCTCCGGTGAATATTGAACATGGGAATTTGCATTTAACCTCCATAAATCCACCAGTATCTTTTAAATTACCGCAAGATTATGAATCCACATTTTATCTCCCCAGCTATGGGTAAGACTTGTATCACTAAATCATTATTATCCCTAAAGAAAAAAATTCTCACAATCTAAAAACATTTTCTGACTTTAAATAACGCGGAAAGGGTAGGTAATAACCAATCATTCAATTTTCATATATGAATAAAGTGTCGCCACCGACACTGTAGTTTGAACACAGATCACCAGTGTGCAAACACAGGCGATTCCATTTTGAATGAGCAGATCACGTGATGGCAAAGGAAATGTATATATAGGAATTAACGTGGCGTCTAATTACTCACTATTTCTATTCTATCCTCTATTACTATTCGGATGACTATTTCTACTCTATCGTCTATTACTATACGGATAGCTATACTCTATACTATTCACTATACTATTCTCTATGCTATAATATTCTCTATACTGATCAATACACGGATTACTATTCGGGGGCTATTAGCCGAGCGAGTATTATCGAGCAAATACTATTAGTGCGAGTATCATTCGAAGGCATCTGACATCAGTATTGTTTTAACGGCATTACTATAGTTCTATCTGCGATTACAAAGTCTCTACTATCACGAGCATTACGAAAGTGACAACGAGTGTTCATTGACATTACAAAAGTGGCAACGAGTGTTCGTTGACATCACAAAATCAATCAAATTAAAGCACCTAATACATTCGACCATCAATATGCACAGAGAATAGGTTAAAGGATTCTTCCATTTTTTTATTAATCATTTCACCCCAAGTAAGGAAATAAAACTGTTGTGGAGTAGCTGAATACCCCCAACAAGATCGACTGGTCTAAGACTATTTAAACAGCACTCTCTCTTACTGAGGGAGAGGAGTTAACGATTACAGCTAACTCCGCTTGTCGACTCTCTGTCTCCGGTAGAAGAGGAATCTAGACGAGGCTCTGCCGAACGGTAGAGTCTCGTCTGGGGAGTTAGACAGCCAACCGAGTCCGTGTATGCGGAGTCTACGGGGAATTTTTCTCGAGCCTACGGGCTCAGAACGCCGCTTGCACAAACGGCCTTGTGCCACATCCCGCTTTGTGAGGGAGGTCTTGGGTAAATACCGAGGGATTAACGAGCAACTTTCCTAATTGCAGAACAACAAAAACCACTAAGATGAAAGGGGGTCACTGAGTTGGAAGGAATATGAAAAAAAGAGAAAAAAAAACACATTAATAGAAAGAAAGAACAAAAATGAACAGGAATTGAGAAGAGGGAAGATAACGATTGATATTTGATATGTCCCGGAAATTGATATATTTGATCGAAATAGCTAAATAGTTTTGGCTACTGTAACCAAGTAGAATACGGTAGCAGTAACCGACTGGTACTTGTTGTAGTCGCAGGTAATAGGTGTAGACCAATAGGATAGCCAATGGCGTAGTCCAATGGGCGTTCTCATAGACTTAAACTTTGTCGTACCTACACGTCCGTCTGTATTTATGACGGACACCAGCCAATCATATTCCAGTGAGGGGGAACTCAGGTGTATGCATATTCCATTATATCAATATTGCATTCAAATTGAAGAAGTTCCAAGTTGGCTAGAAAGCAAGAAGCCGAAAGAGAGTCCCACATGCTAGAACGGCGAGAGAAGAAATTGTTTCCATAGAAGTTACGGTTGCATCTAGCCATTTCAACTGCAACAATTCGCCCTTGCATGGAGTATTGCTGCCATATATGGTCTGGTGCCCCTTCTGTTTGCCTCGGTGTTCTTGATAGGCTCCAGAGGCGGATATGCAATGTAGTTGGCCCTTCTCTGGCGTCTCGTCTACAGTCACTTTCTCACAGACGCGCCGTCGCCTCCCTCTGTCTGTTCTACAAATACTTTCATGGAAATTGCTCCGAGGAGCTGCATTCGCTGGTTCCCAGACGTCATGAGTTCAAGCGCCATACGAGGCTGGCATCCCGCTCTCACCTCTTCACTGTTGAAACTCCTAAATGTAGCCGTCTCTTCTACTCCAATACCTTCATGTCTCGCACCTCTCACCTGTGGAATTCCCTTCCCTATTCCTGTTTCCCTGTGAGCTATAATCTTCTGTAACTCCTTGCGTCCTAGTGGCTTCCCACCTTGCTTGGGGTGAAATGCTTAAAAAAAAATCGAGACCTAGGTGCCAATTTAGTACTGCGCTTAAATTCATAAACTCGTGCTCACAAAGAGGAAAAATCGTCAGACCAACTGCCATGAAAATATTTATAGAAAAGTCAGGGGTAGGCTGGCGTGGTTTGAAGGTGACTAAAGTCAAAATGAGGGGACAGGGTCAATACCATTTCGATAGATTCTTCCTAAGATTTCTAAGTACGTAGCAAAAACATCACACCAGATATGACAGTAATATTTGACGCATGAATGAATAGTAGACTTTTAAATGTGTAACATATATTCTGGCGGGAAAAATGTTTAGCGCGACACAAGGAACCAGATTTCCTGGCAGCAGAACTAGCAATTGAGTCAACATAATCTTTCGACTTCATATCAGTAGAAAATGTTAGCCTGGGGATGCGCATGAGCCACTCTCCTGGCGGTTAGCATCAGCCACGCTGATGGAAAGCAAAAAAAAAAATAATAGAAGTTCTCTATGACGATTAAAAAGGAAGGTTTCGGTTTGGAGGCATTAAAATTAACAAACCATTTCTTGTTCTAGTTAACAACTGATAGTGTGGCATCTTTTAGATCAGGTACAAATTTGAACTTATCGAACTGATAAGGTTTACCATTAAAACAGGAATAAATAGTTTTGTCATCAGCATAAATACAGGGTTGAGAATTGATAATATCGGGAAGGTCGTTGATGAAAATTAGGGACAACGTACGCGTGAGAAAGCCGCATTAATGCAGAAAGAACTTGAAATGCGGCCATTAAAATAACTTTTATTTCTCTATTTGATAATAAAGATTGAATCAGATTCAAAAAATTTGCCCAGAAATATCATAACCCTTCGACTAGTGAACAGAACTCTCATGCCAAACACTTTCAAACGCTTTCGAGATATACACCATTCTTTCAACATTTGGCAGTTGATCTAAAGAAGCGAATGCCATCTTGCTTATCTGCAAAAAGACACTGCGAGGTAATATGCTTCCTCAATCCAGAGTTGATTAGAACCTCCAGTATGCAGCTAAAAAGAAAAAGAAGGCCTATAGTTAGAAGGATCAGACGGTTCGCTTAAAGACTGCAAGTACAGAATAGGATTTACAACAAACAGGAAAACAAAACGCAGCCAGGCGTTTACTGTATAGTTTAGAGAGAACAGGAGCCAGTTCAGGAGCACATTGCTTAAGGAAATATAGCATTTAATATTAATATCCGCGGATGATCAAGTCTTTTTGATATCACTGTTATTTGTATATTACTGATCTTTCCCGTGATTCAATTTACTACAATTATATGGCTTTTCGATACCATCTGTTTTTAATGCATTATATAAATTTAAAAATAAACTAGTTTGTAATGAAAATAAAGTTGGTCGCAAATGTTTCGTCGACCGGAACAAAAACTATATTTATTTGGTAAGTAAAAGAAGGGATGAAAAGGAAAAACGATTAAAATTTAGAAAATGCTTTTAGAATAGTATAATATATATATATATATATATATATATATATATAGAGAGAGAGAGAGAGAGAGAGAGAAAGAGAAGGGGAGACAGAAAGAAAGAGAGAAAGAGAGAACTCAAAGGAAAGAGATGTAGCAGACGAAAATGTCTGGGGGAGAGAGTAAAAGGAAATAAAAGAAAACGAAATGAAACTGAAAGAAAGAAAATTTTAAATGAAAATAAATAAATAAATAAATAAAGAAAGAAAGAAAGAAAGAAAATGAAACTCGTAAGTGGGAGAAATAAAAGAATGAAAAATAAAATGGAAAGAAAGAAAGAAAGAAAGAAAGAAAGAAAGAAAGAAAGAAAAGAAAATGAAACTCAAAAATGTAAACAATAAAAAAACTGAGACGAAAAAAAAGAAAAAAAGAAGGAAAGAAAAAGAATAGAAAACGAAACTCAAGAATGAGAACAATAAGAAAAATTCCGGTGAATAGAAAGAAAGAAAGAAAGAAAGAAAGAAAGAATAAATGAAAAGAAAACGAATTTCGAGAATGAGAACAATAAAAAAAGAAAAGAAAAGAAAAGAAAGAAAGAAAGAATGAAATAAAGAAAGAAAGAAAGAAAGAAGGAAAAGAACACGAAACTCTGGAATGAGAACAAAAATCGTAAAAGTAAGGTAAAAAAAGACAAATAAGATGTAGGCGAAAGTAAAACAAGCAAACAAAAAACAAAAGATGCGCTATAGGCATGTCAAACTGAGGGTTACCTGATGGTCACATGGTCAAATACGTGTTATCATGAGGGCCACACACAACAATCATTTGTGCATATTACAACTAATTGGAGTCATTTAATAAAATTTATTGCAGAATATTTTGCTACTTAAATTTACAGATGCACAATGTGCATACAAATGTTTTATCAAGATTCAAGTATATAAAGAAATAAAGTAAAAAAAAAGAAAATATTAAAAAAAACTTATACTTGCAGTATGCAATAGCAACAAATACATTGTACAGAATTTACAACAGTTCAAATCTGAACATTTATTTGTTACTATTCAGACAGTTTTATTTTTTTTATCCTGAGGCTTGACACCTCTTTTTGCTGAGAATGTTTGATGTCTGACTGAAATGTCTGTGCAGTTCTGACTTTGATTAGAGTTGACAAATGTCAATCATTTAATCTTGTTCTCTGAAAAGTTTTTGTTGATTTCATGAAGGAAAATAACTGTTCAGACATAAGAAGGCCTATAGTTAGAAGGATCAGACGGTTCGCTTAAAGACTGCAAGTACAGAATAGGATTTACAACAAACAGGAAAACAAAACGCAGCCAGGCGTTTATTGTATAGTTTAGAGAGAACAGAAGCCAGTTCAGGAGCACATTGCTTAAGGAAATATTTGTATATTACTGAACCGAACATTGCCATTGTCTTTGTGGCAAACTTTCTGAAGATTTTAAACGTTTCAGGAATGTATGAAAAGAACCCAAGTATTCCTACGTCAAGATAATTTGCTCTGGGTGTAGAATCCGACTGCATTTCTAATATTAGGTTGGTGCAAAAATAATGACGTAATAATGTCGTTTTGTGACGTATTTTTCAACGTCAAAAAACGACATTATTACGTCATTATTTTTACACCAACCTAATACTTCCATCTGCAGGCTTTCTTTTGTCTTGGCAACATCAAAGGTGAATGGTGCTGAGAATAGTACAAACCTATATTCAAAAGATGAGAAATCACCAAATCTTTTCTGAAATCCCTTTAACAAAAATTTCAGATGACTGTCATACTTTGCAAATCTAAATACAGTCTCAGTATTGGCAGTGTTATTAGCTGTTTTCCGTTTGATGCCATAAGGGATAAGTTTGTTTGTACCTTGTACTTTCAAATTAAGATCAGTTAATTGTGCAGTAATATACACAGCAACCCCCCCCCAAAAAAAAAAACCCAAAAAACAAACAAACCAGATCTTGGAGCCAATTTCCATCTTTTATTTCATGAAGTGTTTTGATCTTTCATCTCAAAAACTTAATTATTTCTTGACTCAACAAATAGAATCTTTTCAGTAGTTTGTGACTGAGGTAGAATGGAACATCGGGGAACTGATTATCCATATCTTCCAACAACTCATTGAACTGACGGTGGCTGAGAGCACGACACTCTGATGTAGTTCATTGTCTTTGGGACCAAGCTAATCACATGATCCAATTTTAAAATCTCTGAACACAAATTTTGCTGATGAATAATACAGTAAATATTTGCAAATGATGAATCTGGATGAGAGTTTTCTAGATTTCTTGTAACTTGGCAACAAAACCATTATGTTTGCCAACCATATTCGCAGCACCATCAGTAGATAAGAATGAAAGATTAGTCAAATCAAAACTATACTAATGCAGAACCTGTTCAACTCTCTCAAAGATGTCCCAGCTTGTTTTAGTGTCATGCATGGGGACCAATTCAATCAGTTCTTTATAAATATTAAATTCACTGTCACAGGCCCTAATGAAGATTGAAAATCTGTGCTATTCCAGTGATGTCAACTCTCCCGTCAATTGTCAACTCTCTCCACATTTTGTTAATCCGCTCAGCAACAGTTAATGAAATATCTTTGAATAAGCGTACTTTCCCTGGACATTCAGTTTCACTTACTTTTAACGGTTATTGCTTTACGAAATCGCCTTCACGGTAAGATTTCCCACTCATGGGTATCATACCGCTTAGTTCATAGCTTGCAGTAACGGAAACGACATTCTGTTTCTGAATTAAAAAACAAAAACAAAAACAAGGTCTGTTGCTGTGTCAAGTAAACTTAATTCCTTGGGTTTTGAAACGCGAATTGTGATTGGTGCTTTCATGTTTGTCGGAAGATAGATTGTTTTATAATGACATTACAGGTTGTAAGCTTTTGGCGTAGTGATGGAGTTGTTGCAAATTAAACAATGCATCTTTTCATTCACCATTGTGCAAAAATATCATAATTCCCACTGTTCTTGCAACACCCGCCCTTCTTCATTCAGTTTCCTTTTTCTCTTAGCTGGAGGAGCTCTAGCCATTTTTGGGTTAAATTAATCCTTCTTCATTCAGTTTCATTTTTCTCTTAGCTGGAGGAGCTCTAGACATTTTGGGGTTAAATTAATCCTTCTTCATTCAGTTTATTTTTTCTCTTAGCTGGAGGAGCTCTAGCCATTTTGGGGTTAAATTAATCTTTCATTCAGTTTATTTTTTCTCTTAGTTGGAGGAGCTCTAGACATCTTGGGGTTAAATTAATCCTTCTTCATTCAGTTTATTTTTTCTCTTAGATGGAGGAGCTCTAGCCATTTTTGGGTTAAATTAATCCTTCTTCATTCAGTTTATTTTTTCTCTTAGCTGGAGGAGCTCTAGACATTTTGGGGTTAAATTAATCCTTCTTCACTCAGTTTCCTTTTTCTCTTAGCTGGAGGAGCTCTAGACATTTTTGGGTTAAATAAGACCCCTCTTCATTCAGTTTATTTTTTCTCTTAGTTGGAGGAGCTCTAGACATTTTGGGGTTAAATTAATCCTTCTTCATTCAGTTTATTTTTTCTCTTAGCTGGAGGAGCTCTAGCCATTTTTGGGTTAAATTAATCCTTCTTCATTCAGTTTTCTTTTTTCTCTTAGCTGGAGGAGCTCTAGCCATTTTGGGGTTAAACTAATCCTTCTTCATTCAGTTTATTTTTTCTCTTAGCTGGAGGAGCTCTAGACATTTTGGGGTTAAAATTGTGGGAAAAAAAACTAATTTTCAAAAGTAACGATGCCAAATCTGAAAAATTGGTGGTACATTTAAATTCCAGCTAACATTAAGAGATAATCGAATTTTGATAACGCCTCTAAACCTTTTATGACTGGTATTCCACCTTTAAAACAAAATCTTGAAGTTTTGAGATTAAGTTTTCTATTTACAACTGTTAATGAGCTGCCATATTGTTTTCATGGTGTCATTACTAGTGATATGGCTACTAAAGAGTATTTGTTTTCGAGCTATTTTCTCAGCCACACAGAATATTGAATATTTCCTACAATTTTTTAAATAAGAAAAATACCGTACTAATTTAATGTTTGTCGATAATATTAAAATTATTTTAAATAAATTTATGCAGTTAATGGCATTCATATTTGGTATTCTATTAAAAGAAATGAAAATGAAAAAAAAATGTGATTTATTTTTTTTAATACTGTAATTTCTAAATTCTAAAAACTGCAATTTTGGCCGTTAAATGACCAAATTAGTAGCCTTTATACGGACCACAAGTGTCCTTGTAAAAGCCCGCATGAGGTCTGTGGACCGCATATTTGATGTGATTGTGCTTAAAATTCCGAAATAGTGTTATATAAATGTAAAAATAATGTATAAATTGTTTAAAATAATTTATAAAAAAACAAATCTGAAGCCAATTAAAATTCTACAAACATCTCGATTTCTTTTTTTCTTTTTAACCGTTCTCAAAGATTTCAAAAGAATATAAAAGACAAGAAGACCAACGTTATAGATTGTCAATACCTCATGAAAGTCAGAGAAATAGAATAAAAATGAATTGAAAAGTATATCAAAATGCAAAAACAAAAAAAAAAAAAGAAAAGAAAAAATATCGTTAAAAAGAATCCCTCAATAGTGCAGCTATTTTAATGAAGATGACTCACGTGCACAACGTGGTTGGTGGTCATCTGCCATATTTGTATTCTTATGACATTCTTTGTTTCTGATTTGGCGCGCGTTTGTTTGATGACGTTATCAGCCGCCAAAACAAATGCGCCCCAAACTGGGAGTTTCCTCGCAGGAAATCGGTACTTATTTTCCCCTAGATACTTATTATAGCCCGTACTTTAAATGGGCCTAGTTTCTACATATATACATAAGTATGAAGAAAAATATTTGGAAAAAACAAACAAAAATCCTTAAATGCAATTATGTTGTTTTAATATGAATGAAATGTCAACGTCTGACGTTTCGGTTTAATAAACCTTCTTCAGGACAATATTCATTAAAATACAATTAACATAATCAGTTCAACATGACAAAGACGATGGACATAAAAACAAGACTTATGTCCATCGTCTTTGTCATGTTGAACTGATTATGTTAATTGTATTTTAAGGAATATTGTCCTGAAGAAGGTTTATTAAACCGAAACGTCAGGCGTTGACATTTCATTCATATTAAAACAACATAATTGCATTTAAGGATTTTTGTTTGTTTTTTCCAAATATTTTTCTTCATTCTGTCGGATTTATATCCATTTATGTTTGCTTACATACATAAGTATATATATATATATATATATATATATATATATATATATATATATATATATAATGAAATGGCCTACAATTAAGTCCGACAATTACTTTAGTATATTTTATTGTTATAAGTTATTTATATGGACACAAATATTTAAGTAAATACTCTGTTTATAATAAACAGAATTAACAACATTTACCAACCTGGATGTCATATTTTCTATGAAATTTCTCAGACATCCAGGCCGGTAAATGTTGTTAATCCTGTTTGTTATAAACATTTACTTAAATATTTATGTTAATTTAAATAACGTATAACAATAATATATATATATATATATATATATATATATATATATATATATATATATATATATATCCGACATATTTTTTATCCTCTTTAAACGCTATTTTCTGTGTTTTCCCATATTTGAGCGTGTCTTTATTAAACAATATATTTATTTTATTCTGTCCCTTTGCGCCCTAGTGGCATTATCGCCTTGCTTGGGGTGAAATACTTAAATATATACATATATTACGAATTAAATTTCTGGCGCAAAGTGTCCGACCGCTACTGTCAGCTTCATGCTTTCACGCAATCGTCAGGCCGTCGGTAGCTGTAGTACGAAAATGGAAGCCTTCCTTGCCCCAGGCAATACTGAGGTGGAGAAAAATATGACGGTGCTGTTATGTCATGCACACACCAACCAAACTCACTGGCCCAAATCCAACAAAGCTGTAGACATGCAATTGTACCACCTACACCCACCCAGAAAACCCGCACATCAACCTTTGACCGCTTGACGATTGCGTAAAAGCAAGAAACCTACAGTCGTAGTCGGATATTGCGCGCCAGAAATTTAATTCTTAATTTAGAAAAGCTGTGTCATTTTATATGGTGTGAAGCACTTTTTCTTTACAGTGTGCATTCACGGCAGACTCACTTTAAGAGTTGCTTATATATATATATATATATATATATATATATATATATATATATATATATATATATAGTTCATGCTTCTTAGATAAGCCAAATTACTAAAATGCGCTCACGAAACTTCGAAGTCGGCAGGACTAAAATAACACCACTCAGTTAAGCTTCTCCACATTAATTCTATTAACACTCAATACCTACCTTTTGATATGGAGCATTTTGGGACAAAAAACTGCATATCTAAAATGTTTTTCCACCAGTAAACTAAGGAAAAACAACCAGCAATTTTAGCACCAAAAAACTTACAACTTTATACATACACACACACACAAACACACACATACAAATTCAAAAAACTTTTGTAGGTCTGATGAATTGGATCGTATTTACGATTCCAATGGAATGAATTATAACCATCGAATATTAGTGTTTAAGCCTTTTTATTATAGTCTTACTCTGTCTTGGACATTGAGTTCTTCTGGATTCTATCCTCTTGAAATTTTTTATATATACTTGTATATATATGTATGTATATGTATGTATTTATATATTTTATATATATATATATATATATATATGTATATATGTGTATATTAACCACTAATATTATCTATCTATCTATCTATCTATCTATCTATATATATATATATATATATATATATATATATATATATACACTAACGTCATTTATATCTATTATCTATCTATATATAAAATTCTTTGACTTCTGTTAGTCCGTCTGTCCATCACGCCCTCTAAAATAGCAATAAATTGACTGATCGAAACCAAATCTTAGGGAAAATTCGAACAAGTAAGCGGGTACAAAGTAAAATTGGTTTTACTAGGGTGCGTAGAGTAGTACAATAAATGTTCATAATTTTGTGGTGGAAAAATGAAAAGTTTTATTATTTAAAACACAATATACTTCTACTATTTTAAAAACAATTTAATGATTAAAATAACAAATACGTATGCAAAAACAATATTGCATTTTTATTAAATATCTTTTCTTTAAGTTTTTAAAAAATCCTGTTTCCAGTTCGCCCTGCGTTTGCGAGGACTATAAACAAATCACAAGATCAAAAGCTTCAAAAAGTTAGAATTTGACTCCAGAAAGAAATATTTACTTATGGCAAATTTTGTGTTGCATGCTCAAGAGTAAGAAAACTTACTTTCTTAAAAAAATATTGATTACCATGACGTCCTATAAAATTAAAAAAATCATTAAAACTCGAAGTAGATTTTTTTGTCAAAGTATCTTTCCAAATAAATTGGTTTCTTCAAATTTCATCGATTGGTTTGCGAAATTGAACGAAACGTAGAGTTTGTAAATCTCGATGAAAAATGTTAGCGATAACTTCAACAATAGTGTGGGAGAATTTCAACACGCATCAATGTGTTGCAAAAATATTCTAGTCTGTTATCTTGTTAAGATTGTGGCCGCCAATAATGAACCTTGGTTGGACTTATGTATACCTATTTATACGTCTACAGGAAATTTATATTGTCTGCTGTTGACTCATTTGGAAGACACCCGTGAAATATTCCGTTTGGGTTAGCATTTAGTACTATTTACCAGCGTATTTAATGAATTTTAATTTAGTTTATACTGGATAGTATTCGACTGAAACCAAATAGGTGGCAATGTCCGTTTCTTTTTAATTATTTATTTCTTGTAAATTACAATTTCCTATTTTCCCCAAATGGGCCAGCACTTCCAGACAACGATGTTATAACAATGCAGCAGCGAGTGTGAAAAATGATTCTTGTATTGCTTACGCAAAAGCCATGTCTGACATTTCGTATGGTACAAAACGTTATTAGAAAATACGTTTCGAATATATAAAGACAAGTCTCTCCATGTACATTAACAGACACATTCTGAATATGTTTAGAGTCTGCCGTTCGAAGACGTTCAGAGAACATGCTGGTTGAAATATTCTAATCGGGATAGAACAACAGCGATAAAATCGCCGAGATGAAAAAAAAAAAAAATAAAAAAAACGAAAAAAAACAAAACAAAACCTTCGCTGCATTTAAAACGATGTTTATTTAAAACGATACCCTTGCCGAATACCTTCCTAAACCGCTTTGAAAATAAACACAATCTCTTTTCTTTCTTTGCCTTCCACCGATTCTGGTAAGCTTTAAGTTTCGCTGTCTTGTCGTTTACCAACGTCTCCGGTTGAAAAGCAAACAGATTACCGATTCGAAAGGCGACAACTGTCAGCCTTATATACACAGTCTGTCCAAGGTGGACTTTGTCAATTCTGTTTTGTTTACCAGTGATCTGTTGGTTTAGAAAGCAAATCTACTCTGTCGCTTCATTTATAGTCAACTACATTACAACCATCTCAGCGTAAAGGTATATCTGGCAATTACTGTGTTAACCAAAATATTTCTTCATGATTTTCAGTTAGATAGCATTAGGAACGCTTTGTTTTATTTTAGAACATATAGAAATTAACAATATCTACGCACACTGGAATCAAACTAGAATATCTAACTGCTAATTCACCCCGAAATAAAAAATAATTTATACTTAGTAAAATTCAGACCAACATTCTGAAATGTCCTTTAAAACGCAATCATTGTTTTTTATTTATTTATTTTTTGCCTTACGTCTCCAAAGAAACTTATATAAATAAGAGTCTATCATGCTGAGATGAGTCACGAATGTGGACTTGTTCTTCATTTTGACCTTCCGCCAGGTACTTTCAGTTGTTTGCGTATGAGTTGATGTTTCTGGGTCAACATTGTTCATGCTGTGATTTACAGTCAGATGAATATAATAGGGATCATCCTTCAAAAATGTGTATCTTATCCAACAATCTGACATAATCGTAGTCCCAGGTAAAATGCAGCCTCGGATTGTGTCCAATAATGCGGAGGCTGTTCGATCTAGCACACAGTATACGAAAAAATTTTTGCCCCCACCCAAACACCATTCTCTTTGTCGCTGCATTTTTCTATCGACTCCATCAACTTTATGGCAAGTAAACAAATTTTGATTTAAAATTTATAATTTCTGTGGATGAATTAACATTTGCGATAATTAACTTTACATTATTGCGGATGAATTCAGAGAAAACATCCTATATGTTTGTCACAAAGAAATTTCAACACATAAAAAGACAAATATTATGTGAAGAGAAGGAGTAAAAAATATAGTCCTGTGTAAGTCAAAGACTATCTTAAACTATAATTCTTAGTAAATTATCTACTTTTAAATGAACGTTTTTTTCACAGATGACACGTTGACTATGTCAGTTTCATTTACATAGCATAACTGCGAAGCGGGAGGTTAAAATTTGTCTAAGTCAAGTAAATATAATTTTTTTAATCAAAAAATAAAACTTAATTACGTTTTCCAAAGACAAAAAAAAAATACTAGATTGTTAGGATTTCATCTACCTTCAGCTTTCACGATGCCTTTAATCCAGGGCGGATAGCTGTTTGATTTCATTTAGCCGCATATCAACACATCTAATGCCAAAATCTAAATATTTTGAACACAATTTTATGTTTTCAACTACATATATCTTGTACATTATTTTATACTTTCAAGGTCATCTATCCTGTCGATCTGTTAAGCTCAAAATCATATCCTTTCGAGCATTTTATCGACGGAGGATGAATATTTACTCTCTGTAAGAAGCGAAAACACCGCTCTATTTGTCGTCGCATTCTTGTATTGACTCCAGAAACTTCATTGCATGCTAAAAAAAATATAATTCAAAATTTATAATTTCAAAAGAGAACCATTTTATGTTTTGCTATCTCTCTGTGTAGTAGTAGTCTTAGTACAGTTCTCCGAATAGCTGAATAGCAACCGTTATCCGCTTTCTCCACCATTGGGGTCTTTGGAGTTGGTCGCGCTTAGTCTGGGCCCTCGATCTTGCCACCAAGAATGCTCCTAACAGGAGTTTATAGCTCCCGACAGCATCGTTGTCAAAGTCATTGGACCACGCCAGTCCCTCCATCACGACAAGGGAAGACTATCAGAGGTACTGTATAGCAATCGGGTTTGCTAGGCATTGCCATCTTTTGTTCGCCAGTTTTTCTCTATTTCTACTTGTCTATCTAATTTGCATACGATACTACAAACCAAAAATTTAATAAATAAAACAAACAAATTTTGATTCAAAATTTATAATTTCTTGAGGTGAATTAATATTTACGTTGAGTAAGTTTACATTATTTTGGGGTGAAGTAACAAAAAAGATCCCTAATTATTCTTACCGTGCACTTTTATCTCCATTACACATGACGCGACCGTAGACTGTTTCAAAATGGCAGTTTCCCAAAGAATACAAGAACTAAGGAAAAGGAATTCTAACTACTACACATACATCACATTGGTTCTTTGAATGGACATTAGATTATTGAAAGTAGTTGAAAAAAATAACAAAATATGAACATTGGACAGTTTATCCACAATTGCGAGCACAGTGTGGAACACCTTATTCAAAAATTAGTAAAATACGTTAAATCCATACAAAGAAACCTTTTCGGTTCTTGTTTGTGTATATATAGATATATAGTGAAAGATATTTTGAAACGTCTCAACTTTAATCTGAAAACCTGGGAAGCCCAAGCATCAAAATGAAAGGAGTGGCGTAAGACATGTTTCATCGAGTTAAAGGGTTTTGAAGACAGTAGACCGAAGCACCATGATCAGCTTCGTCAAGCTCTGAAGCAGAGACACCATCAAAATCCTGCTTTAACAAATTTCATCAGTCAGTGTGGCTTTGTAGCCCGTAGCAAGGCTGCGCTAGTATCGCACTTAAGAAAGCACAAATGAAATATGTCTTTTCCTTACCTGATTTTCTCCACAATAGCCCCTGCTGGCACGCATAAGTGTAAAAAGTCACCATCCACTGCTCATTTATCGTTCACGATAGGAGATTCTACCACACACACACACACACACACACACACACATATATATATATATATATATATATATATATATATATATATATATATATATATTATGACAAGGCTTACAATTCGGGTGAATGTGGTGGCTATTTCAACAGCACATTGTTAATATCATTGGCACACCCGATCCATCTTCCTGGTAGATTCTCATTGAGTCAAATTAATTCGTTTATACTCATTTTCTGTCTGAGTCGAGTTTCTGACTATATTCACTTGTCGCATTGATAAGTCTTGGTTTTACATGGATTTCTCAAACGTTAATGGTTCTTGTCTCTTTAAAACAATACCAGTTGATTTTCGTCAGAGATAAACAGGCGAAACACGCAAGTCAGAATGTATGTATTTTTAAAAAGTGTTTCAGCAAGTTTACTTTGTTGAGAAGTCTTTTAACATTAAAAATCGTTATTAAGAAGATAAAATCAATTCTATTTGTTAGATTGCTTATACACTGGTACGAATAATTCTACTCTATTTATAATATTGAATCTTAACATTTCTCTTTTTCATGAAACAGGACGTAATTTTTTGAAATTGTAGGAACAGCATTACAACATGTCATATTTGTTTTGCTTAGCTTTGACTATTGGTTCAGTATCGTCGATTTCTTTCCTAATCATTCAAATATTTTTTTATTAACGTTTACTGATAATTTAATTCTTTTATCTTTTTCTTATTCATTGATTGAAGTAACGGAGCATTTTTATGGATGTAATTTTCAAAATTATAAGAAAAGCATAACGAGTCGTAACGTTATTTTATTTTATTTTTTTTTTTTTGCTATTGGTTCAGATGACAATAGTCAATTACTTCCACGAGTTTTTATCTTTCAAATATTTTTAACGACAACAATAATAAAATATGTTTTCATATATTTGATGATAATTTTATTCTTTTATTATTTTCTTGTTTATTCTTTGGTTTCTAAAATAATAAAAACAATGTGGTACTGTTTACTCCGACATTCAGTGTAAAATATATATGTGTGTTTATATGTGTATGCTTCTATGTGCGTACCACTGATAGTCTTCCCTTGTCGTGATAGAGGGACTGGCGTGGTCCAATTACTTTGACAACGTTGCTGTCGGGAGTTCTAAACTCCTGTTAGGGGTATCCTTGGCGGCAAGGTCGCAGGCCCAGACTAAGCGCGACCAACCCCAAAGACCCCAACGGTGGAGAAAACGGATAACGATTACAACAGATCTCAACGATTCAACCAGAGGAGGAAGATGACTACGCATGATGGACATGCTACAGAAGGCGCCACTCGGAATTATAAGAGAGTCAGCGGCGGTCCGTTGTAGTTTCATAATTTAATTCTGCATGTCTCATTTCATATGTTCCCGCAGAGGAAGTTCATGGAATCAAGTGTGTGGGTCACTTCCTGAAAAGATGATGTCTACCATAAACATATTCACGCCGTCGGCACTTTCATTTACTCTGATTTTGTTTACTCCTCCACTAAATCTTGCAAAGTCAAATGATGATAATTAATGAATGACTGAAGCAGGATTGGGTGAGACTGAAAGCATCTAGTCCTGAACTGCACATTGGTGGCGAATTTAGTCATCAATGCTATCATCATAAAGGATCTTCTATGAACATTTCTCGGACATTCAGGCTGGTAAATGTTGTTTAATACTGTTTATTATAAACAGAGCATTTACTTAAATATTTGTATCTATAAACAGAACGTATAAATATAAAAAAAGTCTTAAAATAATGATCGAAACTTTGTCCATTTCATAATGTGTGACATCATTTGTTTACATTTGAAACGCCATGAGCAGATATGAATGTACGTGAGAGATTCATAGAAGATTGAAGTTCAAATACAGTAAATTTGACTTTGCTAACCGAACGCTCGTCTGTGGTCAAATCAATAAAGGCACGTCAGACTAAATAACGGTTCTGTATAGGATACAGGTTCGAATCCTGTCGGAAGACGAATATTTTCTGTGAAAATTTCTCGGACATTTAGGCCGGTAAATGTTATTAATACTGTTTATTATAAACAGAGTATTTAAATATTTGTATCTATAAAAAGAACGTATAAACATAAAAAAAAAAAATGTCTTAAAATAATTATCGGAGTAAGTCCATTTCATAATGTGTGACGTCATTTGTTTACATTTAGATATGGATCGAGCAGATATCAGAGATTCGTGGAGAATTGCAGTTAAAAAACAGTAAAATCGACCTTAATAACCGAGACTCTCCTCTGTGGCGAAATCGGTAAAAGACGTCAGGCTGTATAGGATACAGGTTCGATTCCTGTCGGAGGACGCATATTTTCTATGACAATTTCTCAGACATTCAGGCTGGTAAATGTTGCTAATACTGTTTATTATAAACAGATCATTTACTTAAATATTAAATATTTGTATCTATAAATAGAACGTATAAACATAAAAAAATATCTTAAAATAATTGTTGGACTTTTTCCATTTCATATATATATATATATATATGTATATATAAACTCTGCAACAAAAGCCTGGCTGCTTCTTCTATTCTATATTTAAGTGAAACTTTGGATCCTTCTATCGGGCTGTTAATTAGCCTTCTACCTACTTTTGACAAAGTACTAGATGAATTGGTCTGAATTAGTCAAGTGTTAGTCAAGCATCTAACATCGCCTTCCTTCAGATGAGCAATATGGCTTTCGCTTCTCCATGTCAACTGCTGATGAAATGAACTATTATTATTGAGATAATCTATCAAGATTTAGATAGGAACGGTAGAGCTTGGGTTGTTCCTTTAAATATAACGAAAACATGTGACAGGGTTTGGCATACTAGTCTTCTTCACAAGTTCAATGGTTATGGCATTACTGGACGAGTTTTTGAATTGATTCAGTCTTTCGTATCAAATTGTGTAATGAAAGTTACCCTGGACGGCCACTCTTCTAGATCTTTCTGTTAAATATAATCTAGCTGTAATAAAATTCATAAATGATTGTTTTTGATGTTTACTTAAGTAATATTAAATAATAATTTCAGATTATTTTTTTCACTGGCAGTGTATTTGGCTCAGACCTTTTGAGGCTGACCTTGGGGGTCAGTTGATAGACAAAATAGGGATCTCGATTTTGATTGGCTTAGCCGAACGTGGGAATATTAGATTTAGAAAGTGTTTTCGGAGAGTAAGGTTTTACACTTCTAAGAGATCAGACGTGGTTATTTCGTCTCCCGGAGAACTTACTCCCCAGTGGGGCTGAGAGAGCAACACTGGCTTTTTTAAAAATGTACACGTCGACGTGTTTAATAAAATAGATACGTTTAAAACCCTTTTTGCGGAAGATCTCTTTCATATCCGGACTATAAAATCAGATATTTAAACTTCTATAATTAAATAATATTTTCAGACTATTATTTTTTACATTATTCGGACTATTGTCCTCATCTTTGTCGCCATATTTATTACAACGTTTCGGCCTTCTTCAGGTGGTTGGAATGTCGCACTGAACCCTTTATTTCGCTCACTGGGGTAGACTGTTCGTGCCATGTTTGATGGATGTCAGTTATCAGTTATCTCCTGTTAATTTCCCTCTGAAAGTTCTCCACTTAACCGGGGTATTGAACTCACAGTCTTAGGGGCCTGTCACTGGATCTAACCAACGACGTTTGCCTCTGTGCCATGTGTCCTTGAGGACATCTGGGTATGAATTTCTGGGTATTATAAACCTAATGTCTCAGCAACCATTTTTACCGGTGCTCATATTGCAAATTTTTGCTGTTATCATTCCATTTTTTTTTTAGCAGAGCTGATATTGCAACTTATGTTGTTATTATTGCTTTTCTCGGCACTCCTTATTACTGGTTCCCATATTGTATTATTTTTAGTGGCAGTGTATTTTGGCTCAGATGGTAGACATAATAGGGACGTCGATTTTGATTGGCTGAGCTAAACGTGGGAATGTTAGAAAGATAGGAAGTGATTTCAAATAGTTAAGTTTTACACGTGTCATACACAATAGACGTGCATATTTCGTGTCTCGAGGAACTTGCACCCAAGTGGGATAATAGAGCAACCCTACTGGCTAGTTAAAAATGTACACGTCGACGTGTTTAACAAAGTGGTAAGTCAAAATCCTTTTTATTGACGTTCTCATTTTAATTCCGAACTAAAAACCAACTAGCGGACACCTGGCCTAGAGGAGAAAGAGAGGAAAACAACTTTATCATTGTTATGGGATCTTACCCATAATAATAATCATGGACTATTCCATACTTAATAAATACTGCGCCTCAGGAATAGGCAAGTGGAGTCAGTAGATCAAGTCGAGTCAGTAGTTCAAGTCGAGTCAAGAGTCGCGTCGCAGGCAGTCCGAAACAGAGTCGCGTTCAGACAATTACTGCAAGACATTGGAATAGAGATACTGGTCGAGACTACATTGTTATCTCTACTAAACCTGATTGTTCATACTAACAGATTACTTCTCTGTATATATTCCTGTTTGTAATATATTTGTGTTATTCCATACCTGTGTTCGAGTTCTTCTTTATTGGTTCTACCTTGGACTATCACCGTGGTACAAGGAACCGGACCATAACGAAAATGATCACCTCAAGACCGTCAACCTTAAGTCCTTCCCAGAGAAGAGCGGTATGAAATATTTCTGCCTTAGTGTAGGTCTCCCCACCAACCGCAGGCTTCTATCCCTGGATCTACGTCGTTCCCAATTTTCAACAATGACATTCCTGATGTCATCAGTTTTCAACACGGTATCTACGCTGATGATACAACTATTTACTCCTGTTTGAATATTTAGACTGTTCACTGAATCGGCAGCTGATATAAAAAAAAAAATGATCTACAATCTGCTGTTATTAGTTTGGTTCAAAAATAATGACGTAATAATGTCGTTTTTTGACGTTAAGTCAAAAAACGACATTGTTACGTCATTATTTTTGAACCATCCTAATAACTGGGACAAAGTATGCCCTGTTAATGTTAAAATTAAAAAAACGAAACTACTCTCTATTAATCATCTGAGAGACTCTTTCTCTCTCCCATCAGCATGGCTGATGCTAACCTTCGGGAGAGTGACTCGTTTCACCTTCTCAGACTAACATATTCGGAAAGATCATATCTAATATTTGCAAGCTCTGCTCGTAGGAAAGTTGTTTCCCTGTGTCGTGCAAGGCAGTCTTTCTTTTCAGAATCTTTTACATATTTATAAGTTTAATTTTCGTCCATTCTTTGATTAATGCCGGCACATATGGCCTGATGCTCCTGTTATATATTTAAATACTCATGATAAAACCCAAAGGAAAATCTGCAATGTTATTGGTCTTAACCTGGCATCCCGGCTTCAGTCAATTTCCCACGTCTGTAATGTAGCCTTTTCTATAAATACTTTCACGGTAATTGTTCTGGTGAATTTCCTCTATGGTAGATAATTTAAGTGCAGTACTAGATTGGCGACAGGGCCTCACCATTTTACAGTTGAAATGGTTAGATCTAACCGTAAGTTCTGTGATAACAGTTTCTTGTATCGTACTTCTCGCTTTTTGAACTCTCTTCCGGATTCTTGTTTCCCAGTCAACATGGTTCTTCAAAAATTTAAAGGCATTGTCAATTGTTATTTTCTGTCTTCATAATACTTGTTTCTTAATACTGTCCTTAATAGTATTTTTTCTCATATTACCTAACACACAGTAACAGATTCTGTCTTAGTAGCTTTATTGCCTTGATTGGGGTGAAATGATTAATATATATATATATATATATATATATATATATATATATATATATATATATATATATATATTAGGTTGGTGCAAAAATAATTTCGTTTTCTCACATATGTTACTATGTGAGAAAACGACATTATTTTTGCACCAACATAATATATTGTCGGCAGGAATTTGAAATAAGAACATCTGTTGGACATATTTTATTATGCTATTTTTTTGATGATTTTATATATATATATATATATATATATATATATATATATATATATATATATATATATATATATATGTGTGTGTGTGTGTGTGTGTGTGTGTATACTTATATAATATACATAATATTATTTTAAAATTTATTTAAATATCATTTTATATGTGTTTATTGTTATTTTAGTGTTTTGAAGTTTCTAATATTTTTATCGGGCAACGTAAACTTGAGTAAAACAACCTAAGGCGAGTTTTATTTTTCTATATAATATTTAAGAAAGCCGAATGTATCTTCGAAAATGACTTAACTCGAAACTACTTAAGCCGAGGTATCTATCTATCTATCTATCTATCTATCTATCTATATATATATATATATATATATATATATATATGCAGAAGAATAAAATAGACTTAAATAGAATGGACGTCATTATTTTACCTTTCTTTCTAAAAAGGTGAACGTTGGTGAGAAGCAGGAAGCAATCAAAAACACGTTAGTAAATATAGAATGAGGAAGCATATATATTGACCGATTGAATAGGTCAATGTCTGATCCATACCCCCTCCTTTCTCAATATTAAGTATTGTAATAAACAGAAAAAGAAAAAGAAATTTTAAAACTTTCCCATCGCTCTCTAAACTCGACCATGTCTCTCACACTATTCCTCACCACATTCTATCTCAACTTATATAAATTTAATACTGCCCGTCAAAAGTGTAAATTTTAAATTCATTTTTCGTTTCACCTTTGAAAGAGAAGTCTGAACATCCAGAGAAAAATAAAAAATATCTGGTGAAATAAATTATAACAAACAGAGCCTTAAAGTGGCCTGTTTTTCTATAAATTAAATTATTCAATCAGACTTAACATTGATTTCTCAAGATTTCATCCTCCTTGCGATTATCCATACGGATTACCAAGATTTTCGTTACAGGAGAGAAGCTCTGACCGTTTATAAATCAAATAGACTCTGACAACTAAGTCCATCAAGTCAAAGGAGGAGCGAAGTCGCTCCACTTGTGCCTCATAAACATTTTCTTCGAGTGGATGAACCCGCAAAGCCCAATCAGAGTTCAAGAAGTTCGTTACATTCCATTACATGTAAATACATTTTGGTAAAGGCATGAGTCCATCACTTCTTGCCTCCGCTATGAGTAAATATAAAGCGCAGACTGGCTAATATAGCCTTCAAAGAGAAGGACATCTCTGAATTCAAAACCTGAATTTAGTGACCTTGTAGCACATGAGAATTCAGTATATATATATATATATATATATATATATATATAATTATTTATTTAAAAATATGATTCCAACACACTACATAAGAGTTCTCATGTTTCAAAACAAGAGCCACACTTCAATATAATTATTTGAATTAAATTGAATTAAAGTAAGCTCTGTTCCATCAAGTGAAATTTTTTTTAATCATATTTTTAAATAAATAATTATATTTATGCTCTACTATTGTATCGAGCACTATTTTTTAAAAATAATAACTAAAATACTAAAGAAGTTTAGATTATGTACCTAACGAGTTCTTTCCTATTTTCTATATATTTTTCACACACACACACACACACAAATATATATATATTCATACACATATATATATATATATATATATATATATATATATATATTACAATTTTACAATTAATAAAAACAAAGACCCTGTCGTTCAGAGTGTTGTTAGTGAGTTAATGCCTTATTTAATTTGTTAGTGAAGTGATTTCGCCATTAATTACATTATCTTTATTGCTTTATTCTTTAAACGACTACTTTACAATATTAATTAAGCTGCATTTTTTTAATATATATATATATATATATATATATATATATATATATATATATATATATATATATATATATATGTAATCCCTCTTTTATACAAAGTTCATTAAAATATTTATATACAAAGATAATATCCTCATCTACATGATAAAAAAGGGTAAAAATAATGTAAAAGGGTAAAAATTATTAATAAAAAATCAAATCAAACTGAATAACATCAACTATTTACACGGCCTCAATGTGCTGAAAATGAAACATTCCGATAACTCTAGATACATATAACAACAATCAATACATTCATTTCAAAGTAAAAAATAAAATCATTGTTGATAACAGGTTGACGTATAGCTGAAAACGCCCGGGCATACAGAACATTCGAACAATTTCTTCATGATTTATGCCCAGAAAATAAGAAAATTATAAGAACGCAAGACAAATTAAAAAAAAAATTACTGCAGTATCTTTCAGTCGTTTCTAATGAAAATTGTATGTATATATATATATATATATATATATATATATATATATATATATGTGTGTGTGTGTGTGTGTGTGTGTGTGTGTGTGTGTGTGTGTGTGCACGCGCGTGTGTTTGTACTTGATTTGTAGGTATTATGATCCTCAGCTAATTATTTTAACTCTTGTGCTATTGTTTTGAGATGATAGAATTTAAAATATCAAGTGCAGTGAACAAGCCGGAGAAAGACTTGTTCGGTAGAAATTGTTTCTGGTCTTGAAAATATTCTCCTCCTGTTTGCCCCTCTCTCGCCATCCTTCTAACCCCTTCTTTTCTGCTAAAACGTTTTAAAGTGCCTTAGACGCCATAACTAAACAAAACTGTTATCCAGATCCCCCTACCCCTAACCATCCGGTGATTTTTTTCTTTTTTAATCTTTTTTTGTTTTTTGAAGAGACCACACACACACACACACACGCACGCATAATACATGCGCGTGCACGCGCAATCCCACAAAATCCCAAACTCACACGTACATATGCACACATTCATATATGCACTACACACACAAAACAGACACGCTGACGTACACACGTAAACCTATGCATACATGCAAGTATACCCACATGCGCACAGCTATAAGCAAGCAAAACCGACATACAAATACTATTTCAGACACATTCACGTACCCTCACATTGATACAATCATTATTAGACAAACGTAAGAACATTACATACAATATTCACGGACAGCAACCTTGATAAACACGCATGTAGCCTCATCACCTGAACTTTTAATGGATAAGTTGCTACCCTTAACCAATTCTGGGGTTGCATGGCCAGATATTGCTTCATTTTCATCCAATTCTAGATAATGACTCGACATTGTCAGAATCACAATACTTCTTAAATAAAAGGTACAATTGGATAGTATTAATATTTGATATAATAATAATAATAATAATAATAATAATAATAATAATAATAATAATAATAAGAGGAAGAAGAAGAAGAAGAAGAAATTGACATGAACACCACCAAGACCCAGTTACGGAGATAGAACCAATAACAATTTTATGGAATTTTACAATACACACAGACAGAACAATCGAAGATAGTCGCCCAGATATCGTTATTAGAGACCGCAAAGACAAAATGTGCCTCCTTATTGACATAGGCAGTCCCTACAGACTGCAATATATCTTTGAAGATCTTCAAATACTATCAAAATACAAGGAATCAAAATGTGGCGCAAAAAGGGTAGAAATAGACCCGATTTAAACTAGTTTCAAAAAGATAGATATAGGCCCGATTTACACTAGAGTCTAAAAGGCTCGATATACACTAGAATCAAAAGGTATGCATAGATCCGGTTTATATCCAAGTCTGAAAATGTCTGTGTTGATTGGCACTACAAATTAATCTGTAAAAAGTGCTTTCCGAGAACTTACGTGTTGATTGCGAATATCCATAATGCAGGCAGTCGAATACGAATGAAGATATACGATGATGAAACGATAATAATAATAATAATAATAATAATAATAATCTGCAACTTTTACGGAAAGGAAACTGGAATAAATTGGTATTAACACCACACAGACCCGGTTATAGGACCTGTAATCATTTTTGTGGGACTTTAAAATACACACAGACAGAATAATCGAAGCTAATCTCCCAGATATCGTTATTAGAGACCGCAAAGACAAAATGTGCCTCCTTGTTGATCTCGGAGTCCCTGCAGACTGCAGTGTATCTTTGAAGATCTTTAAAAAAAGGAAAAGAAAACTGTCAAAATACAAGGACCTTGAAATCGAAATCTCAAAAATGTGGCCCATAAGAACATCAACAATTTCTGTTTTAGTTGAAGCCCTCGGATTGGTTGGAAAGGATTCCAATAGACTTATTGAAGGAATCCCTGGTAGCCTGTGAAATACAAAAAATGTACTCACAAGTTCAGTTGACACCTTACGAAGGGCTTTATCTATTTACAATATGTATCATCTAAGTTTTCATGTAATGATCAGTGGAAAATGTCATGAAGCCATCTCTGATCTTAGATCTCTGGTTGAGACCCGGAAGGAAATGTGTATACAACATAATTCAAATGAAATAATAATAATAATAATAATAATAATAATAATAATAATAATAATAATAATAACTCCAGTTTTTAGTTGGGGGTCTGGGAAAATGTTTGATAGTCTCGTTTAAGGGATCCCTCGTAACCCACGACTTAAAGAAATACAAAATATTGTATTCACAAGCTCAGCTCACACATTACGAAAATCTCTAAAATATGTCATCTTTTTTTTTTCGTAAATGATTTGTGGAGAATGTTATAAAGCCATATTTTTACCTTAGGTCTTTGGTTGGGAACCGGAAGAAAATATGTCTACAACAAAAATCAAAGAAAATAATAATAATAATAATAATAATAATAATAATAATAATAATAATAATAATAATAATACAAAAATTAGAAATAGCAGCAACACTAGTTATTAACTCTATACTTTGACGCTCTACGTCTAATAATAATTATTTTTTGCCAAAATAAATCATTTCTAACTTAAGAAAATTTTAGCTGGTGGTCCAGTATTTTTGCATGGCATTTTCCAACGCCATTATGCTTAAGATGCTCTATCCACCAGCAAAAGACATTAACGAAATTTCAATGATTTGTTTTTTGTTCATTAAAGATCATAAAATGTACTGAAAAAAGCATACTGCTAATCGCACTAGATTTGGGAGTAAAATTAACAAAATTAATTATTTTATAATTAAGTGTAAAGTATATTAATTTATAATTACGTTACATGCTTGAACGCAATCTTCAGGCTTGAAGAATGCGTTCAAGCAAAGAAGCCTCGTCGCGACGGTGGAGAAGTCGAGATGCCAGGTCAGGACCTATAACATTATAGACACATCTTTGGATTTCGTTCGTTGACTTTGTTTAGCGGCATATCAACACCTCTATGGGTTATTTAATGTCGAAATGTAGATATTTTGAACGCAACTGCATGTCATCAACGACAGATAGAATGTATTGCTGAAGATTTGGGGTTAAAACTGAATTTTTATACTTTCAGTGTTTTATGGTTCACTGTTTTATCCATGGCTGGGACCCGAACAGGTGCTACTACCTACTTCTTTGAATTTTGCCAATGATCTCAAGATTTGGATTTTTAATTTTGAAAGAGAGGAAGAAAAAAAATTAAAGATTCTTCTTCAACCTGTCCGTAACTTCACTGCAAATATTTATTTCTTTCCTTATATGCATGAACTGCCAAATACATCCTGGTAGATGGTGAGGAGGTTTTATGGCATTATATATATATATATATATATATATATATATATATATATATATATATATATGTATCGTACGGACTATATTGACTTACCTATTTATTCTCTTTCTCTCTCTCTCCCTCTCCCCCTCTCTCTCTCTCTCTCTATATATATATATATATATATAGAAAGAGAGAGAGAGAGAGGCAGAGGGAGACAGAGAAAGAGAGAATAAAAAGGTTGGTTAATAAAATAAAGAGCAAACGAAAATGTACCATTATAGTCCGTATGTTAAATATTTATTAAATGTAAACTATATGACAGAAATGAAGCAATTTTCGGACACGCTTGTGTCCTTTGTCAGTGATCTGTGGAACCGAGAAATGGGCATTACTCACCGACAGACGTTTCTGCAGATAAGGTATTTTCCATGTTCAGAACCAAATATCTGTCTAATCACTTGATGTGCGAAACGTTTTATGAGAATATACTTAATTTCTGACCGGTGTAAAAATGCAAGGCAGATGTATTGTTACTAGTGTGTGTCGGGAGGAGTGAGCTTGTAAACATTGATGAAGAGAGTTATAGGTTAGAAAGGGGAAAGACGTCTCGCGTGTAGCAAGTTGTAGCAAAAATTGACAGATCACGTGGTCAAGTGTTAACAGCCAAGGAACTATGGTTGGAATATGTTGTGATGAAAAGGAAGAAGGATATATATATATATATATAAAAGAAGAGTCGTGAATGTTTTTGGTTATAATGTGGATTTTTTATATATTATACTTTATTTTCCATATTTTTTACTACACGTGTTTCAGGTCTTGTGACCTTCATCAAGCGAGGATATATCATTTAAAGGAATTAATCTTTTTTATGTTTAACCATTGTTCTTTGTGTGTGGTTGTAATACAAATTCTTCTTAGACCGGCGGAAAAATATTTCGCTGCTTAAGGGGTAATAAAACAATTAGGATTGGTCAGAGAAAGGGGAAGGTATGTTCCTACCTTTTTATGTCCTCCGAATTCTTTTCAACCTTTCTCCATTTTTGTGTATTGTGAGTGTTTTTGCTAGTATGTGCATATACTATATTAATTCTCCATGCATATATACATATGGTTTTATTACAAGGAAATAATATATATACATACACACTTTGTATCGTGTGTAGAATTCGTGTGTATGTGTGTGTGTGGTCTGTCTAGGCTGTTTGTTTTTGCCAGTATTTGTATATATATTCGCTCTCCATACATGTTTACTATGTCTAATATTATTATAAGAAATCTATACAGTAAGTACATGTATCTTGTATTGCGTGTTAGTGTGTTTGTGTGTATGTGTGGTCCGACGAGGGTGTTTTGTTACTATGTGTGTATGGTGTCTGTTTAAGTGTGTGGGGTTATGATGAGTTTAGTACCGGTTTAAATATGTCTATGAAGTGTGTTTTTCTCGTTTTTGTACGTAAGACTAATCGTCTGTTTGATATATTGGCACAATTTAAAATTTACCTTTGCTGCATTTACTGAGTTTTCTGTTGTCTAGTAATTTAATGTTGCTTTTGCGATGTGAAACTCTGTTGTTTAGTGCTTGGGTGATATCGATATAGGATTTGTTGCATTCCTAAGTTTCGTAGACGAATTTTTTTGTAATTGTTCTGTTCATTCGTCAGGAGGTTTCAGCGATTGACTGCAGATTTTATAATTTTTCGTTATTTTTATGCTAAGTTAGATAGATATACTTATTAAATATGGAACTCTTAAATTACAATGCCTGACATCCAGCACGGAAAACAACACCATATTATTGCAATAGCGCTACAAAACTTCTTAAAATAGCTAACGGATTAGCCGAAAGGGCTCAGAACCAAGAATCATTTGGAAAATTCATCCATACATTATGTACAAAAAAGAAATCTCTTGTTCGCACACAAGAAAAAGACAATAAACGAAAAACTGCATAGAATCAACTTATAAACAATTACCAATGAAACACGTACACACAAACACGCAAACACACACCACATATATGTGTGTGCGTCTATGTATCTAAGAGAGTGTGTATATGTGTGTGTGTGTGTGTGTGTATGTGTGCGTGCGTGAGATACAGAGAGAAAGAGAGAGAGGGAGAGGTGTAGAGGGGCGGAAAAAGCCATTTTTTCGATTTAAAGAGTTAAATAAATTTTGATAAATGCGTTGAATATTCCATTGCCTGCGGGGAAAAAAAATATTACGTCTTCAGTTGCCTCAGAAAAAAAAATGATAATTTAACAATTTTCCCCTAAAGATAAATGCGAATAAGAAGTAGGGGGAGAAGGAGGAAGAAGAGCAGTTGGAAGAGTAGGAGGAGGAAGAGAAGATACAGGAGGAGGAAGTGTTAATTCAGACACTCCAGAAGTACGGTGATAATTCTCCCCAAAGTCTGGTTAAAATAACCAGACTTTTTATTCCCTAAACCGATTAAAGATGTCTTGCTTCTTTTTTTTTTATTTTCCTCGTTCAATTTAAAAAAAAAAAAGACTGAAAGAAAATCCGGGTAAGATCAACTCATTATATTCAATGTTTGAAAATTGAACCGCTCGAACTCACTACTTAGTCGTAATTGTTTCAGCGAGACAAGCTTTCTTACTCTTACACTACGTTGAGGCGTCCGAATTCAATGCAAAATGCGTGAATGTACAAAGCCAAAATATTAACATAAAAACTCGAGTCATGTTCTTAAATAACCTCGCCAGACGGAGACTTTAATATGGATGCCATTCATGGCGTCAAACCCGTTCGAAAATATCTAAATTCTTAGCTGTATACAACCACTTCCTAAGATCAATGATTAAAAATTGCTTTGAACCAGTTAATCCTGTTGCCAAAGAGCGTACTTCTTTAAGCATTGTGGACAGTGGCTAAAGAAACACAAAGAACTGCGCAAAATGACAAAAACCACATCGCTTGATAACTATCAAAAACAGCATATGCTAAAATGGGTAGCACGTGTATCTCGAAAAGAAAATAATGACATAATCAAGATGTTGATATTCTGCACTACTTCAAATAAGAGTTTTGTACTTGAAATCAAGTGATCTAATTTTATATTAATATTCCTTAAATTTCAGCTCTTGGGATAACATTACATTCTGAGAAGTTTTAATAATTTAGTAAATCCCCCTTGGCCTGAGAGAGGTCTATAGCCTTATTCTTCCTAGATATGTTTTTTTTTTCTAAAAAAGCTTCCCAGCGTCCTGTGATGTGAACAGGTTAATAAGTGTAGATACTTTCGCCTATCGCCCGGCCAGTATTCCTTCCAAGTTTATTGAAGTTAATTAAAGGATTATTCCTTGTTTCCTGTTTAGGATAATGTATACCGGTTCCTTTCTTCCATTATCTTAATGATTTTTAATTTTTTGGTGATCTGACTAATCAATGAGATGCGATTTTTCATTATAATGATACTGGGTTGGTAGTTTCCTGATTTCTGCATCTGACTGGTAATAAGGAGCTCGAAATCTTTGGCAGCACTTAGAGAGGCTGCCCTTGTCGGCAGTCGCATACAATCAGGGTATTTGCACTGCCATGTCACGTATGGATAGTTGTTCATGTATGTACATCCAGTCGACAACCCTGAGGCTACATTATGCTTTAGTATTAGCCACTTTCTTGCCATGTTGCATTGCTATAAACAATAGCCAATGATAATTATTTTGTCTTTTGCTTCTTAGAAAGTAATCTTCTTGTGACAGTTACAATGAAAAGAAATACATGTAAACTAGTAAACAAAAATCACGTAACCAATTTAAACTTTCTTTCTACAATATAATCTTTTCTTTTGAAACGTTCTCCAGATATCTTGTCACTTTGCTAAACTAATTTTAACACTTCTATCGTTTACCAATGAATTCTCTGTTCCTGGCTATCATCCTCTTTGCCGAAAAGATCCTAGGATATATGACAAGGGACTCATCTCTTGGGTCCCCAGATGATTCTTTCGTGTGCTTTCGACTTTGTTTATTGCACTCTGTTAGCATATTTTCCTTTATCGCTCCTCTTCTTCTCAGAATAGTAACATATTAGATAAAATATCTGGCGGTAAGAAATATCGCTCTCTATATAAAGGGTGTTTCATTAAGACGGATCAAAGTCAGCAGTAAATAAATCAGTGTTATTGGTGAAAATTTATTTCTCTACTGGTCATGTTATTTAAGTCACGGCAATTATGTATGAAAAATAATATTGTCCAAATGTCCGTCAAATCTGAAAGAAATAAAAATATCATTAGACGCTTAAACTTAATTCACATTTATAAGTTGGTCCAAGTTATTGGAACACTCTTTACATCAGCGAAGATTTTTGCATTTGGTGATTTTAATGCTCATCATGTCAAGCAACTTAATCATTCTAATATTGCTAACGTTGCCCGTATTCAGACTTTCAATTTTTCAGTCTCTTAGTCAAATAGTGGATGTCTCTACTGGTTTTCCTCATAATCCTGACCAATATGCTTCTTTACTTGATTTGTTCCTTATTACTTCTCCTAGGTCGAGCCTAGGTCGAGCATCGCAATTCTGTCCTCTTGCCAATTGGGATCACGCTGTAGTATTTGTTGATGAGGAAGCACGGTGGAGTAATGGATATCAGCTTGGATTGAGGAATCGGAGAGCCGAGTTCGAATTCCAGTCTGAATCCATTACATTCACTTACGTGCTAATACCCTTGGGAAAGGTGTGAATCCTTTTCTTCTCCCTCCAGCTATGGGTAAATAGCAGGACAAACTGGGTTCTATAGCCTTGGATGGCAACTTGTTTACCGAAGAAAGAAATGGCAACCTACTGCAGGAAAAATCTGTCTCGTCAGTCATATATCAAAAGAAAGCGTGTATCGCGCGTGGCACATAATTATATCATCTAGCCGAGTTCATTTAGTTTCTTTTTCTTTGTTTATGTTATCATCATTTTTATTATTAAATATCGCACATTGAGATAATAGAAGATCTGCCAAATAATGGTGAAATGTTATAAGAATCTGGATGTATATTTACTCCGGATTACGTGCTAATACCCTTGGGAAAGGTATGAATCCTTTTCTTCTGCCTCCAGCTATGGGTAAATAGTAAGACAGACTGGGTTCTATAGCCTTGGATGGGAACTAGGAGAAGGACAACTCTGAATTCAAACCCGGAGTGGAGCCCCTAAGGCGGATGGACGGCACTTTGTGCTACCTTCCGGCAACTCCTGCAGCCGCGCTGGTACCAAACTGTATTGGTCTATCCTCTCCTTTGGATTCTGCTAGCAAGGCCGAGAGGGGGAACTAGATGTCTGGGCAGCCCTAGTTCTCCATATATCCCACCCAGGCTCGTAGCGCACCGCGCTGCTCCATCGTCTCTCGAGACGGACGGATGCCGACGACGACGACGACGACGACGATTTGTCGATATTTCTTTTCAGTCGTCTATTAGTGACAAAGATCCTATCCAAAAATATATTTCTGTTACCAGCGTACTGAATGGAATTCATTTCGTAACTTTATTTGCCACGCCCTTTTGACTGATATTTTTAACCTTTCTATTGAGAATTGTACCACTTAGGGATCTTTTTGCATTAAAGCCAGCATCGATGCTTTTGTAACTTCTTGGAAATTCCTGGTGAAACCAAAATCTTGTTCTTGGTTTGCACCTGTCTGTTCAGTTGCTATAGCCCAAATGAATCACTTTTCCGAGTGTTCGAGAAATAAATCTTAATAAAGAAAATGTGCTCTCCGGCAGAGATGGAAACTGCGCCTCTTTTCTAGGAGAAACCACGGTTGGATTCGATGTGCCCTATTCCTCCGCTGCAAAGTCCGTCACAGATAGCATACTCTCCTCACCAAGATATTTTTCTCGAATGCCTATATCTGCTAAGTTTCGTATTCGAAAGTTTACATAGTTTCTAAAAAATTACTGGAATTATTTTAATCTTTTTTGTATCTTTATTAGTTAAATCGTTAATATAATGGATACTCGTATTTAAAATAGACGGATTGGCTTATTTAAACAAAGTAAAAACGTAAATATACTTCAACATTTTGAACGAATATGCACCAGGAAATCTAAAATTTATTTTTAACTAGCTTAAAAGGCGCGGACTTTTAAGGTAACTACTGCGGGCGGCTACTTGAGCCTCAGGCCTAAAACTAAAGGGACGTCTGGTCCAGCTTAGAAAACAACAATAATAATTTTGAAGTAATAACTTTGAATTCCACAACTCACTCCATGGAACTCGAGCACATCACTTTTGTTCCGGCTAAAAGACCAATTTGGGCCGAAAGTTTGATTTGTTCCGAAATTCCAATTAAGGCCGAAAATTGAGTTCTTCAATTCATAAACGCTGTGGAACTTCAACTGAGTTGAGTTTTTCAAATCACAAACTCTTGAGGTACTTCAAAACCTTATGTCCCGAAACCTCTCACTTTATCTCTAATTCCTTAATATTTTGAAGAAATAAAATGGATTTCCTCAATTCACAAAGTTTTGGACATATTTTGAAAAGAATTTAAAACAAAAAAAGTTTAAATCCACAAAGTGTATGTGTTACTTTAAACTGAATATAAATTAAAATCTTTTAAAATCACGAATTATTTCCAGTTACTTTAAAATTGAATTTTTTAACTGTTCCCTCCTCACCCGGGCACAAATCCCAATGCTGGATTTTCAAGTACCAGATAAAGGGCAGATGTTCAATCCCGATATAATCCTGATTCCAAAAAGGTATAATATGTCTATATAGAGCAAGTGTATCCCTAGACAGACAGAATTTGCCGTTTATTTATTTATATGAGTTATATAAGAAAAGAAAATAGACATATCTCCTTTGGATTTGAAAAGCCACGTGTCAAAAGTAAAACGAAAAAAATAAAAAAAATACCGCCATGTTTTCAACGGTTTTTTTCGCTAAGTAAAAACACTCACTTTTTATTTAATATCTATAAAGAAATATATATTTGAATTTACATGGGAAGCTCAAAGAAGCGTAAAAAAGTCCTTGTCTTAACATCTGGGAATAGTTTTCCTTCCTATAAGATGCGAAGAATAACGGGTTTGTACCCATTTTTGGTTTCCTACTTCCTTCTTGCAGACTCTTCCCAACGATTCCACACTTTGGGTGAGCATATTGGCACCATGTGGATGCTCAAAATAGTCTTCATGATTAATCAGCTGGTGATTAAACGCACCTCAACCTGAACTATGTTAATGATGTTGTGCACATAGTTAAAAGTGATTAAGGGGAATATAAGAAAATTAAATCAGTTTTTAATATGTAGAAATCATTTGAAACGCTAAACTCAAAAACATGACAAAATATATACTAATTTTCTTTTTCAGTTAACGTGCAAGTTACCCTATATACTGGTGTATAATCAGATTTGAAGTATAGTGTGACCCTTTAAATTTTGCAAAAATTTTAACGTCACTATAAAAAATTACCTGCGTATAGTGAAAAACGGTCACTGAAAATCCATGAATTTTAAGCACTTGAAAAATTATCTGTGTATAGTGCGACCCCCATTTTTGATATAAATTAAAAACTGATCATAGAATCACGCAGTAAATCTCGGGTATACACGTTATGTTATTTACTTTTTATTTCTCCATCTCACCCATTTTCTGATAATGACATTGAACATTGAAGTTGTAAAAGAAATCTTCATTCATTGTTGAAGTTGTAAAAGAAATCTTCATTCATTGTTGAAGTTGGAAAAAGAAATCTTCATTCATTGTTGAAGTTGTAAAAGAAATCTTCATTCATTGTTGAAGTTGGAAAAAGAAATCTTCATTCATTGTTGAAGTTGTAAAAGAAATCTTCATTCATTGTTGAAGTTGGAAAAAGAAATCTTCATTCATTGTTGAAGTAGTAAAAGAAATCTTCATTCATTGTTGAAGTTGGAAAAAGAAATCTTCATTCATTGTTGAAGTTGTAAAAGAAATCTTCATTCATTGTTGAAGTTGGAAAAAGAAATCTTCATTCATTGTTGAAGTTGGAAAAAGAAATCTTCATTCATTGTTGAAGTTGGAAAAAGAAATCTTCATTCATTGTTGAAGTTGTAAAAGAAATCTTCATTCATTGTTGAAGTTGGAAAAAGAAATCTTCATTCATTGTTGAAGTTGGAAAAAGAAATATTCATTCATTGTTGAAGTTGGAAAAAGAAATCTTCATTCATTGTTGAAGTTGGAAAAAGAAATCTTCATTCATTGTTGAAGTTGGAAAAAGAAATCTTCATTCATTGTTGAAGTTGGAAAAAGAAATCTTCATTCATTGTTGAAGTTGTAAAAGAAATCTTCATTCATTGTTGAAGTTGGAAAAAGAAATCTTCATTCATTGTTGAAGTTGGAAAAAGAAATCTTCATTCATTGTTGAAGTTGGAAAAAGAAATCTTCATTCATTGTTGAAGTTGGAAAAAGAAATCTTCGTTCATTGTTGTCTATTGGTCATTTAGATTTAGTCTGATCCCAATCTTCTTTTCTACAGTGAAATCCTCCCAAATGGAATGCATCAAAACAATGCTTGTTTACAGTCTTTCTTTTAAATGGATTCGCAGAAAAAGTATAATACAATTGTTAAACATTTGGTCATTACAAAGTGACTATGTTTTAGAACTGATGTGACATTTAACTAGAATCTACGATATATATATTATATATATATATATATATATATATATATATATATATATATATATATATAATAAAAAGGCTTAAACACTAATATTCCATGGTTATAATTTATTACATTGGAATCGTAAATACGATCCAATTTATTAGACTTACAAATTCAAAAAACATTTGTAGGTCTGATGAATTTGATCGTATTGATTTGGTCATTACGAAGTGATAATTCTTTGTAACTGATATGACATTTAACGAGAATCTACGAAACATATATACATATATATATATATATATATATATATATATATATATATAAACATTTGATCATTACGAAGTGACTATTTTTTGTAATTGATGTGACATTTAACCAGAATCTACGATATATATATATATATATATATATATATATATATATATATATATATATATATATATATATATAAATCGCATCTCGGCTGTTTCAGTTGAATTATAATTTTTCTTTTTAAATTTTTCTTTTAATTTAACGACTTTTAATGTCGAATATAAGTGTTATAAAAAAATAACAATGAAGATATGTAGATATAGATTCGGTTAAAAAATCTAGACAGATGTCTGGTTTAAAGGAGTATAAATGTATACAAAAGTCCAGCTTAAACCGTAATAAGAACAGTAGATATTTGTCCGGTTTAAATTAGATCAACAAAGTATGAAAGATGTCCGTCTTTCACCAGAGTCTAAATGATTGATATGTCCGTCTTACACGAGAGGAAAATAAAATTAGACATATATTTCTTTGGCCCTGGAGTTGAAAATGTTGACATACTTCCAGTTTATACTCAGATAAGTTTGAGAGAGATCAGGTTCATACTATAGGTTTTTAATCATTTCACCCTAAGCAAGACAGGGAAGCCATTGAAACACAAAGGGTTACCGAGTGTGAAAGAATAAGAAAAAGAAACATTAAGAAGCGAGAACATTAAGAGAAGAGGAATCCAGAAGACTGCAGATAAGAATTGACATTGTATTTAAATGTTTGAAAATCAAATTTGACTTAGAAGCAAGAAGCCGGTAGAGAGTTCCACAAGCGAGGAGTGCGATAGAAGAAACTGTCAGCATAGAACTTACGGTTGCATCTAGCCAATTCAACTCTAAAATAATGAGACCTTGTTGTCAATCTTTTACTGAGCTTAAATTCATAAAGTCTAGGTACCATAGAGGAATGTTTATCAGAATAATTACCATGAAAATATTTATAGAGAAGTCACAGGGAAGTTACATTACGACGGTGGCGAAAGTAAAGCCGAAATGCTAGGTTATGATCAATAACATTGCAGATTCTTCTTTGGATTTTATCAAAATAGCAGGAGTACCCCCCCCCCAAAAAAAAGCAGACATACATCCGGTTTACAATTGAGTCAAAATGGTTTGGTTTGCACTAGAATCAAAATGCTCCATATGACGAAGAGAAATACATTGAAAATGCTTATAAACAACTCCATTATGCTAATTATTTTAGATATAGTTCTCGTCGCAAAGCTTATCGGAAGAGAGTTAGAAAAGGAAATAATATAAACAATTTCTAGCTACTAATTCAAATCACGACTACAACCGAAAATAATTTATCTGAACTTAATTTAAATTTTGTTGCGGATACATGAGACCAAGTGGAAAAGCTTTTTATTGACAACATTCTTGTCTTTCATTCTGACCTGAAGACGCCCATCTGACACACGAAGTCGAAATTCGTCATTAAAAAAAATTTTCCACTTGACCTTATTCCTCTACTTTTGTCTAGATTCTACTGTATATCCTACTAAATTATTTACAACGAAGTAAAAATATTAAGAAAGTCAATTAATGCAAAACAGAATAATAACAACCTAATATTTGAAGTAGGAAATTACACTATAAACTGTAACGATTGTCACACAAAATACATAGGTGAAACGTCTTGAAATTTAGATGAAAGAATATATGAACAAAAAAGGGATATTTTACTAAAGAACACACTCACTGAAGAGAATTCAAATTATTTGGCTGAAATGTATATAAAGAAGAACTATTTTTTTAGTCTTCCACGTTAAATTTACGTCCAGCACATCACTTTTCTTACCAAAACCACTAATACGTATTACAAAAAATAAAAAAAATAAAAAAATAAAACACTAACGATAAAAGCCAATAAAAGCTATTGAAGGCTGAAGTCGGCAAGGTTGTGTATCAAACGCCAGAAATTTAAATTTTAAACGTCCCTACATGGTCAGCATTACCATTAACGTATAATTATAACTGACGTTTGTTGTGCCTCTTTCTCTCACCCACCATATTTATAATGCCATCAACAAACATTTCTGAAGAAGTCTTTTTGAAAGTCGAAACGCGACACGTATTAGTATCCAGTATTAGTCTACTATATAAATTTTATATATCACATTCTCAAATATATATATATATATATATAAAAGTGAACGTAGAAGTCAACACGTAGAGGCGACAGTCTGTTTCATGCTAAATGCAATCGCCAGGCCATGAGTGGTCTCCTGGCCTGACGATTGCATCTAGCATGAAACAGACTCTCGCCTCTAAGTGTTGACTTCTATGTTCACTTTTATATCTACACACGCTCTATCTCTGATATTGAGCACCTTATCCCATAAATATAGCATATCTTAAGACTATATTCCTTCATATATATATATATATATATATATATGTGTGTGTGTGTGTGTGTGTGTGCTTTTTTTTTCACTACCACCAATACAAGGCCCGGGTCTTTGCAATATACTACAGCTTATATTATGGCGCCTATTGTCATCTTTCTCCTCCAATTCCTACACATGGCTGGCCAGCCCGGCACATCCTCTACGGCCTTCCACTCCGAACGATGACCCGCGAATGTACCATCTCTCCCCGAAGGCACCATCAGCATACTCTCTCTGAGAACTATTTCTTCTATTTTTTCAACAGGCTATGGTCATTTCTCTCGGTTATTGCCTGTGTTCTTCGCTAAATTTAACATAGTGGAGCCACCTGATTTTGCTGATACCTATCTTGCAGAAAATACACTTCTTGAAAAAATTTCTGAAAGATCGTATGGTTCCCAGATGATGGACGATGATAAATGAATGAATATTAACTTAATAAATAAAAATAAAAACCAAACGAGCAGCTTTAGTCACCTGCATGCAATAACATATAAATCATATGTACAAAAAAGCGAAGAAAAGTTCTCAGATGTACCAGAAAGCCTTTAAGAAATAAGCAAAACAAAAAAAAAATGCAATTCCAGTCACCTGCATACAATATGTGCAAGTGGAGAGTGAAACGTTCTCATCTCAACCTTCTTGGAAAATTCTGAAGCTTGATCATTTTGGAGAGAAGTCGATTGAAACCGAGAACGTTTCCCAATACCTCTTATTTACCAGGTTCTATGAGGATTTTCCTGAATTTGAAATTATACAATTATTGCGTTAAATTAATTAATATTAATTTATATAGTCTTTAAATTTGTTATCATTCCCTTAGAAATCGTCCCACTGGGAACGAACACTGACGCTTGCATATTCAGATTATACGTGAGGATCTCACAACAGACTCAATATCTAATTTCACACCGATGAGAGCTGATTTTTCGCCAACGCTCGTTATACATGAGTTCACCACTCGTCCCCGTATTTTTTGTTGTTTTGCTGGTGATTGATTACCGTGAACTCACATCAACATTTCAGATTCTCCTTTATATTTTACCAAGAATCTCTAAAATACAGAGCAAAAGAACCTGGCCAGCTGTGAAAGAAATATTTTATGCATGGACGAATGATCAACTTATCAATGTGTAAGATAGATTCTGGCAAAAAAAAAAAAATGTCTAGCACGACATTGTGAACCAACATTCCTAGCAGCAGACTGAGCAATGGTTTCAATAAAATCTTCCCACTTCAAGTTAGCGGGAAAAAAAGTTAGCTTTGAATTGTCGAAGAATCTCACCACGCAGCGTCTTCTTTCAGACAAGTAATATGACTTTCGTTTGCCTAGGTCAACTGCTGATGTTCTTAACGGTTATTGTTTAAAGAGCCTGCCAAGCTTTATATAAGAATAGTGAAATTCGGTCTCTTGCTTTGAATGTCTCCAAGGCTTTTGACAGGGTTTGGAATGTTGGCCTTCTTCACAAGTTGAAAGTTTACGGCAATTGTGGACGTATTTCATTTTTGATATCATGAAATGAAAGTTGAACGGGCTCCTCTTCGAGATTTAAATGCAACGTCAATCGTTATCTTCAGTTTTCTTAATTCCTGTTCTTTTATTTTTCTTTCCTTAATAAAGTCTCCTTTTATTCGTATTCTATCACACTCGGTAACTCATTGCGGCTTAGTGACTTTCATGGTTGCGAAATCATAATATACCGGGTGTAACAGCAAAATTGTCCAAATCGGGGAGCTTTCTACAATACCTTTCACAATATTAATCGTGGCAAACTACAACCCCAAAATCATATTTCTTACAGAAATACAACGCATGAAGAAAACAAAAAAAAAACAACAAAAAAACAGCAGCAATCCCCGGAAAAGTGGTTCCCGCCTCTCTGCTGATTTCTCGTGTTGCTGAAAGTCGGACACAGGCGAATATTTCTTTTCAAGATTCGGTTTAGTCAAAATGCTTATTAATATATAATGAATATCATCAATTTTATTGGCAAAATTTTTATCATTTTTTTTGTCTTTTTATTCCCCGAATTTCATTAACCGGACTACTAAATCCACACACACACACACATACATACATACACACGGGGTGAAATCGGTAAACTGTTGCCATTTCATATTTTTAATTTCGCGCAAGTGCGTTGTTTCTAATTTTGTCGACTGCACAGTATACTAGGGGCAGTTTGGTCACCGTGTCTGCGAGAAAAAGAACACTATGGCGCAATTCACTTCGCTAGAAATTTTAAACGCCATGCTATACTGCTAGGCATTCGCGTCGGAATACTTGAAAGAAAGGTTGCTAGGAAAATATAAATTAATCAAACGCACACAAACACACACACAGACATACATCTATCTATCTATCTATCTATCTATCTATCTATATATATATATATATATATATATATATATATATATATATATATATATATACAAATAAGAGAAAGAACAGATGGAGTAAAATTCCACTGTTCGTCTCATTTACTTTAAAAAAAGGGTGCTCAATACAAAATAGAGCAATAGATTATTATTATTTTTGTGAAAAGAGATTATAAGAAAAACGTTTTTATTATAAGTTTTAATAATAATAATAATAATAATAATAATATATATATATATATATATATATATATATATATATATATATATATATATATATATATATGAAACTTTCTTGGTCTGTCATATATAACGAAGTATGTTTAAAACAGTTACTGCTATAGGGTTTTGGAGTTAGACCTACATAACCCTGCATATTCTGAAACTACATTACCCAGGGTACTTGGATAAGTAAATTTCATTTTGATCAAAGTGGTTCCAAGGTGGTAGGGAGCAAAGTATCCCCCCATACACACTAAAAATCATTTTCTATTTCATATAATTTAAATTTAAGAAAGGGAATGACTCTTTCGATACTTGTATAAGTATATATCATTTTGATCAAAGGGGGTCTCGGGTGAGGGGCAAAACCCTCCACTGAATTTTTTTCCCCTTTGATTTAATATAAAATTTAAATTAGAAAAATGGAATGACTCCTATTCAAAATTTAGAAGGAGAAAGCCAGAAGATGGAGGTCACATTGCCAATATCACTGAGTAATATTGAAATGCATCATTTCCCCTCACAAATTATAACAATGATTTAAAATCAATAATTTCTTACAATAAAATGTGTTACCCGCAGCAAGGCACGGGTAATTCGTTTAGTACACACACACACACACACACATATATATATATATATATATATATATATATATATATATATATATAGATAGATAGATAGATAGATAGATAGATAGATAGATAGATAGATATTTTATATAATGATTTTGGAAAAGCTTTTTGTGCCAAGTAAACTGCTCAGGTATCAATATCATTATTATCAGATATGGAAGTGAATATTAAACGAGATTCCCGATTTTTGACAACCAGCGAGAGTCGAAGGCGCGACATTAAAGGCAGCTGGCAATCTCAAGAGATTAACGCGGCAAGACGAGATGAACGAGATTGCATCATTGTTTGCCGAATTTTCTTTCTCGACACGTCCCAGTCAGAAAGCTAATAGCGCGTTCAGAGACACATTTGGGATATGATCCGTCAGGCTGCTATGATGCTGGCGATAAGCCATTACGACAAGATACGGCATGTCTGAAGTGAAGGATAAAGCGTAACAAATCCAAGCCGAAAAAATGATTATCAAGTGGAATGCCGATGAGAAGATAAAGTGTTCTTGGGTACAACGATTACATACAACTATTAACCGCCTGCTAGCATTGGTAGCTTTCTATGTATGTTTAAATGGTCCTAATTGAGCTATGCTCTGAGTGATGTAACGTTTTCTTGATAAACATGTAGTGGTATGTTCAATATAATTATTTACTCTACTTGTAGAAATTACGACCATAATAACCTCATCTACATGTTAAACAGAATGGAGGCATTAATAATGAAAAAGAATAACCAACAATCAATAATATCAACTATCGACCATATTTGAAAAAAAAAACTAAGCATTCTCATCACTATAGATATCAATCAGTCATGTGCCATGCGTGACCCTGCTATTTACCCATAGCTGGAGTTAGAACAAGAGGATTCATACCTTTCCCAAGGCTATTAGCACGTAAGTGAATATCAGTAAGTTACGTGCCATGCGTGATACACGCTTAGGCGGTCATGTATCTTTCGATACATGACTGACGAGGCAGATTTTTTTTTCTCGCAGTAGGTTGACATTTCTTTTTGCAATAGAGCAGTTGCTATCCAAGGCTATAGAACCCAGTTTGTCCTGCTACTTACCCGTAGCTAGGGGTAAGCGTATTAGGTAAGCATAAGGTATTAGCACGTAAATGAATATAGTGGATTCGACTGGATTTCGAACTCGACTCTCCGATTCCTCAGTCCGAGCCACTATCCTCTATATATCCTATATATATATATATATATTCTAAATATTTAGTTAAAATAGTTGATAATAATTACTGGCATAGCCGAAAGCTCTAAGATATATAGAATATTTGGAAAATTTTTACACATTTTATGTCCAGAAAAGAAATGACTTATGCGAATACAAAAGCTGAATAATAATAAAAAAAAAAAATTAATTGCAGTCAGTCGTCTTTAATGAACTATTAGGTTGGTGACAAAATAATGACGTAATAATGTCGTTTTTTGACATTAAAAAATACGCCAAAAAACGACATTATTACGTCATTATTTTTGCACCAACCTAATATGTATATATATATATATATATATATATATATATATATATATATATATATATATATATATATATATATATATATATATATCATTTCATAAGAAATTAATTAAATCCGACAAATATTTAATATAGTCTCTCTTTATACGTTGTTTTTTATGTATACACTTATTAAAGTAAATACTCTGTGCCTTAATTAAACTAATTAATTACATTTATCGGGCTGAATGTTCGAGAATTTTAAATGTAAGTGTGACGTGGCACAAGACCGAATGTATGGGGCACCCAGTGAGGATTGAATTCACTAATCTGTCGCAATGGTTCTAACGAGACAAGTGTGCTAATCATTACCGTACGTCGAGGTGTCCAAATTTAAATGTTATGTAAGGTAAATTTAAGCATTTTTTTAAATAAGTGTATCCAGAAAAAATTACTCTGTCCCCCCACTAGGACAAGATGTGACACAAGGTCTATTTTTAGGTGGGGCCCGAACGTGTACGCCTGGAACAGGAACAAAAATTCCCCTCAGCCCGCGCAACCATCGGTTGCGCTGGCCTCGGTGCGAGCACCGATCCCTCCCTCTTGTGCAATGGGAGGGCGCGGCCTCGGACAGCTGTTCCCCAGAGCTGGGCACCTCTTCAGTATAATTTTCCTCAGTTGCCCCTCTGTCCTTTAACAGATAAGCCCCTGAGCGCACTCTGTCCAAGGACAGAGACACAACTGTGAGATGATGTGTACCTACTCAAAAAGAGTAACGTACACATTAACAACAACGTGTTTCATGCTTAAACGCAATCACCAGGTCATGTGTGTTGTGCTTTGGCTCGAGTATTTATATATGCTATTACACAGTGCATTATGGGTAGATGCTCTATCGCATTATCCTAACGGTTATTGGGTGGTCAGTAATGTGTATGTTTCTAATTATTGTTCAAAGTATTGTTAGTGTTTGTTTACTTTTTATTCATTATTGATTACTTAATTACCTGTGGATTATTATTATTATTATTATTATTATTATTATTATTATATTTACCTGTGTTTATGTGTGCATTCGTAGTCGTTAATTTGGTTAATATTTACTTAATTTGTTTATTTAAGATTTCCTATTTTATTTCTTTGAATTTATATATGCACACTAAACTAAGATAATGTAATATACTTTAGCCAAAACCAATACTTTAAACTAAACAAATGAGATACCCAACTCTAGCATAAAATACCAAATAAGACTTTGACTTTGCTCACTATAATTCAACATTGACCAGCGCATATGCTGCACATGCGCATGAACGAGGGATGCTGGGTAAATTATTATTATTATTATTATTATTATTATTATTATTATTATTATTATTGTTGTTGGATTAAAAGAAAAAGTAAAAGAATCTAAAGAAATCGGGTAGGCAAAAAAAAAAAAAAAATGAAATTTAAAATTCTCAACATCACCTCGTTCGTGCTCATGTGTAGCCGGACCAAAATAAGGAATTTTTATCCGATTAAGTCATAAAAGACGAAACGCTTCACAAGAAAACTTTTTTTCCACATTGCGATACATTTTCCCTCAATATTGTTCTGGATATATAAAAATATATATCTTTATATATATATATATATATATATATATATATATATATATATATATATATATATACACACACACACACACACATATATATATATATATATATATATATATATATATATACACACACACACACAAATATGGGATAAGAACAAATGGAGTATAATTCCACTGTCTGGAGCATTTACTTTATTACACCAGTTATTTACCATCGCCTGAGAAGGCACAATTTTAGTGCTGAAACATGAAAGCTATTGTGTAGGGAATTTAACATGTCTTTGTTTTAATCTCTCTCTCTCTCTCTCCCCCCCCACACACACACACAGAGACACACACACACACACACACACACACATACATATATATATATATATATATATATATGATGAATTTATTTGTAATTTTGTACTCTTATTCATTTAAATTGTAAACATTTTCTTTTTCTCATGTTAGTGCGTCTTTTGTATGGTTATCTGTGTTTGGCTGAACCGGTCTATTAATGATCTTGATTTTTTCCAAAGATTTAAAACAAGAGCTGCTTTTAGTTCAGTTTTTACAAAGCGACAGTTCATGAATTTGTTGAAGTGTCAATTGTGAGTTCAATCCCTAACCCGGACAGTGAGTACTTGGGCTTATCGGAAACTGGACTAGGAGAAGGACAAGTCTGAAATCAAAACCAGCGGGCCTTGTGACACGTTTGGGGACCTTGTGACAAGTAGCGCTCCAGGTCTGTTTGATTCTGCACAAAGCCTTCACCTCTATAATCAAATCAAGCTGTTTGACCCTCATACGTCAAATATGATGAGAGAGTCCACCATATATATATATATATATATATATATATATATATATATATATATATATATATATGTATGTATGTATGATTTGAAAACGAATAGTTTATAGGTTTTTTAAAACTAGCAGAGCTCATTTGTTCGGACACGGTTAAAGTGATTACAAGGTTTTGGTGTTTTATAATTTTTGGTACAGCATTCTTTTAGGAATCCCAAAATGTTTCTTGGATTGACCTGTTCGGAAAGGTTCTTCAGGTTGTCGACCTGGTAATGGTTGGGACGGATTTCATTGAAATCAATGCATTTCATCAATATATATTCCGCTGTAAATGGCGCATGATAGCCAACACAGAATGGAGAATCTTCTCCTTTATTCAGATATGAATGTGTTATACATGTGTGGCCTATGTGGAATGGAGCAAGGGTTACTTTCTCCTTTCTCACTTTTCTGTAACTCTGGTAGGTCTTGATCGTTGATTGAATCTTTTTTAGTTTATTGTTAGTGCAGTTATACCAGAGTTTGACATTTATTTGTTATAGACCAATTATTAGGTTGGTGCAAAAATAATGTCGTTTTCTCACATATGTTACTACGTAAGAAAACGTCATTATTTTTTTTTAAATATTTATTGGTTTCAAATTAGTGTATGTAGTTTTGGTGTTTGTTTTGATACTGTATAATGATCTTTTGTCGACTTTATTCACTTATTTGTTTCAACGAAAGCTTACATGGTTCAGTATCCAACAGAAGATGATCATCTTTGTGGCACAAAGGTTGTTGATTCTGTTACTGATATAATGCAACATGCGTACCCCTGTGTTCCCCCTCTCTGGAATGTGATTGGCTGGTGTCCGTCATAAATACCGACGGACGTGTGGGAGAGTCAAAGAGCCTTAGTCTAAGAGCTAAGTCTATAACGACGCCCATTGGACTACGCCATTGATCTACACTTCTTACCTGCGACTACGACGCGTACCAGTCGATTACTGCTACCGTATTCTACTTGGTTATAGTAGCCAAAACTACTTAGCTACTTCGTTCAAATAGATCCCTTTCCGGGACATTTGGATAATTAGTGGATTTCTCATAATTTCATCTTGTAGCGTTCCCAGTGAGGATTTTGAGTCTGTATGTATCATGAATTTGTTTGACCTGCTGTTTTTGATTATGTTCAGTGCCAGATCAATGGCTGTTAACTCAGCAGTGTAAATTCATGCAGTCCTTGGCAGCCTCTTTGTGTATTCTTTTCTGCCATAGATGTCATCAATTCCCACTGCATCTTCATCTTTAGATCCATCTGTATATATATATATATATATATATATATATATATATAAATATATATATATATATATATATATATATACATAAGTCTGAATAGTGGTCTTGTAAGTTTTCAAATGCACCTGAAATATAATTGGGTTTGTTCTGTTCTTTGAACATTTTGGCAAATCAAGTATAAAACCTGGTTGTTTCAATTGCCAGAATAAGGTTTGGGAGATGATTGACTGGTGTATGTGACTAAAGTCCATTTTCATTTCACTAGTTAGCTCACTAGTACGGAGGCTGAAGTGTTAGTAGATAAAGATAAATAGGATCTGTTCTAAATTCCTCGAAAGTTATCGCAAAGCACCAAATGAAGGCCGGACGGCCCAACGGCCAAAACGTTATGAAAATAACAACAAAGATGAGGACATTGGTCCGCAAATATAAATAGATTTTGCTGGGTTTTATAAGTCTGCATTTTGGGTTAGCTCCGAAGTTTTATGATCTTTAGTGTGTTAAACGCTTGAGGTTTAGCTAGGCTGTTTATACGATCAGCTTATTTGTTTTCTTTGACCTCAGGATTAAATTCCTTTTCAGCTGTTTTTGCCATTTTATATGTTTTTTACCATGTTTTTTCTTGGGTATATTGTTGTACTGTTGGAGGTTTTAGCTTGTATATGTTTCTAGTTTTATCGTCGGAGACAAATATCTTGTGCGAATGTCTTATTTTGTTTATGTCATCAAAGTTTTATTTAGGATTCTTTTACGTCGTTTTAAAATTTTATGTGTCTGATTATGTTCGTTAGGTCCGTCGTGATGTTATCGAGTTCGTTGTGTTGGAACACGCAGATATTCTGCTGTTTTGAATCAGTAATCTTCTTTGTCTTTAGCGCTTTTGTCATCTTCAATAAACTACATCCGACAGCAAGGTCTCTAATTGTGAGATTGAAGATTTTGAGGAGTGTGGAGTCACCTCTTAATTGTCGTTGTCCCCAGGTCTTCACTGACCCAGGGTGGTAGCACCTATTAGGGTCCAAGATATGGGTAAATAATGAATCCCCAAAGAAAATGTTGTAGAGTAGCTAGCACCCCTTCAGTAATCTACCAGATGGCCTGGTTCGTAGCCTTAAATAGTCTACGATTAAGGACTTCAACAAGTTGATTAATAAGTTGATACTACGCTGATTAATATTTGGATTGATCTTACTTTGTTTGGCTATACAGCATTTGAACCTCATCTATTCCTTGTAAGTTGTCTTGTTAATTGTTTTGTAACTTATTGTTCTGTGTTCTTTTGAAAGTATAAATATATTAAACACTCATTCTTCTCTGTGCATCATTCACCTCGACAATACAACACAAAACCAAAACACTATGAAAGTATAAGAATACATTTTTATAGCAAAAATACCAGCAATACTTTTTATATAAATAAATTATCAACAATACCTATTTATGCTAAAATAACCAACAATTCCTATCTATAGCAAAATGATGAATAATACATTTTATCTGTAGTTGAAGGCAATTACGTTCAAAATATTTAGATTTCGGCATTAAATAACCCATAGAGGTGTTGATATGCTGCTAAACAAAATCAACGAAATCATCTTTCCCATTTAAGAAGAAGGGTGTTTTCCATATCATTATTTTTATGAGACTCGTTTTTTTCTATTGGTTTTAATTTGTATATTGATCTTATTAGGATGGAAATATATTTTTTTAGGGAATACCATATATTTCCACGTATAAGCCGAACTATAATATAGATAAGACGAGACCCAAAATCTAGGTATATTGTCATGGTTTTATTTGTTATCCGGAGTATAAGACGACCGACTGGGACCAATATGACAAAACTGTAAATGACGATGGCTATGATGAGCTCTTTGCAACAGATTGTGATGATCATAGTAATCTTGAAGGGATTTAATTATGTATATGGGTGTCTTATGTTTTGTATTCTGTAATGAGGAATAAAGATTTTATAACATTTTAAATGTTTTAATGGTTAACATCAGAAAAAATACCTTCTCAGAACAATGAGTGAGTGAGTTTTCCGGGCAGCAGTACCTTCGTAATCAGCATTAGACTCATACAACTGTTTCTGAATCATCTACACTGTTCTCAGATTGACACCCAAACACGCTGAAATGCTAGTATTGGATCTTCCGGTGCAAATGTCAAGGAGTACAGCATGTCGTTTTCAAATTTCTGGCGGAGTGTCATAGTGCTCCTTTTCTCACAGACGGTGACCAACTGACTCTACTATAATGTGCAATCGACGAAATAAAAAAAAACAAACAACGCACATGCACGAAATAATCTATCTATTAGGTTGGTGCAAAAATAATGACGGTTTTTGACGTATTTTCTAACGTCAAAAACCGTCATTATTTTTGCACCAACCTAATATCTATCTATCTATCTATCTATATATATATATATATATATATATATATATATATATATATATATATATATATATTCCACCACGGTTGCACGACTCGGAGTTTCATGCACAATGCAATCTTCAGGTAGTGAGTAGAGATTGACCGTTACATAACATAAATCTTAATAGAAATGTCTAGTTAACTCAATGCTGGCTAAGTTCATATCTTATACGGGGATTATGGGGTTTTATTTAAATGATGTGCGACATCTTATATCTATATCTATATCTATATCTATCTATCTATATATATATATATATATATATATAATGCATTTCTTCTTCTATATACTGTGTCCCTTTAGGACGTGTGCGATCATGGCTCTCCCCGTCTTACTCGCTTCTGTAGCCCCAAATAACGTTTGTCTTTTCTTTATCTCGAAATCACTATTTTGCCAGTCATTCACACAAGCTCATTATGTGGGTCATGAGTTTCTTTCCTCTGTTAATCTTGCCTTCATTGTGTCTTGTGAGTGTCAGATTTTCAAAACCGTCTTTCCTCATTATGTGCCCTAGAAATTTCAACTCTCTTTTTTCTGACTCTAAGAATAGGTGTCCTCTTTGCTTCCATTATGCATATACTTCTGCGAAAAGAACAGCTGGGTCGGCATCAATTCCTTCTTCAAATGCTGACCCTGGGGGTCAGGCATGATTTCATGGCTGAGTCATCATTACGACTAAACCAACGTTCTATCTTTCTTGTCGATATTTCCTCCTTTTCTTCTCGTTGACTCTTTCCCCACCGACTTAAAAATACCCCCTTTGACACACTTTAACTTGTCAACAGTTTCCGAATATTTTTTTAACCTGTTTCCTTTCACACTCATTATATTCTCCTTTCGCTGAACACATGTTGATTCTTTTTACTTCCATCGTCAAAATGTCTAGCAAATTAATTAAATAATGACGACAACGGTTACATGTCCTTGGTTAACGACTTCCGGATTTGCTTTTGTTTTCTTTTCTCTTTTCCTTGCCTTTGGCTTCTTTACATTTCCGATTATAACTTTATGATTTCTTTTTACTGAAGAGTTCAACAAATCCAAACTATGACACCATTTTATTTTCTTACTTTCTCACGCCTGCCTTTTTAATATCTTACTTGGACTGATTTTTTTTCTTTTACAAAAATATGAACGAAGCCTATTCTGACTGACAAATTGTTATTTTTGTCCGAAAACAATGGGTTTAGATGTCGCATATATCTGCTTGTCTTTATGTTTGCAAAAAAGATTTTAAAAGATATTTACCCGGGAAAGAACCGCTCCTACTTTTTGACAAGAAGACGTACCGCCTACATTTTTATCAGTTGCCATATGTATAATGTATAATGTTTAAATTTTTTTTATTTATTTACATTCATATTCGTTCTGTTTGTGCGTGTCAGTATAACTCTATCTAATAATGTCCGACTCTCTTAAATGAAGCATTATCAGTTATTAATATTTCCCTAGCATTTCTTTCAACTTATTTCTTTTGCTTTTTATTGAAATTTTTCATTCTTCTATGATTGATTAACGATGCAGATAAGAAATAAATAAGCTTCTGGAGGGCCTCGCTAATCCTAATCCTTCACAGAACGATGTCTTTTCGTAGCAGCTGCCTTAGGCTACAGAACATATTCTGCTGTATTCATGGCTCTTCACCTCCCTCTATGCCTTGCAGCTCTCAACAAGTTCCTTCCCTCTGTTTCCTCCCCCAGACCACATTCTGTTATTCACTTGCTTAAATCCACAAGGTATGTCACGCATTGTTTTCCCTTGTCTTTCTTTCCCTTTATTCGACTCGTGAGTATCAGATTCTCCAGACCCGCCTTCCTCATTATGTGTCCCAGAAACCTCAGCTGCCTCTTCCTGATGTTAAATATAAGCCTTCTCCTTGTTTGCAACTCCTCTAAAATCTCATCCTTGCTCACACGCTCGGCCCATGATATCCTTAGCATGCTTTTGTAGAACCAAATCTCCGACGCTTCGAGTCTCTTCTTCATCATTGAGGAAGACGTTCAACATGTATAAAAGTAGGTTTGCTTTCAAATATAAACATTTGATAAATAAGTGTATAAGGTCTCTTAAGTCTCTTAACTTATTGGCAATTATATATATATATATATATATATATGTGTGTGTGTGTGTGTGTGTGTGTGTGTGTGTGTGTGTTTATACGTTCTTTTTATAGATGCAAATATTTAAGTAAATGATCTGTTTATAGTAAACAGTATTAACAACATTTCCGGCCTGAATGCCCTAGAAATCTTCATAGAAAATATGCGTCCTCCGACAGTAATCGAACCTGTATCCTATATGGAATCTGCTCAATGCGTATCCAAATGTAAACAAATGACGTCATACATTATGAAATGGACAAAGTCTGACAATTATTTTTTAAAGACATTTTTTATGTTTATACGTTCTTTTTATACATACAAATATTTAAGTAAATGCTCTGTTTGATCAGATATAAATGAATGAGAGAAAATCTTGGAGAATTGTGTTTAAAAACAGTAAAATCAACCTTCCTAACTGAACGCTCCTCTGTGGTCCAATCGGTTAAAGCACGTCAGGCTATATGACGGTTCCGTATAGAATACAGGTTCGATTTCTGTCGGAGGACGCATATTTTCTATGAAGATTTCTTGGATATTCAGGCCGGTAAATGTTGTTAATAGTGTTTATTACAAACAGAGCAATTATTTAAATATTTGTATCTATAAAAAGTATGTATAAACAAAAAATATCTTAAAAAAATAAACGTCTGATTTTGTCAATTTCATACACACACACACACACATATATATATATATATATATATATATATATATATATATATATATATATATATATATATATATATATATATATATATATATATATATATATATATATATAGATAGATAGATAGAGTTGGTGTTATGAGTAGTGGTAGTATAAGAAAGCAATGGATAAAAGATGGTCTAAAACGTGGATCTATTTTTTTTAGTTGAAGTGTACAAGAAAACTCGAAAATGCATGTAAATTCAAAGAAAAAAATATTCTGCTCCTAAAAAAAAAAAACCAAAGAGCCTCTACAAATAAAATGCTGCCACAAGTAATTCCTTACGCAAAAAAAAACCCTTTCCTCTAAAGATTTCCTTAATAAAAACACCAGAAATATGTCTTTCACTTATAGAAAGATTATATAAAAATAATAATAATAATAATCTCAGAAAAAAAGAAAAAAAGAAAATGGAGTCGTGTAAGCAACAATGGAGAAATAAGTAATGAAAATAAATAAGGCACGTTTGTACATCCTTTTTGACTTGTATTGTCTGCTAGTTTGTTTGTTTTTTACAAGGCCCGGGAGTCACTCGAGGTAGGTGGACATTTCTGCGTATAGGAAGGGAAGATAAACGTTAACTCTAGACTTGAGTAGTTTAAGATTGTGGTGATCGGAGAAACATTCTGTAGGAAGTCGATTCCACCGGGTAGTGCTTCACGGGAAGAAGCTGCTCGAATGGAACTTCTCACCGATGAAATACGGAGGGAACCTCGTGGTTTGCCACGATGTAAGTGGTATGGCGTGTCGTTGCCGTAGCAGTTTGACTTGGCGGGGCCAGGGAATGTAGTTCGTTCGAGCACTTGCCGTCGAAATAGAGATAGAGCAGCGAGGCTTAGATACATCCCGCCTGTGGGAGAGAGTTTGAAGGGTGTAGAATAGTTCATCAACCGCAAGGGCTTGGAGACTCTAATACTAACATATTAACGCACTTATGTCAATCGTTATCTTTACTTCTTAATTCTTATTATTTTATTATTCTTTTTTCATATACTCTCCAACACTCAGTAACACCTTGTGTCTTAGTGACTTTATTGCCTTGCTCGAGGTGAATGGATTAAAAAAAATTCCCTAATAAGTGAATATCATAATCAACATTCTAGCTTAGTAGAGGTGAATTAAACCAAAATGTTATGAAACTTACTAATTATTAAATACAGAAGGTATATATATATATATATATATATATATATATATATATATATATATATATATATAGGGCCAGCTTCTGTATTTAATAGCTAACATTCTCTCAGACACACACACAAACACACACACATATATATATGTATATATATATATATATATATATATATATATATGTATGTATATCTCACACGCACACAAACACACACACACATATATATGTGTAAATATGTATATATCACACACACACACACACATATATATATATATATATATACATACATACATACATACATACATACATATATATATGTCTGTGTGTATATATATATATATATATATATATATATATATATATATATATATATATATATATATATATATATACATACATTATGAAGAAACAGTATACAAACAGTATGAAGAAAAATACACGGAAAAACAAACAAAAATCGTAATATGCAATTATGCTGTTTTAATGACAAACCTACATATACATTTTGGATTAAAATAAAATTATTTTCATTTTTCATTCAAAATACTCTATTTTAGAAATACGTTTTCACAACATCACCCACGTGACGCCGACGTGATCATATTGAAACGGAACGCTGATCTTGAAGAATTTCAGTTATCTGTTTTGATTAGTCTTACTCTTATGTCCATCGTCTTTTCATGTTGAATTGAATATAGTCTAATGTTAATAATGTTTTATGAATATGTCCTGAAGATGGTCTACTAGACCGAAACGTCCGACGTTGACATTATATTAACATTAAAACAGCATAATTGCATATTAGGATTTTTGTTTGTTTTTTTCGTATATTTTTCTTCATATATATATATATATATATATATATATATATATATATATATATATATATATATATATATATATATTGTAATATAGCTGCAACATATGGTCCAGTGCACCTGCTATTTGCCTTGCTCTCCTTGATAAAATCTAAAGATGGTCTTATTGGTCCCGACCTGGTTTCAGTTACTTTATCAAAACCGTAAGATTGCCTCTCTGTGTCTTTTCTATGAATACTTTCATGGCAATTGTTCGTGTATGCTCCTCTAATGACCAATATAATTGATTGATATTTTGATTAATCAGGAACACAATTCCTTCTTGGACATTTAAATTCGTAAATAATATCTGTTCTATTTAATTTTGATCTAAGATGTGAATTATTATTTTTAACTATAAGATTGGTGGCTTTAAATTTTTTGTAATAAATAATTAGTCTAATTTTTTGCTTTTGTTTACGAGTGCTGTGCTTTTTTTTATAATGTTCTTAAGTCTAATTTCATCTTGTTTGTAATTATCATTCATCTGATTTTTATAAAAAAAATATTAATGCTATTATTTATGTTTGTATTCTCATCGTTGCTATTAGCTACCTTAGATAGACCTACCGGAACCTATTCGCAACATACTTGTTGACAAAACAAATATAATAACATCATCTACATGTAAAAACGTCTAAAAATAATGGACGCCTTATTAATAAAAGCAAAAACTCTGTACTCTATAATATCAGGTATGAACACAATATGTTGACTGTGTTTTGAAAATAAAACAATCAATAATAAATACATTCATACATACATACAACAATCCTTTTCTAGTTAACAGTAAATATATTCCATTTATGAAAATGGCTAAATGTATAGCCGAAAGAGCTCGGAAAAATAAAACATTTGAATAGATTTTGTATAAGTTGTCTAATGAAAAGAATGTATATATAGATAATATTAGCGGTCAATATATATATATATATATATATATATATATATATATATATATATATATATATATATAAATTTTCAAGAAGATAGAATCCAGGCCGAATTCAATGTCCAGGGCAGAGTATGAATATAATATAAAATGCTCAAACACTAATATTCCATGGTTATAATTTATTACATTGGAATCGTAATCATGGCGCAATTTATGACCAACAAATTTAAAAAGAAATCAGAAAATGTAACCCTTATTTATCTCACCTTTTAAAACTTTTCTCTGTTAAATTTTAATCCCCACTTTCATCTTTAGGCCTTCCTGTTCTTCTTTCTTCTGTTACACCCTCTCTCTAAAGCTTTCATACATTTCCCCCTCACACTTGTTTCCCACTCCCACACATACACTCTCACTAAAATTTTGTTTTTTATACCTGGAGTTATATTTTTTATTGTTATTTTTTATGTATACACTTATTAAAGTAAATCCTCTGTTAATCGGTATAAATTACATTTATCGGCTTGAATGTTCGAGAATTTCAAATGTAATGGTGATTTTCTAAGCATAGCTTAGATGTGGCACTAGGCCGAATGTATAGAGAACCCAGTGAGGATCAAATTCACTAATCAGATGTAATGGTTCTAGCAAGACAGGTGTTCTAACCATTACACTATGTCGAGGTGTCCAAATTTAAATATTATGTAAGTTACCTGTAAGCATTTTTTAAATAAGTGTATCCATAAAAAATAACGTATGAAAAGTATATATATATATATATATATATATATATATATATATATATATATATATATATATATATGTGTGTGTGTGTGTGTGTGTGTATGTATCTATTATAAAAGGCTCGAACACTAATATCCCATTGTTGTAATTTATTACATTGGAATCGTAATTACGATCAATTACATGAAACCTACAAATTCAAAAAGTATTTTGAATTTGTTGGTCTGATGATTTCGATCGTGATTACGATTCCAATGTAATAAATTATAACCATGGAATATTAGTGTTTGAGCCTTTAATATTATATATATATATATATATATATATATATATATATATATATATATATATATATATGGGGGGTTGTATATTTGCACATTTGGCTCAAATCATACTAGAAAACCCGTGCGCATCCATCGGTTGCTGAAACACTATAACCCATTCTTTTGTGCCGATATAACCCCAAAAGAGAAATCTAAATTCTTCACAGGTTTTCAATGGACCGAATACATTTTCTTTTGAACAAACTGTTCGTCTCTGTAAGAGAGAATATTTTATGTTTTTGTCGAAGGGAAGAATCGAAATCTGGCTTAAACTTTTCTGCCTTTTCAAAACAGGGAAAAGAAATTATTTTGTTGACAAATTTGTCAGGGTTTTTTGCTATCTTCCTTTTGGTCTTAAGGGGTACAATTTGATTTAAAATTCCTTCTGTCTTCATGCATTTTACGTGTCACAGAAAGAAAAAAAAGGTACGAAAATTCTCTTGTTATATTCCAGTATTGGGCCTTTCCCTCAAGAGAATTACAGAGAAAAACAAATTCAATTTTCGCGTTTCCTTTAATACGCACGCAATCATCATCCCGAAAATAGGTGGAGCTAAGATGTTTCTAAATCAAACCCGATTCCTTTTTGGAGTATACATTGAAAGGAGGAGGCAGTTAGCTCTTCTTTCTTTCTTTCTTTCTTTCTTTCTTTCTTTCTTTCTTTCTTTCTTTCTCCTTACCTTCTTCTTCTTCTTCTTCTTCTTCGTATTCTTCGTATTCTTCGTATTCTTCGTATTCTTCTTCGTATTCTTCTTCTTCTCTCAAAATTGTAAGAAAGCAGGCGTTATTATTTTTACATCGAAATCGCTTGCTTTAATCATTTTTGAAACCAACAATATCTTATTTACACTATTTACGTTGTTTGGACTGTTATTTTCATTATGTTGCCATATTCAAGACATTTCGGCCGTTGTACGCTCCGGCCTTCTTCAGGTGATTAGAATTTCGAACTGAACCCTTTATTTGATTCACCGGGATTGATTGTTCTAGTTCCACGTGCCATGCCTCTTCTGGGTATCTCAGTATCAGTTATCTCCCTTAAACTCAACTCCCCAAGTTTTTGTTCCCCTCTACTGTAGCCAGGTA
>OZ010593.1:57951379-57953879 GCA_963932145.1 Acanthosepion lycidas
CATTTTTAGCCATTCTCAGTTCAGTACAGGTTTATTTATCAGATCAACCCATAAGTTCTGTCCGAATTTTGAATAAATAAATCAAGTGACCAAATGTTACATTTAATTACAGATTCCATAAACAGTCTATTTTCCCTGATTATCTATGACTTCTTCCCATCAAGCTTACTAATTCCATTACTGTAAAATTCTTTTGGCTTTGATTCGAAGAACTCACAAATGTCAGTTTTAACCTCTTCCTGTGTTACAAAAGCTGTTTCTTCCAAATGATTCTGTAAGCTACGAAACAAATGCTAGTCTAAAGGAGCAAGACTGGGAGAATAAGGTGGATGAGGAATTTTCTCTCAACCAAGTTCTTCGATCTTGTGTGACGTGATTCTTGCTGTGTGCGGTCGCGCATTGTCCTGATGAAACATCACCTCTTTTCGATTCACTAAAGCAGGTCTTTTTTCCTCAAAGCTTGGTTCAAACGCTCTAACTTCAATCTTCTAGGAATCTCGTACATTCATAACTGCTCATGTGTATCGAATATAAACAAATGACGTCATATATTACGAAATGGACAAAGTCCGATAATTTATTTATTAAAGACATTTTTATGTTTAACGTTCTTTTTATAGATACAAGTATTTAAGTAAATGTTCTGTTGATAATAAACAGTATTCAGGCCGGTAAATGTTATTTAATAAGTTTATAAACAGTAAATTCGAGCTTGACTACCGAACGATCCTTGGTGGCCGAGCGGTCAAGGCACGTCAGCGTAAATGATGGTTCCGTATAGGATGCGGGTTCGAATCCTGTCCAAAGACGAATATTTTCTGTGAAAATTTCTCGGACATTCAGGCCGGTAAGTGTTATTTAATACTGTTTATTATAAACAGAGCATTTACTTAAATACTTGTATCTATAAAAAGAACGTTAAACATAAAAAAAGTCTTTAATAAATAAATTGTCGGACTTTGTCCATTTCGTAATCTGTTCCTTGCTTTTTACGTTCCTTACGTCTGTTGGACGGTCTGTGAGTTTCCCTTTTTCTATTTTAAAACTCTTGTGGAACTATTTATTTACATCCCCCCTCATTCGATTTTAATTCATATAATTAAAATTTGTCTTTTAGTCGAGTTCCACCTTTCCCTCCTCTTTTACTTCATTAAGTGTGTCTTTGTATTCATTTATATCTAATATTGCCAACGAACATCTTTGAAAAAGCGTTGGTCTAAAGGTACCTTAGGTATGACGTCCATTTTGTTTAAGGCTATATATCAGTTCTTTGGGTACAAGTCTCTGTAAAAAAAAAAAAATAATAATCCCTTACTATAAAGGTAATTTACATTAACCAGAAAAAAGGCTTAGACAGAAGCGTCTATCTTTTTAAATTTGGCTTTTTTTTTAATGTAACTATAACAACAAAAATATTTCGATTTCATTTTTGCCTTGAAAAAGTCGGAAGACAAAACGCGTCGGCAAAATCTAAATTTTTTTTTGCTATTGTTATTTTATACCATATATATATATATATATATATATATATATATATATATATATATATATATATATATAATTTTTGTGTATGAGTCACCACGTACTTACTTTTTGGTGTTTGCGTGTGTGCTTTTAATTCTTGAAATGTTAGCGTAATTTAAGTCTGCATTAAAAATTGGATACATTAGTTTATTTTAATTGCATGATAAATATGGCGAATTTGGGAAATGAATGCGTAATGTTAGCTGTCATCATCTGCTTGTGTTTGCTTCTTACATTCTTTTATGAATATTGGTGATGTGAAAAATTAGAATCGTATCTAAAAGACTAAGTAAAATATATTTTTTAAGCATTTCACCCCAAGCAAGGCGGGAAGCCACTAGCACGCAAGGGGTTATAGAGGATTTGGAGCAAGATCAGATAGGAGTGATAGAGGAAAGGATGAGGAGAAGGGTAGTGGATAGATCAAGGCATCTGGAGATGTCGATTGACATTACATTTCAATAGTTGGAGATTATAGCTATCAGGGAAACAGGAATAGGGAAGGGAGTTCCACGGGCGAGAGGTGCGAGATATGAAACTATTGGACTAGAAGAGGCGATTACATTTAACAGTTTCAACAGTGAAAGAGTGAGGGCGGGATGCCAACCTCGTAGGACGCTTGAATTCGCGAAGTCTGGGAACCAGCGAAAGCAGATCATCGGAGCAATTACCGTGAAATGAACGAACAGTAAATTTTTACAAAGAAAAATTTCAACAATAAAAACAAAACATGGAGCAAACTAATTGAATGTCGTCCAAAAACACCTCCAGTTTACGGCTTGTCGAAAACACCTAAAGCCTACAATAGTAATTAGATCTCCATTGAATTATAAAATATAACTGTACTTTCTCGAATCACAAGAGTACTGGGTTTATCATTCTATCAACTAACTCTTTATCCATTGATCTCGAAAAAAATATTTAACCATTCAAAAGACTGGCACCAAAAGAATTAAAGATTTAGTTAGAACCCCCC
>OZ010593.1:57958879-58036379 GCA_963932145.1 Acanthosepion lycidas
TGCCGATGTGACCTCCATTTTCTGGCTTTCTCCTTCTATATTTTTAATAGGAGTCATTCCCTTGTTCAAATTTAAATTTAATTTAAATCAAAAGGGAAAAAATCAGTGAGGGGGTTTGTACGCCACTCCCACCGAAGACTCCCTTTGATCAAAATGAAATATACTTATCCAAATACCCTGGGTAATGTAGTTTCAGAATATATATGGTTGTGGTGGTCTATCTCCAAAACCCTAGGAGGAGTTCGATAACACCCCCCCAAAAAAAACAAGCAGACTACAACATTATTTATATAGATATATATAGATACAGTGTGTAAGTACGACAATTCCCAGGAGCAAGGAAAATCAGAAAAATATCCTTTACCATTGGCGATCATCTCATTTCAAATAGACTGCTTGTGAACATATACAATGATGCCAGTGTCTCTTCCATTTCTCGAAAGTTTTCCAGGAGGATCTCCTGGCCGATACCATAATTTATCTTAATCATATGAGAGAGCTGATGGATTGTTCCATTGATGGTTAGTTGCCCTGAATGCTCATCATCATTAATCAATAGTGTACTAGCCTTGAAAATAGCGTGCCATAGCATAAAGTCTTTGACTTAAAGAATGTTCGCTGAAAGCCCAACGAAACATTTCGAAGGCATGGTCAGCAGCTTTACAAAATAGAAAAAAAAAAAAAAACGATGCGGGCACGTTGCTCGTATTTGTCATATATTGTAAACATTACAGAGCCGTTGCAGTACAATGTTAAAAAAAACTGCCACGTAATAAATAAACATTAGTAAAAAGTACAAAGCCTGTTTGTAGACTAACTCTTTTAGGATAGTACTGAACATTATCTGCGTGTGCATTTCAGTCAAATCGCAGCACATACAGTCCGCAAACATTTCGATACAAACGTATATCAATGCTTACCGGTTAATATGCACTTACTTGCTGCTAAGAAATACGCACTTGTGTAAGTTTGCAACGGCTGCTTGAATGTTCTGCCGGAAAGAATTCCTCTTTCTCAAACGCTGAATAGACTTCATTGTTAACTCATTAGCAATTACCTGCCGTTTTCGTCTGCCAGAGAAGAATCGTCACACGCTCGCAACAATCTACAAACCTTACAAAAACCGGAAGCAACGCGTCAAGCAAATAACAATCGTTTAAGTTATTCAAGGGGTTGGTTTACAGAAACTAACACCGTTGTGTATGTGGTGTTTTATGTTTTAACGAGCGGAAAATGTTCGTCATCATACCAAATTTTGTTTGGGATACATGTGTCTAAAATTACGCATGAATTATTAGACTATTTATACAGAAGAAGCAGATCTTATGAAGAGGTTCTAATTTATCACCATATTTTCGAAGCTAGACTCGGATTATACTTATGTGTATGTTAATTCACGATATCATTTACATATTTCGACAAGATGTCAGACGTTTTAGTTGCGCTTATAGGAAAAATAATTCATCTTCTTTTGGTCCAATTTTCGTTAGGGTCAATTGATAATCGCTATTCAGTGGGATTGGCCATAGATGTTGAAATATGTTTATTTTACCAATATTTGCACCATATGTCTAACCTTTTTTGTTCAAATTCAAGAGTTTTACAGTTTTCTTTCTCCTAGGGTAGTTGCCAATCACATCGAGATAGTCCATTCTATGCTGCTATTTACATATATCTGTGAAAAAAAGTAGTCGACTTTATACTTGAATTCATAAGAAAACATCGATCTGGTTTACACTACTGGACGTATCTGTCCATAAGGTAATCTCTTTTGAAAGGTCCTTACTCTGTGAAAGCGATGCATTTGGCTTATACCAGACCCCATCAAAAGGGGAAGTCATTTTTATGTAGACTCGCGTCTGTGCACAGGCAAATTTTGTTAGGTAATATTTTGCGCAACAGACATGCAGTGGCTTTCAAGATGTCATAGCTTCAATAACCTAAACAAGTTTTACTATTGACCATTGTGTTAAACGTTTTGATTTGAAGGTTTACAAACTACCATCGATCTGATTGAAAAACAAAACGCCATCTTACGTTTACCTGGATTCAGACAGGAAATAGTTTGATATCACCTAGGAATTTAGTGTATCCCAAAGTGTGATTAGTGGATTGCTTTTCGATATCAGAGAGCTAGAAAAGTCTGTACGCGGCCACGTCCAAGTGCTCCACGTGGCAATGAACAAAATAACGATCATTACATTCGGGTGTATGTTCATTGCCAACACTAAGTAGCTGCATCCTGATGTCAAATACAAGAGTTATTATGGAAAAAAAGAGCCCCCTATCGGACAAAACCCAACCGTTTTGGACTATATATCAGGTAGCCATTATTGTTGATACCCCAAACGGACAACCCCCCCCCGAGACCAGGTGAAACAGACATTGCAATATAGGTATAAAGTGTTTCTTACTAATTAATGTAGACTCACTGATAATGGTCGTCAAAGTTTTTGTATATGCACATGTATTAGGGCGTGGTTAACATGGTGTCCTACCATTGTACTGGAGACGACGGCATAGCATTCTTTGGATGAGTAACCATAAAAAGAATCCTGATTGTAGACTTAATGAAACCATCATTGAGATACCACTGACCCCATTTGCAATGTTATTTTAATAATGACTGATAACAATACGATATTAATTATCCCTATGAAGAATAATTGTTTATTCATTCCATCAGATTACAATCGGCCAATCAGAGGTATGTGATTTCGGGTAGTTTTTCCAACGTTCGATCTTCTTCCTGCGAAGGATTTTGACGTGGGCCGGGTGTTTATATGACTTCCGATTCTCTTGCATTTATATGTTCTAAGTACAACTAGGTTCAATTCCTGGTTATGTTGGTTCATCCAGCGACATCGTTTGCGGCCCGATTCTGCACATGGCGGCTTTGAAGTTAGCTTCTAGTTCAACTCCCGCGGTACTAAGGTCGTTTCATGTTCTGAGATGACACCGAGTACAAAGCTTACTTTGGTACCGCTTAGGGTGAACTTAATCTATATTAGTGCCACCACAGATCAACTCTTCTTAGATCAAAGACGGATACTAAATTAGATTCGGACCTTATTGTATTTCCTGACGGGAATTACAAACTATACATTATCAGCTACTATATATACAGCCATCCCTCAGAATAGATGGACGAGAATAAAGCTCATTATTGTGCTCGAATCTAAGACGCTAAGTTACAATGGAGTGTCTGTTTACGATTCCGGATATCAGCCGAATCGAACGCTAAATCCCTCCCAAAATGATCTCCAAGAACTGCGTTTTGCATTCGTTGAGGAATGGAATGCCATACCATAAATCAATGTCCTGTGACTGGTAATAGTCACGAGGCATAGATGCCAAGCAGTGATCTATGACAGTTGTAGGTGCTCCTATTTCTTTCGTTCTTATAGTTTTAAATTTTGTCACAAGCCATTAAAGCAGAGTTATTTTAACCAATAAAGATTGTAACCCAATACAGTGCACTTTTTGTGCAAAAGAAACCTTAATAATAAACATGCTGAAAAAAGAAAACAGTCTTCCTCTTTAGCTTCAGCTAAAGGTTAAAGTATGTCAGAATGTATAACGGTTCCGTATAGGATACAGGTTCGATTCCTATCGAAGGATACATATTTTCCATGATATTTCTCGAACATTCAGGCCGATAAATGTTGTTAATACTGTTTATTATAAACAGAGCATTTACTTTAATATTTGTATCTATAAAAATAACTTATAAACAGAATGAATATATATATATATATATATATATATATATATATATATATATATATATATATATATATATATATATATATATATATATATATATATTATTAATACCAAATCCGTAGGTTGTAGGGATTATTCCAAGGTCTTTTTAATATAAAAATATAAAGAAGCTAAATACATCATGAAAGGTTAATGTATAAATTTATATATAGAGCAATATAAATAATAAGAAAAATACTTAAATACTCATCATAGTCGGTTATAAATTTATTTTAACATATATATATATATATATATATATATATATATATATATATATATATATATATATATATATACCGGCCTCATCACACCGACTAAATCTTATTAAATGATATAATATGATAATAATAATGATATTAGATAATGATATTAAATGATATAATATTGTCTGGCTAAATTAATATTGTTTAATAAAATGTAGTTGCTCTGATGAGGCTGGTATATATATATAAATCTCTGTTGAAGTAAATTTATAACTGATTATATGATGAATAATTAAATCTTTTCCTCATATATATATATATATATATATATATATATATATATATATATATGTATATATATATATATATGTGTGTATGTGTGTGTGTATGTGTGTGTCCATGCGTATGTAATACAATTTATTAGCTCTATAAATATAATAATATAGTAAATACATTGAGCTCTTTTTGTTGATAGGTTTTTCTATTTTATATTACTAGGATCCACTTTGATCATATTCAAACGTATTTATTACCTTTACGACACACACACACACACACACACACATATATATATATATATATATATATATATATATATATATATATATATATATATATATATATATATATATGATTATATCTTTATAGAGAATACCTCCCATCAAGTGAAACTAGAGCGAGGCTTCCCATGAGAAGAAAATAAAAGTCGTTATTCGAAAAGAGATTCCAAACAAACCATTCGTCACTGCAGGTACCGATTTCCAGACAAAAGTCTTCGCATGAAATTTTATTCCAAGAATAGATTCCTTATCTTTATATTTATTTTATTTTTTATTTTATTTCTTCTTTTTTTTTTTTTTTTTTTTGTTTGCGGGGAAAATCGACCTCCGGCATCGAATGTCGATATCTTACAAAAAAAAAACAAAAAAGCAACAACCAATCTATTTCAATGCCTTCTCCATGTGACAAGAATAATTCATTGTGATATGCAGTCAGAATGCGTTCTTCTTCAGCGGCTATCAGAGTAAACGCCATGATTTCTGGCATTGCGTATTCTCTTTCGCTATCACGTGTCGTGTTGGCAATTGCTTGATGAAAACTCGCGATGGCAAAAACGAGAGTTCGGTCGTAAATGACTTACTCAATATGTATCAAATCATGCGCATGTCTTACTACAAATAATAGGTTGAGGCAAAAACATCCAATATTAAAGATATCTTAGAAGTCTCTTTGGGGCATATTCGGCCTGTTTATTCGTTTTACTTTATAAAACTTAGGGGTAACTTTAAATTCAGAAAATGGTTTCACATGAATTTATGAAAAAGAGAAATGTTACCCATGTCAGGAAATTAATTTTGGGGTTATGGATGCCAATAGCAATCCAAAAGGAATAAAATCGAAACTATGCCCAAGAAAGCCTTTAAAATATCAATATAACCGGAATCTCTGTAGAAATCTTTCCTGTGTTTGGTAGGATTCAAGAGAAATTCTGAACATCCTTTACTTGACAATGCTACAGTGAGCAACTGCCTCGTTTGAATAACAGTGAGCATCTATCTTCTTTTTTACAGTATTGGTAGACATTACTTGAAAAAAAAGGGATACTCATTTTCAATATAGATTTTACATCTCAGGAAGACCGTAGAATGAATAAGCCGAAACAGGAACAACAAAATCAACGAAAAGAATGTCATTAATAATGTTAATTAATTTTGGAACACAAGATAATAATACTCATTAAGACATACCATATCGCTCGGTTGTTTGAGAAGAAGAATGTTTCACGCAAAACCGACTTGTGGGTGGATGCTTACTGCTTTGAAGATGAGAATTTAAAAGCTTTGAAAACGAATTAAAATCATTGGTGGCAAATACACAACTACTTCAGCTATCAAGACATTGAAGGACAGGAACAGACTAGGATAGATAGTAAAACAGATATGAACAGGCATAGCTAGCTTTAAGAAATGTGCTCCTGAACTAGCACCTGTTCTCTCTAAAATATACAATAAATGCATTTGTGCTTCTTGCTTTCCTGCGTGTCGGAAATCCTCTTCCGTAATTCCAGCCTTTAAGACCTCAGGCGAACCCTTCTAAATACCGGCATATTAGCAGCTTAACCACTTTTTGGCGTGGTAATAGAGGCTCTAATAAACTATGAAGTGGTTAGACATCCCACCTCGTAGGGTCTTCTTTCATACAATCAATATCGTATTTGCTTCACTAGGTCAGCTGTTGATATATTAACGGTTATTACTCAGAGTCTATAAAACATTAGATAAAAATGTTGACTCTAGGTTTGTATCTTGGATATCTCCAAGGCAATTGAGGGGGTTTGGCATGCTTCAATTTTTAACAGTTTCATCTGATTCAATCTTTCCTGTCAATTCGCGAAATTAAAGTTATCTTGAACGGCCACTCTTCTAGATCTTTTTGCAGTTATCCTCCAGGGATTTATCCTGGGACCAACGTTTTTCCTAATTTTCGTCAACGACTTTCCTGATGTCATCATTTCTTAAATCTGTATCTATACTGATGACACAACTATTTACTTCTGTCTCCGGTCAGATTTACCATTAAATTAAGTCTGAACAGTTCGATATGGTCGAATTGGAAGCTGATCTAAAAAAAATGACAATCTGTTGTTAACTGGGGCAAAAGTTGGCTTGTTAATTTTAACGCCTTCAAAAAGAAACAGTTTCATTTTAATCGTCTGATAGTGCCTTTACTGCTCTCTATCAGCAAGGCTGATGCTAACCTCCAGAAGAATCATTCGTTGCCCTTTTCTGGGCCAACGTTTTCCGCTGACATGAAGTGGAAAGATTATATTGAATCAATTTCTAGGTCTGCTCCGAATGTTTGCTCATGGTCTCGTGCGAGACAGTTTTCTATCTGGAATCTATCTTACACATTTATAAGTCTACCATTCTTCCATTCATTGGATATTACCGTCACATCTGGTCTGATGCTTCTGTTATGTATTTAAAGGTCTTTGATAAAATCCAAAGAAGAATCTGCAATGTTATTGGTCCTGACCTGGCATCTCGGTTCAGTTCATTTCCCATCGCTGTCACGAACCCTTCACGTGCGTTTTCTATAAATATTTTCATGGCAACGGTTCTGATGAGCTTTCGTCTATGGTATCTTGAGTTTACGAATTTAAGCGCAGTACTAGATTGGCATCTAGGTCTCATCATTTTACCGTTGAAATGTACAGATGTAACCGTAAGTCATACACTAACACTTTCTTCTCTCTCACTCCTCGCTTGTGGAACTCTCTTTTGGCTTCTTGCTTTCGTGTCAACTTTGATCTTCAAAAACTTAAATGCAATGTCAATTGTTATCTTTTTTCTTCTTGATTCTTGTTTTTTATTGTTCTCTCTCCTTAAAAATGTATTAATTCTCTTCTTCTCCCCCTAAATAAATAGCTAAATAGCAGGGAAGACTGAATTTTAGCCTCAGGTGGCAACCAATCTAGGAGGTCACTCTGAATTCGAACCGGCCTGGAGAGGATTGGTCTCCATCGCGCTATCTTGCCCAAGAAACACCACTTCTACTGCGGTTGCAATACATATGGTGCCCCCCCTACGATCCTACAGGTCGTGGGATAAAAATATTTAATGTTAATGTTAAAAGATGATCTACAATCTATTGTTAACTGGGCAAGAATTTGCTTATTAATTGTTAATGTGCTAATACCCTTGGGAAAGGTATGTTTTCCTCTCTTCTCCCCAAGCTATCTGTAATTAGCAGGACAGACTGGGTTCTATAACCTTGGGTGGCAACAGTTCTAGGAGAAAGAAAAACTCTGAATTCAAAACCGGTCTAGAGAGGGTTGTGTCCGTCAGGTTATCTTGTCCAAGAAACACCACTTCTACTGCGGCTGCAGTACTAATGGTGGCCCTATGACCCTGATGGGTCACGGGATTCGCGCGTGCGCGCTTCTTAATAAAGTTTTATTTTTCTCATTACACTCAATAACCCCTCGCGTATCATTGGATTTATTGCCCTGGTTGGCGTGAAATGACTAAAAAAATGTTTTTCTTTTTATTTTCAAGACAGTCTGCAACTCTATATTCTACACAAAATGTAGAATTTCTCCGTAGAATTTTGCGCCAAGGCGAACGCTTTCTTTCGAATAACCGTAAAACGAGGCCACCTGCTCGGATAGAAACAAGGCCCAAAAAATAATGGCAGTAAAAGAATTTAAGAAAAGATTTACCACACATGGTACCAATATTTTTTCAAGCGGTCGGTGGATGTGAGGGGAGAGAGAACGAGACAAAATATGGGTCGGAACATAAATTTTCGGGTCTCTGCATATTCTGCCGATTTTACAGCTGCAGCTGATTTAACTGGTCGTTTCAGTCGCTGGTGTAGCTATGGCATTTATATTCTTACGAGAGGCAGATTTTACAAGTATACAAACGACGAAAGCAAATAGCAAACATGAAAGGGACCTCGATGTCACCGTTGTGCCGAATATGTATTACATTCTAATAGAACACACACACACAGAAAGTTGCCGGGTTGTACATACTCTGATTGTATCCTTCGATTGTGTCTACGTGTTTAAGGGTTTCCTTAACGAACTTGATCATTCATGTTTTTGTTAGACGTCTGCTAAAAGAGTTTGTTCTTTATTACAGGGTTCGCAGCCTTAAACTATATTTCGCTACCAACAATTCGTATAAACATTTTAAATTCAACTGACAGTCTTTTAAATTTTTTAATGTATTTTTCCAATTTAAAAAATATATATTGTACACGCGAATCAGAATTGTGGATAAACAATTCAAAGCTCATATTTTATTATGATTTTTTTTTCTTTTTTTGTTCAAGTAATTTCGACCGTTTCAGTAATTTTCAAGAACTCGGTGTTGCTACACAATGGTTTTGTTGGCAACATTTTAGAATTTATTAATTATTAGGTTGGTGCAAAAATAATGACGTAATAATGTCGTTTTGTGACGTATTTTTTAACGTCAAAAAACGACATTATTACGTCATTATTTTTGCACCAACCTAATAGTTATCTATATTATACTGAACGCTTGGATTTAAATTCCAAACTGGAGTCATGTACAAAACAGTTACATAGAACGAGACGACACAAGAATGTATCAAATATTTAAACCGATAATTATATTTTTGTATGAATATTAAAGAAATTACACACACATTCAGATAACGTCTCCTGAGGTGAAATATATTTTATTTAATGTGTCTTATTTTGTATAATAATAGCTTCTAGAATGTGGAGTCTTTCCTTGCAGTTAGTGCTGTATAGAATTTTTGTATCCAGCACTTCTAATGCTTGCTTCATGTTATTAGTTGTATTTTGGTTATTTGTGATGCGATGACCCATATGTGTATGAATGGAACTAAATTACGGCATGTAACAAGACAAACTCCGAGAGAAGGTAGTGCATGTGTGGCCTATGTAATAACTAAATGTTGTTTTTTTTAATTGCAAATATTGAAAATAAAATCTAATGGTCTTGAGAAGTTATTTATGCTTACGCCATTTGCTTTGCTTATTTCGTCAATATGTAAAATGTATTTATATATTGTATTTACTCGATTTCTATATTTTTATTTGGACGTAAATTTAAAGAGAAAGAAAGAAAGAAAGAAAGAAAGAAAGAATTGATGAATGACAAAGGAAAAAGATAGAAAGGCCAGGGTGAAAGAAAGAAAGAAAGAAAGAAAGAAAGAAAGAAAGAAAGAAAGAAAGAAAGACAAAGGAAAAAGATAGAAAGGCCGGGGTGAAAGAAAGAAAGAAAGAAAGAAAGAAAGAAAGAAAGAAAGAAAGAAAGAAAGAATGACAAAGGAAAAAGATAGAAAGGCCAGGTTGAAAGAAAGAAAGAAAGAAAGAAAGAAAGAAAGAAAGAAAGAAAGAAAGAAAGAAAGAAAGAAAGAAAGAAAGAATGGATGAATGACAAAGGAAAAAGATAGAAAGGCTGGGGTGAAAAAAACAAAGAAAGAAAGAAAGAAAGAAAGAAAGAAAGAAAGAAAGAAAGAATGGATGAATGACAAATAAAAAAGATGGAAAGGCCGTGGTGAAAGAAAGAAAGAAAGAAAGAAAGAAAGAAAGAAAGAAAGAAAGAAAGAAATAAAGAATGGATGAATGACAAAGGAAAAAGATAGAAAGGCCGGGCTGAAAGAAAGAAAGAAAGAAAGAAAGAAAGAAAGAAAGAAAGAAAGAAAGAAAGAAAGAAAGACAAAGGAAAAGATAGAAAGGCCGGGCTGAAAGAAAGAAAGAAAGAAAGAAAGAAAGAAAGAAAGAAAGAAAGAATGGATGAATGACAAAGGAAAAAGATAGAAAGGCCGGTTTGAAAGAAAGAAAGAAAGAAAGAAAGAAAGAAAGAAAGAATGGATGAATGACAAAGGAAAAAGATAGAAAGGCCGGGTTGAAAGAAAGAAAGAAAGAAAGAATGGATGAATGACAAAGGAAAAAGATAGAAAGGCCGGGGTGAAAGAAAGAAAGAAAGAAAGAAAGAAAGAAAGAAAGAAAGAAAGAAAGAAAGAAAGAAAGAATGGATGAATGACAAAGGAAAAAGATAGAAAGGCCGGGGTGAAAGAAAGAAAGAAAGAAAGAAAGAAAGAAAGAAAGAAAGAATGGATGAATGACAAAGGAAAAAGATAGAAAGGCCGGGGTGAAAGAAAGAAAGAAAGAAAGAAAGAAAGAAAGAAAGAAAGAAAGAAAGGATGAATGACAAAGGAAAAAGATAGAAAGGCCGGGGTGAAAGAAAGAAAGAAAGAAAGAAAGAAAGGATGAATCACAAAGGAAAAGATAGAAAGGCCGGGTTGAAAGAAAGAAAGAAATATTCAGTTTGGTTTATTTTGTTTTACGGCATCTCAACGTCAATGAGTTATTTAATGCCGACAAGTTTTTTAGGATAGGTTCGTTTGAGTAGAATATGTATGCATTGTTTTGTAGATCAGGTTTTATTGACATATTTTTGTTAAGAGGGTTTTAGTCTAAAGTCAAATGTATTGCTGCTATTTTTTTCTTTTTTCAAAAATGTATTGCTGGTATTTTTACTATATTTTTTTTTATATTTTCATAGTGTTTTGACACGAGTTTGGAGGTTTACTATATGCCCATAGATGGGACCCTAACAGGTACTACCACCCCGGGTCAGGTTGCATATGGGAACAACAGCAATTAAGAGGTGGTTCTACGCTGCTGAAAACCTCCCAATCAGAGGCCTTACTGCCGGATGTAGTTTATCGTCATATCCAGGACGAAGAAAGAAAGAAAAGGTAAAGAAAGCGATAACGCTCACGCGCGTTTAATGTCTGCTTTAGTAAAAAAAAGTCAGTTCTGAATCGTTTCCTTTGTACCCTTTTTTCTTCCTTAAATAATGACTCGTATTCATATTTGTGATTGTCATTGCAATAGTTTGTTAAATTTGATAATCTCAAAATTTAATAATAAAGGAAATTCCATACTTAGTTTATCCGTCATCTATCTTTCATGGAGCTTATCCAGTCCGGAATCAAGAATTATCAGAAAAGTAAAAAATGGAAAACATTGAAATATTCATTGGTACTGTTTGTTAAATTTATTACATGAAACAAGTCTATTGTTGTTCTTTCCGTCACTAAAGGAAGCCAGAACAGTAGATTTATTCCGTTGCTAGAGTGTCAAAAGTTTAAATAGTATAGTAACTATACTATACTATACTATACTATACTATAGTTATTGTAATGAATGAACTAAGTGGTGATAGTATTTCCTCTTGTCATAAGAGAGAGGCACTCGGTATTTACTTTATCCCCCCCCACTAAGACGAGTTGTGAAACAAGATCTTTTTGAAGGTGTGGACCCGAGTGTGTACACCCGGGCCAGGAACAGAAATTGCCGCAGCCCCCTCAACCGTCGGTTGCGCTGGTCTCGGTGCGAGCACTGATCCCTCTCTCTGGTGCAATGAAAGAGCGCGGCCTCGGGCAGCTGTTCCCCAGGGCTGGGCACCTCTCAGTATAATTTTCCTCAGTTAGGGCTCTATCCTTTGACAGAGCCACCCCTGAGCGCACTCTGCCCAAAGACAAAGACAAAGACGAAACTGAGAGATGACGAATAGATGTGTTACAAACCCCTCGAGGGTGGGGTTTACACACTAGGAGAGAGGTACTACTTCTGTGCAAACTGTAGTGTATATCTGTGGCAAAGGAGATATTAGGTTGGTGCAAAAATAATGACGTAATAATGTCGTTTTTTGACGTATTTTTAACGTCAAAAAACGACATTATTACGTCATTGTTTTTGCACCAACCTAATAAATGCGCATTCAATATGTATCCCCTAAATTTCTGCAACAATTCCAAGTTTTCTGGATGAACTCCTTGTGTTCCTTTTGGTCTTCCGACAATCACGAAATTTCTCTCTGTTTTTGTATCTTTCCTTACATCTGATCTCTGATTTTTCCCCAACATCTGTTGTACATCTTTTTCCGGTAGAATTATCTTATGATTTTTACCACTCTCTCCTCTCCACCTGTTTGTCTCGAGCTTTTGAATCGACAGGCCAAAATTCTTTGAATCTACTTTCTTCCTAGAGGCTAGTCCTTATTTTGCAACTTCATTTCTCCACTCGACTGGAGCCCGAGAAAACGATAAGAATATTTTGTCCATTATATTCTCCAAGAGAAGTTGAAGAAAGAAAGATTTAACTAAAGGATGAAAAGGAGACAAAAAGCGAAAGAGAAAAAAATCATAAGAACGTACAAAACAAGGAAAGACAACCAAAAGAAAAAAGGAAGAAATAAATAAAAGTAGACGTAGAGAAAGAAAGAAAGAAAGAAAGAAAGAAAGTTAAAAGATTAAAGGAAGAAGAGAAAGAATAAAGAAAGAATGAAAAAGTTGAAAAGAGAGAAAAATATTAAGTCAACGTTATTTCTAGTGGTTACCCATATTTGTATTAGACGCCCTTTATTCACTAAACCAGTTACATTTTTCCTCACCAATAGCACAACTCTATAATTATACATTCGTATTGCTCAAAGTTGAGTTCAATAGTGTTATAAAAATCTCGGAGAATTCCAGTAAGATATTTCTAATCATTTCCATTATACTTTCACCGCGGCCTTTCTATTAGCTTGGTGCAAAAATAATGACGTAATAATGTCGTTTTTTGACATATTTTTAACGTCAAAAAACGACATTATTACGTCATTATTTTTGCACCAACCTAATATTTTTTCCTTTGTCATTTTACTAACACAAGCACTACATAGGCAACATTTTCTCTCTCTCTCTTTCTCTCTTTCTCTCTCTCTCTCTTTCTCTCTTTCTCTCTCTCTCTCTATTTCTAAGAGCCAAATCTTAAAATAGGAAAGGCAATACATATAATTTATGTCTTGTTGAAAACATTTAAATAAACTTAGCTTATTAAACAAGAGAAATGAATTCATTGTTACATGTAGGCCTGGAAATAAATATCTGCTCAAATACGTTGATCGAGATTCATTTTTAATGTAAATTACGGTTTATCACAAGTAATGTTCCTTTAAACTCAATATGAAAAATTAATATACACAATTCAAAAATATTTGTACATATATAAAGTTCGACAATTATTTTAAGACATTTTTATGTTTATACATTCTTTTTATAGATACAAATATTTAAGTAAATGCTCTGTTTATAATAAACAGTATTAAACAATATTTACCGGCCCGAATGTCCAAGAAATTGTCACAGAAAATATTCGTCCTCCGGTAAATGTTGTTTAATACTGTTTATTATAAACAGAGCATTTACTTAAATGTTTGTATATATAAAAAGAATGTATAAACATAAAAATATCTTTATATATATATATATATATATATATATATATATATATATATAATCTACACTCTACTTGTATATCGTGCACTGTTTTTTTAAAAACAAAAATACTAAATAACTTTGGATCATCAATCTAACGGTTCTTTCGTATTTTATTAATATATATATATATATATATATATATATATATATATATATATATATATATATATATATGTGTGTGTGTGTGTGTGTGTGTGAGCCAAATATATTTTTTAAATTAAAAACTGTAATCCCAGTATAATATATAACTGCGCCAACATTGCGATAACCAGATATTTTTTATTAAAATTTAAATTACGTAACGGTCAATCTATACCAGCACCTGAAGATTGCGTTGTGCATAAAACTCAGAGTCGTGTTATTCCTGAAGAATGATATGTATATTTATTAATATATACTTGATAGATCTTTTTTATTACATCGAGAACTATTTTATTAATACCAGCACTATATGCACAATATATACTGGGTTTAACAGGAAAATTATCCAAATCGTGTAAAAGCAAAATTGTTAGATTAAGCTTTGAACTGTTGTATCTTATAAATGATTAAAAATATCTTACTGGAATTCGCTGATGTTTTTATGACACTATTGGACTCTACTTTTAGCAATAGGAATGTATAATTACTCTCCAAGCTTAACAGAAAAATCGTGATGAAAACGATCTTTAAGGAAAATGGCATGTTCATCATTAATTAATCATAGATAAGAATCGAATGCTCATGAAGCACTGAAATAAAATTCATATATATATATATATATATATATATATATATATATATATATATATATATTATTCCAGGACCATTTTCCAAATTATTCAAGATGATCTCCGCCCAATCTAAACTTCTAACTTTCTGTCCTGGTGTAACAAGTTGCCTCATACGTTTCACGCACGATTTAATTTACATGTCTTTTTTCTCTGCTGTTTGGACTGCCATAGATGAACCTAGTCTCTCACGTGCCAAGCGTATTATGGATTGAGTTGGATCTTTTCTAATTGATCACATTGTCTCTGAGTTAGAATGATGATCCCTCTTTCGGTTGTTACCTCCTGATCTAGATTTCCTCTCTACTATTCCACCTTTTTTTAAGCTTATTCACAGTTCTCTTGATGGTTCTTGAATGAACGTTGAACGTTGAAGATGGAAGCCAGAGTATGAATGTCGGTACCATTATTGAGGGTCTGAATGACCTTTTTCGTCTCACCCTTGCTGAGTTGAGAATTATTTTAACCCACTGTCTTTCTATTTTCTCAAGAGATTTCTCACAGATTCTTAAAATAAATGGTGTCAAGATGGCTAAACGCCTTATCTGAAATCCTAAAAAAAGAAACTCAATTAGTTTAGTCGTTTTTTTTTAAAATATTAAACATTTTTTTTTGAGGGGGGGGGGGGCAATTATCCTGTGCTGTTTCATGATTTGGTAAATTTTGTTGTTACAGCCGGTGCATGACAAAAAACTCAAAAAACAAAACAAAATAACCCCCAAAAAACAATCGAAATCTAAAAATTTTTTAATTTTATTACAGTAGAACCCGGATATAAGAGACCCGAATATAATAGAAACCCGGATATAAGATAAATTTTCTCTGGTCCCTAATTAGAGCCTGTGTTAATGTATATAAAATAGACCAAATCCGGATATAAGAGAAACCCGGATATAAGAGAAACCCAAGATATAAGAGAAACCCGGATATGACAGACTTCTTCTCCGGTCCCGACAACTCTCTTATATCCGGGTTACACTGTATATAGATAGATCCATATGAACAGAATGATATACAGTGTAACCCGGATATAAGAGAAACCCGGATATAAGACAGATTTTCTCTGGTCCCAAATTAGAGCCTGTGTTAATGTATATAAAATAGACCAAACCCGGATATAAGAGAAACCCGGTTATAAGATACTTCTCCGGTCCCGACAACTCTCTTACATCTGGGTTACATTGTATTAGATGAAATTATTTTCAATAAATGATTCTTTTTAAGTCGTTTCATTGGTATTTTATTAGTCTGGATAAAGTTTTCGTTGTCTCAAAAGCACATAAATAAGTTTGAAGAAAAAAGGAAATATATGATTGTTACCAGAACAATAAAAAGGTATAAATTCACTTTCATAATATGTTTAGGGTTTATTACAATCTAATCATCGCTTTTTAAGACAATAAACATTGTCTAAGAGTGAAGGTAGTTAAAATAATAGCTGTGCCATGGGGTAAGAAAAACGTCCTTTTGACACTCTGTCTTATTGCGGGCATATTTGTCCATATTTAGCATTTTCTTTTATTTAAAATATGTAATATAACTTACTCTGTATCATTTGATTTTATGATGTAACTCCAAAGTTGTCCATCATATTCTAAATAAAAATATATAAAAATATAATCATTGATATTTATTTTTTACATTCAGATATGTAAATTTTGCCATTGGTCGTAAGAAAGACAATCTTAAAACAGAAGCAAGATATTGTAAAATTATTTAGTGATCCGAACACACGTGAGTGGAAATTACGATAAAGTTGAACAGGAATCATTGAACGAACAAAAAGAAATTGCAGGGATTAGCAAGTTAAGAAGAAGAAAAATTAGCTTTAAGTATGTTGCAAAATGTAATTTAGGAACACTTATATGAAGAATAATGTTGACAAATGACCAGTAAAAAATATTTGAGAAGCTGAAGAAGTTAACATCACGAATAAAAAAAGTCGAGGGAAGAAATATATGACTACTTATTTCTCAAAAGGAATTTCTAATGATGAATTTTATACGCGAGAATTTCTTTTCTCTTATTTCTGTTGTTTTCAAAGCGAAGTAGTAACAAAGGGTGTCCCCAAAGATGTATTCACTCTTTAAATGGCAATAAATGCAGTGCTTATTGACTTGCAAACCAGATTAAAGGTTAAAACTCAAAAATATTAACGTTTAATCCTCTTCTTCTACCCCAAGCTATGGGTAAATATCAGGATAGACTGGGTTCTATAGCCTTGGATGGCAACTGGTCTACCTGAGAAAGAAATGGTTACCTACTGCGGGGAAAAAATCTGCATCGTCAGACATGTATCGAAAGATACATGATCACCTAAGCGTGTATCACGCATGTCACATAACTGACTGATTATCGAGCAAGTGATACACGAAGGCGTCTCACACCAGCATTGTTCAACGGCGTTACTATAGTCGCTCTTTACAAGTCATTATGTGTTTTAACACTGTTATATCTCTTCGAATCATATACCGTCGAATCTACGTATCCTATCTATAAAGAATCATCACTTTACATTGGTGAGAATCCCTAGATCACACCAGGTACATATAAAAAAACAAACAATCGAAATCTAAAAAAAATTAATTTTATTATCAAATGAAATTATCAATTGTTATTAATTCTACGCAAGAATTTATTTTCTCTTATTTCTGTTGCTTTTACAGCGAAGTAGTAACAAAGGGTGTCCCCAAAGATGTATTCACTCTTTAAATGACAATAAATGCAGTGCTTATTGACTTGCAAACCAGATTAAGGGTTAAAACTCAAAAATATTAACGTTTATTGACTTACAGACAAGATTAACAGTTTAATTTAAATGGAATATTAGATCAAATTAAATGCATAGATATGAAAAAAAGAAAAACATTCCAAAAGTTATAGGAAGTCAAAAAGTGTTATATAGAAATAAAATGTCGCTGCCGACACTTCAGTTTGAACATAGATTACCAGTGAGCAAACAAGGCGATCCCATTTCTAATAGGTAGATCACGTGACCAAAGAGGAAACGCATAAATAGAAAGTAGTGTGACGTCTAATTAATCACGATTTTTATTCTAGTTTATCCTCTATACTAATCTGATCTACATTTCTATTCTATCCTCTTTTACAATACGGACCGCTATTCTCTACTCAATTCATTATACCATTTCTCTATTCGTATCACTACACGGATTACTATTCGAGCGAGTCTTATCGAGCAAGTACTATTAGTGCGAGTGATATTCGAAGGCGTTTGACACTAGTATTGTTCAACGGCGTTACTATAGTTGTATCTGCGATTACAAAGTCTCTACTACAACGAGCATTATGAAAGTGACAACGAGTATTCGTTGGCATTACAAAAATGGCAACGAGTATTTGTTGAGTGACAAAGGAAAGTGAGTGCATTTTTAGGGGGACACCTAGTATTTTTACATTTTCTGAATTTCTTAGATGAAGCATTGTTAATTATCAATAATTTTTAACGAGTGTTTTAATTTATTTCTCTAGCTTTTACAACAAATATACAAAAATAGAGAGGCGTGTAAGGCAAGGATGTGTCTTCTTGCCGGACTTATTCAGCCTATACAGCGAGGCGATTCTGAGAGAATTGGAAAGGATTCATCATCGGCGGCCACAATCTTAACATAAGATATACAGATGACACAGTGTTGGCACCAGATACGGAAAGGAAACTACAAAACCTCCTACAGAAGGTCGCGAAGGAGAGCGAGAAGAAGGGACTAAGCATAAACTACAAGAAGACAGAATGCATGGTCATCGGCAAAAATAGAAGCCAAAAATGCAATTTACAGATACAGAAGTTTAAATATCTGGGAAGTGTTCTGACATGAGGGCGGAAATTACGTCACTGAGATCCGTAGACGTATTGGAATGGCCAAAGAAGCATTCCAGAGATTAAGCTGAGTATATATATATATATATATATATATATATATATATATATATATATATATATATATATATATATAACGTCATCCACAGACAAACTGTTTCGCTGTTTCACAGCTCATCAGTGTGGCTAGACATCCGGTTGCCACTAGCTCAGATAGAAACCCGACTGAATTGGTGTCAGTCGGAGATTCTACCACTAAGCCGTCGCACGGCAGGGATGTAGGGGGATTTTTAGCGTATTTATTTTTAGAAACACGGCCAGTGACTGACTATAAAAAGCATGTTTATACATGCTTTTTATAGATACAAATATTTAAGTAAATGCTCTGTTTATAATAAACAGTATTAACAACATTTACCGGCCTGAATGTCCGAGAAATTGTCATAGAAAGTATGCGTCCTCCGACAGGAATCGAACCTGTATCCTATACGGAACTGTCATATAGCCTGACGTGTTTTTACCGATAGTCGTTTGTTCATTTTTGGATTTTTCTTTGAGCTGAGAAAAATAACTGAGACATCGGGAAGAGGCATGGCACGTGGAGCTAGAACAATCTACCCCGGTGGACGAAATAAAGGGTTTGTCCGAAGTTCCAATCACATGAAGAAGGCCGGAGCGTACAACGACCGAAACGTTGTGAATATGGCAATAAAGATGGGGATAACAGTTCGAATAATCTAAATAATATAATTACTTCTCGTGATTTTACAAGCAAGTAGTAATAGTCTGATATTGACTGAATTCCTTCAATCAAACATTGTCAGTTATTTTAACTAATATTTCTTACGTCTTATTTTCTCTCATCGACTTTTATACCAAGTATTAAGCCTTTTGTCGTCTGAATATATATATATATATATATATATATATATATATATATATATATATATATATATATATATGTAAGCAAATATATGGATATAGATCCGACAGTATGAAGAAAAATATACAGAAAAAACAAACAAAAATCCTTATATGCAATTATGCTGTTTTAATGTTAATATAATGTCAACGTCGGACGTTTCGGTCCAATAAACCATCTTCAGGACATATTCATAAAATATGATTAACATTATCAATTCAACATGACAAAGACATGACAAAAGTCTTTGTCATGTTAAATTTTTATAACGTTTTAATAAATAAAATTGTCGGACTTTGTCCATTTCTTAATATATATATATATATATATATATATATATATATATATATATATATATATATATATATATATATAATTATTTATTTAAAAATATGATTCCAACTCGCTACATAAGAGGTCTCATGTTTCAAAACAAGAGCCGAAAACTTCAAAATAATATTTGAATTAACTTGAGTTAAAGTAGGCTCTGTTCCATATTCAAGCGAAATTTTTTGGGGAATGACTTATTTCTGAAATTTACGAGTTTTAATAGCATACTATTAAAACTTGTTAATAGTATACTATTAAAACTTCTCAAATTTACGAGTTTTAATAGTATACTATTAAAACTCGTAAATTTCAGAAATAAATCATTCCCAAAAAAATTCGCTTGAAGATGGAACAGAGCCTACTTTAACTCAAGTTAATTCAAATATTATTTTGAAGTTTTCGGCTCTTGTTTTGAAACATGAGACCTCTTATGTAGCGAGTTGGAACCATATTTTTAAATAATTATATTTATGCTCTACTTTCGTATCGAGCACTATTTTAAAAAAAATAATAACAAAAATACTAAGGAACTTTGGATTATTTACCAAACCAGTTTCTTTCCTATTTTCTACAATATTTTCACACACACACACACACATATATATATATATATATATATATATATATATATATATATATATATATATATATATATAGAGAGAGAGAGAGAGAGAGAGAGAGAGAGAATTTAAGGCAGGCAACTGGAGTAATGAATAGCGACTCGGAGTGAGGAATCGGAGAGCCGTTTGAATTTCAGTCGAATCCATTACATTCACATACGTGCTAATACCCTTTTCCAAGGGTATTAGCACGAAAGTGAATGTAATTAGCTATGGGTAAATAGCAGGACAGACCGGGTTCTATAGCCTTGGATGGCAACTGCAGAAGGAAATGCCAACCTACTGCGGGAAAAACCCGCTCGTCAGTCATGTATCGAAAGATACATGATCGCCTAAACGTGTATCACGCATGGCACACAACTGACTGAACTGGGAAAATGCAATTCGACACTGGTCAAAATAGGCTTTCTTTTTAATTCGCCCTCTTTATTCACGACCGTAAAATGATGGTATACCTTGATGCAATAAAAAATGATTGAAATTAAGATGAAAACTAGTCAGAAATTTATCATGCGTGGCACGGGTTCATGAAATAAAAAATCAAGATAATATTAATATTACACTCGTAAATAAAATAACTGAATATAAAATGAAATAAATTCTAGTCAAAAATTAACATTAATAACACACGTCCCATTCAATAAGCATCTATTAGGTTGGTGCAAAAATAATGACGTAATAATGTCGTTTTTTGACGTATTTTTTAACGTCAAAAAACGACATTATTACGTCATCATTTTTGCAACAACCTAATATGTTGAGTGACTCTTGGATGCTTGGGGTCACATCATATTGAAACACCGGTTATTGTACGATAACCGAAGTTAAGCAACATTAATCTAGTCAGTATCTAGATGGGTGACTGGTTGGGAATACCACTTGCTGTTAGCTTAGATGTGCCGGTGGTGTAATGGATAACGGCTTTTAATTAAGAAATCGGTGAGCCGAGTTCCAGTTCCAGTTCCAGTCGAGTTCGCTATATTCGCAAATAATCCAGCTCATCACCCCCAGATATGCGTTAATTAGTAAGACATATCAATAAAGCATTATTATCTCAAAAAAAAAAAAAATTCTTATAGATTAAAAAATATATTTTATGCCTTTAAATAACCGGAAAAAGTTAATAAGCCGTAAAAAAAAAATCAATCAATCAATAAGTCTTGGGTTTTGTATTAGGTGAACATTAGTAAAAAAAAAATATATATATATGTAAGTTAGGTTTACCTGGAATCGAACCCAGGTCAATTAGATTACAGTCATTCTTAGTACCTCGAACTGAGCAAGAAAGAACGTCACGTGACAGAATGCTCTGGTTCAGAAAGTAGATGGAGAAAGAGAAGGGGTAGGAAGGACGACAATGAAAGCGAATGGAAGGAAAAACTTTAAAATGAGCAAGAGGAGAGTAGAATAAATTCAGGGTAGGGCGATAGATAATTAGAGCTTTCAGGTGTAGGTGGGTGGGGTATACAAGGTGTTGGGTGGTGCCAGGCTCGTCATGTAATGTATATCTGACGTACCTATGATAAATACCCAGCTGGAATAATTTCACTGCCAAAATCATTGGGAAGAATTTTTGCCCATAAATATGCCAGATTATGCCCCGGGGTCGCTCCAATGAGTCTGAGGAAAGCGGAGGTGTTTTGCACGAACGTGTCTGCTTTCTTTAAATTGCTGCTTTTTACTTTCTTTTCTTATCTGCTCTATTGTCTTTTTTTTTTTTTTTCATTTTTCCCTTTTTAGTCGCTCACTTCGATAAACGTTATATTTCAGTCTCTGTTTTCTGTTTTTAGCGTCTCGAGATTCTTGTTTGTCTCTTTCGTTTCGTTTCGTTTCTATCAGTTCAGTTTTTCTTAATATTGGAAAGTTCTCTTTATATTTCCCGAGATTTTCTTCCTTTTTTTTTTTTTTTTTTTTTCATCTTTCATATCGTTCACTTTTTTTTTCTCTTTTGTCTGTAATTCCTTTTTAAATTCAGAAACTTTTTTCTTTTTCACTGTAATTCTTTTTCGTTTTTTTCCTACAAGTCCTCTTCTTTTTCATTCAACTCAAACGTTTCCTTATATTCTTTTCTTTGCTTTCTTTCTTTTTAAAACCAGATTTTTCTATCATTTTTTCTGCCTTTTTTTTTTTTTTTTTTTTTTTTCATTTCTTTATTGCAGTAAATTCTATTTTCTTGCGTGTCTCTTTCGTTTCGTTTCGTTTCGTTTCTATCAGTTCAGTTTTTCTTAATATTGGAAAGTTCTCTTTATATTTCCCACAATGTATCAGTCATTCATTCATTTGTCCATTTGTTTCTCTGATTCCATCCCATTTTCTTTTTCAAACCTCTTCTTTTTTATTCCGTTTTATCTAATATTTTCTTTTCCTTTTCATCTTTCTTTAAACTCGTACTGTTATTTTTTTTCTCTCCTATTCTTTTTCTTCCTCTTTTCTCCTTTTCTTTCTTCTCTCTCTTTTCTCTCTTATCTTTTTTATCTTTCTTTTTTAATAATTTCAGTCTTCGTTCCTTCCTTTCTTTCGTAATAATTTTCTTGTATTTTTATCTATTTCCTTTCTTGATTACGCTATTCTTTGTTTCTTTCTCCCCTTTTCTCGTTCTAAATTCTACATTTTCTTTCTTTTCTCATAATTTACCGTTTTTTCCACTTCACCCCAATCGTTCCACTTAAAGATTTTTTTTTTTAAAAACTGGCCTAACAGGGAAGAACACTCTCTCACTCTCTCACTCTCTCTCACATTTAGAGGCAAGCAATCAAGTCAAGCGCAATTATTTCCAAACCACATTGTTCTGAGGCAAATAAAACAAAGAAAATTCCGGCTTGATAGAAGAGGTGCTCCAGATTTTCATGCATACAGACTATTTAAAAAAACAAAAACAAAACACTAACAGAATAAAGATGTAGAAAATAGTGACGTCTGAGGACAAAAAAATGATTCTAAATTGGAGAGCGTGCATTGGCTTTTTTCGTAAGCACGACTCGAAGGAACTTTATATCTTTTTAAAGCGACTCCTGTAAAGTCTTGAAGACTCTTAGAGAAATGAGATGATCCTTACTGAGTGACCTCAGTAGTGTCTTTTATGTCTAAATTATACTTAATAAATATTTACTTAAATTAACACGAAGCCTAGACCGCTAGTCTCGAAGATTATTGTCAGTAACTAACTTGCTTTTACTCTTTCTACTTTGATATTTATAAAACTTAGCTGAGTTTGTCGTAAGGATAAAAAATTAGTGCAAACAGATTACTAAAAACCAGAATAACTAAGTCGCTAATTGTGATTCTCCCTTTCTATCTTAATATTTATATAATTTTGCTAAGTTTGGCACAAGTCTAACAAATTGGAGCAAATACAGACGGCCACATCACCTAAGAATGTTCAGTAACTTATTTGGTGCTACTCTAGATTTTTGTCTTGTTAATTACATAATTTTGCCAGGTTTGACACAAGGCTATCAAATTGAAGTAAACAAAGAAATGCCTAGCAATACTTGGTAACTTATTTTTCGTGTTTTGCTTTAATGTAACTTTGCTTAGTTCGGCACAAGACTACTAAAGTGGAGCAAATAGATATGAGCAAGTTGCCTAAAAATATCTAATAACTTGTTCCTATTCTCCCCTTCTGCCTTGATATTTACATAATTTTGCTAAGTTTGGTAAAAGGCTACCAAATAGGAGCAAACAGATGACCGAATTGACAGGCAATGTCCAATAACTTATTTGCAAATTATTATTCTCTCTCAGTCTGAAATAAAGACTTGATAGAGGGGCAACAAACGAGAACAGAATTTAATTCCATTCGTTTGTTAACAATCGCTCTAATGTAAGTGCTGTAAGGGCCGAATCATATTATAATAGTTCCTTAGTTAGCATACACGTTACGCCCTGTAAAAAGCTTGCATCTACCCTGGCCATAAAAGGGAAGAAAAGATATATTAAAAGTGCTGGTTAGATGAAGAAAATAAGAAAGGGTATATAGAGGATGCGATAAAACTCTCAAGTGATTATCGTCTGCTTCAGTGAAATGGAAAACCTTGCCAATTTAGAACCTTTTCGTTTGTACCCCTTTATATACAACTTGCATTTATTCATGACTGTTATTTTAATATTTTGTTAGTTATTTTATTATAATATTCTGTTAGTTAGTAAACTCAAATATTTAACAGGGCTTACGACCAAATCACGTTGAAACAACAGCTCTCGTACGATCGCCGTAGTTAAGCAACTTTCGAGCCTGGTCAGTGAACGCTTTGGAATACCAGCTGCTGTAATCTTAGATGTGCGGGTGGTGCAATGGATCAGAGTTAAAAATCGGAGAGCCGAGTTCCAATTCCAGACTGGTTCGTTATATTCACTTATGAGCAAATACCCTTGTGAAAGGTCTGAATCCATCCATCCATCCAATTATGCGTTAATTATTAGCATTTGCACCAGTAAATATTTTTCATCTTCCCCAAAAATATATTACAATCTAATTTCTTTTTTAAATAACCTGCGAAAGGTAGATAAACCGCAAAAAAAAAAAAAAAAAAAAAAAAAAAGAAATCAATGAAATAAAATATTTGAGGATGTAATAACAAAATTATAATTGCGTAATCCGCAAGAATTAAGATTTATCAGGAAATACAGAAAGGAAAATCGTGAAATTATCAACTCTATTGCTAGTTCTTTATTAATCGACCATGTTTAATCTGGTACAAGTTCAAAATAATGGAGCGCCTAATAGCTGCACGAACGAATATTCTGGCGAAGCTTGCTTTTTATTGTAGCTGTACGGCAAGATCTCAGAATCGGTGGAAAATATGATATGAAGTGAAAAATGACTTCGTTTAAGGTTAATTATATTTTGACAGCTGTAAAGGAAGCCGTTGTTTGAAGATAGAATCTCAAATTATGGCGGTGTTGGGTACGTGGAGGGAACGAGTCCGTATTGGAAACACAAGACATTTTGGCAAAACGTTTTTGAAAGTACAGAGAGAAACCATCACTGGAAGGCAGAAACTTACGAGATCCCATATTTCAAAACTACCCCTCAAGAGACCAAATCAGCCTCCCACTTCTCAATGTAAAGTACTCTGATGAGTTCGTTGAAGGCATCAAGTATTGATTGGTGGCCATGAGTGCGCCTGAAGCAAATAAGTCGGTTTCTTACATGACGATTAGAATAACTGTATTCTGTCTGTAATATTTGCTTTCGTTCCTGACCCATGACAATACCTTTCTTTCCTGATTTTCAATGATTTTTTAGTAAAATCATTAGTAATGCTTTTATATTATATATGCATATTACATCAATACCTAAACATAGACAATCCCTCTTTTTCTTGATTTTCAATGCGTTTCAACTGTAATGCATTTCCGTTAGACAACGATCCTATTCTGTCAGTAATGACTGCTTTCCTTCCTTTCGGATTTTCAATGTTTTTTTATACTAAAATCATTAAATATACATATGATGATTTTAGTATAAAAAAAATTGAAAATCATATATATATATATATGGTGGAGTAATGGATAGCGGGTTGGATTGACCAATCGGAGAGCCGAGTTCGAATTCCAGTGCTAATACCCTTGGGAAAGGTGTGAATCCTATTCTTCTACCTCCATCTATGGGTAAATAGCAGGACAACTGGTCTAGGAGAAGGACAACTCTGAATTCAAAATCTGCGCAGGGTCGTTTGGGGGCCCTGTGGCACGTAAGGCACCAGGTCTCTGTATTCCACCCTTCAAAAAGTGTGGATGTTCTAGCACGAAACCTTCAGCACTATAATCAAATCTCATGTGCTGTTGTCGATCTACTTGGCCCTCATATGTCGAATTCGATGGAGAGTGTATATATATATATATAAATACACGACCCGACGTACGACGTTTCGTAGTTACGACGCCATCTCCCATAATATAATCTTCGTGATGCGACGCTATGTGAGGGAAACGGCGTTGTTTCTTCACCGTCTGTACGCCATACTGGATTGTGCAAACATTCTCTATCTCTCGTTTGTGTTTTTTTGTTGTTGTTTTTTTTATGGGGGAGTGTTGTTTGCCCTCCATTACTGCTCATAAGCGTAAGGCAGACTCGTGAGTGCTTATGTAGTTGAGTTCCGACCTACGTTGAAAATCAAGTTACGTCACACCGTAGGAACGGATCTCTGAAACCCTTATATATATATATATATATATATATATATATATATATATATATATATATATATATATATAAATATAAAAGTGAACATAGAAGTCTATGTTCACTTTTATATTTACACACGCTCTATCTCTGATATTGAGCACTTTATTCCATAAATATAGCACACCTTAAGACTATATTTCTTTATATATATATATATATATATATATATATCGAGGGGTGGAGAGTGCACGCAAAAATAACGTCCTTTTTATTTATTAAAATTTCACGGTTTTTCTATTTTACTTTTCTGATCAATCTTAATTCTTAAGTTAATGAATGAGTAAGCTACGACAATAAAATATCCTTCAAAATTCTCCTATCATATCATTAAATATTTGAGCTTAGTAATTTTAAAGAAAATATTGCAATGACAATCAGAAATATGAATGCTGGTCGTTATTTTAAGAAGTAAGGGGATACAAATGAAATTTGCAATTGACAACTTTTTTCCATTTTCACTGAAATAAGCGTTAAACACTTCTATCTTCCTTTTTTTTCACTGAAACCAAGTAGCTTCTTTGATATGTCTTTTGTTTATCAAACCCTGTTTATTATTCATGGGATATTGACAAGAGACGCTAAACCCTTCTATCTTCCATTCCCTTCTTTCTTTCATTTTCTTGCTGAAACCAACTAATGTCTTTTATACACGCGATCAGAACGCGGTACAATCCATTATTTATGAGGTACTGACAGGAAGTAACGGTCATGGATACTGATAAATGGATCGGCGGACAAGCACAGTTATAATATTAGGTTGGTGCAAAAATAATGTCGTTTTCTCACATAGTAACATATGTGAGAAAACGACATTATTTTTGCACCAACCTAATACAATTGTCACATCAACGTACCATGCGATTGCGATTTTCTCAGGGTAGTCTTGATGTGACACTCAGTGATGGGGCACCCACTGAGGATCGAAATTCACTACTTGGTCGTAACTGATCTAGCAAGACATGCTGTCTAACCATTGCACCACGTCGAGGTGCCTACTCAGTCGCAATATGTTCTAGCGAGACAAGCTTGCTGGCCATTACACTATGTCGATGTGCTCCACATGAGTTTGTTATGGTTAACGAACTATTTAATGCGTTCAAAACGTTCCCCTTCTTGTTCAATACAATACTGAACTCTATCAGCGACACTTTCTACAAAGAAGTTGACAAATTTCTCCATGAAGATGAGAAAATCTACCAGAAATTCCTTGTTTTAAATTCTGAAATCGTTTTTGTTTTGATCCTAGAAAAAAAGTTCTTTGAATCCATGCAAACAAGAAAAAGTCTGGTGATCTTCGTTCTGGTGATGGTAATGGCCACTCACTTGCTCCTTGTTGTCCTCTCCACCTCAGCTCGAATAAAAGGGCGTCACTTTTAACACACCCTGTATAATAACATTGTTCTGTTAGGAATAATTGTATTATTTTCTGACAATCTCCCTCTTTCTGACTTTCAATGCATGTTTATAGTAAAATGCATATCAATATTTATATAATAGCGCTATTCTATAAATAATTCTAACATTAATTACTGACTACTGCTTGCATTAATATCTGATCATTAATAATCCCTTTCTTTCTTGATTTTTAATGAAATGATAAATAACAAATACCAGCAAGTAATGTACATTATACTAAATTAGCCCTATTCTCTAATTCTTGCATTAATTCCAGACAACTAACAATCACATTCTCCCTTATTGTCAATGCATTAAGGTTATATGCCGTACCTATAAACACTAATGGGTATGTCCCAATCCTCATAAATACGTTGGACACTATTGTAAGTGGGGGTAATATGGTGTATAAGTAGACCACCAATAGCAGTGGTTTACCTATTTCACGCCGCTGGCGAGTATTGTATTTTGTTGATGTTATAAAGATTACCATTCCATTTTCAACCTCCGTTTTGGCTATTCTCCATTCAGTAACCCTTCCCAGGTTAAAACAATTAATAAATAAAAGCATTAGTCTTGCATTTATATTATATATATTAGCCCTATTCTATCAGTCGGCCTTATGTTCATCACTGAAAACCATTTTCCTTTTGACCTGCAATGCATTACTTCAGTGCAACTATTAACAATGCATTCACATATATTAACTGTTTTATTAGTAATATTTGCTTTTAATTTTTGACCACCGACAATCACTTTCTTTCTACTTTTCAGTGATTAACGAAAAGCCGAGCCTTACTGAAACATGTTTTTGGTAAACCATTTTAATATTCATTGTTTAATTAACAATGTCCTTCTTTTAAGCGTTCAGGCTATTATAACGATTTTTATTAACTTAGGCCTCTATAAGGGGCAAAAATTATCTAGGCCTCTATAGGGAGAGGGCAAACATTTATTTAGGCCTCTATAGGGAAAAGTATTTATTCAAGTCCATATAGAGGATAAACATTGAGGCCTCTATAGGTGAAAAATTTTGTTTAGACCTTTATAGAGGAAACAATTTATTTAGGTCTCCATAGGATCAATAATATATTTAGGTCTTTATAGAGGAAAACATTTATTCAGGTTTCCATAGTGAACAAAATTTATTTAGTCCTCTATAAGGAAGAAGTATTTATTCAAGTCTCCTTAGGGGACAAATTTTATTTAGGTATCCATAAGAATTAAGCATTTATTCAGGCCTCCCTAGTGGACAAAATTTATTTAGGCCTCCATAAGGAAGAATTATTTATTCAAGTCTCCTTAGGGGACAAAAATTATTAAGGTCTCCATAAGGATGTAGCATTTATTCACCACCCCATAGAGGGCAAAAATTATTTAAGCTTCCATAGGGAACAAAAATTGTACATTCTCTATCTTCTCGGAATTACCCTGAATATTGATTTGTTTTTTTTTTTACGGCTTATGACAACCTTTTTCCTATTATTTAAAACCAGAATTTCTTTGTAATTTGTAAGAATTTTTTTGAGATAACAATCATTTAGTAATACAAGTTTTACTAATTATTTTATAACTTGGGGCGGGGGCGTTGGAAAAGAAGGGATGGGTTCATTCCATTCCCAAGAGTATTGGGGCGTAAGTGAATATAACAAAACCAACTGGAATTGGAACTCGGCTCTCCGCTTAACAATTCCGAGCCATTATCCATCACACCTCCCTGAACATTCAAGCTTACTGCACTTGGTAATCGCCCATCTACGTACTGACCGGGCTCGACGTTGCTTAACATCGGTGATCTACGAGAACCGGTGTCTCAACGGGCATTCATTTAGTATAAAATTCTTGTAGAATACTATTTTATGATTAATTGCGTTTTTTTTAGTTATTAATACAGTGTAACCCGGATATAAGAGAGTTGTCGGGACCGGAGAAGAAGTCTCTTATATCCTGGTTTCTCTTATATCCGGGTTTGGTCTATTTTGTTTAGGTAAGTATGGCTCTAATTTGGGACTGGAGAAAATCTCTCTTATATCCGAGTTTCTCTTACATCTGGGTCTCTTATATCCGGGTTACACTGTACTGTATTCCATTTTATTTTTTTATGTAGAAAAACAGGCTTCTGCCATTTAATCCTCAATGACCGTCTGCAAGCCTTCAACAGAAAACTCTTCCTAATTTTTGTTCGCAAAATAAGTCATAATATTTCACGCTAATCTATTCACAAACTAAATATACGCTGGAAGTTTTGTCATTGTTTACTTCTTTCATGTGTTATTAGTATTTGTTGTGGCACTTTGAGAAAAGAATGGATGAAAGTCTGACGCGTTGTTTTAATAAATCCTACTTATCATATCACCAGGGATATACAAACGCGTCCATTCTAAACTTGCAGCTTTTACTTTGAATGATTGTTTAATGTAATGTAAGTCGAAGTGTAGACAAATGATAACATGAGACGTAATCCCTCCTATTTGACGAGAAAACACGAGATTTAATCTCTTATATTTATTAGGTTGGTGCAAAAATAATGACGTAATAATGTCGTTTTTTGACGTATTTTTTAACGTCAAAAAACGACATTATTACGTCATTATTTTTGCACCAACCTAATACCTTTACATCATGGAATCACACCTGAACTGAACAATGATTTATAGTGAAATATTGAGCAAGTTTTTTATCTTTTGCTTCTTGGAAATATCTTATTTTTTTTTTTTACTTGTGAACACGCGGATAGAATAACCAATGTTGTCTCAGAAAATAAAATCAGCGAGTCGAGTTCAAATGCAGGAGTAATCTGTTGCGGTCAAATAGGAAAATAGAGAGAAAAACAATCAATAAAAATAAAAAATAAAACCAGAAAAGGAAATGAGGAATACATTATCCTATGTAGCCGGTAATAAAGGAATCAGAAATTTTTTTGCTTTTTTTGGGGGGTGGGGGGGTCATCTGCGCAATTTTATGACCCCTACTTTTGGAAAGAACATAACGGTTCTCCTTCCACTTTTCAAGGACTATTTTTTCGAAGTTGTTTAGCAGTTTCGTTCATAAAGTACTTTGGTCGTTCCAACTCAGCGCAAGGCTAACTCAAGCTCGAGCATTTTAAACAGCCTTATACTTACTTACCCTTCTGGTCCAGAAAAAGACAACGAACATACATGTGACATCAAGAACTTTGTTTCCGTACAGTCACCCTTAATTGTTTACATATGAACACACACACCTTCGATACACCAACACGCAACGTTTTAAAATCCATAACAACCTTGGGAAAGGCATGAACTGGTCTTTTCTTTTCCATCAAGAATAGGAGTTAAATAGTAGGGTAGAGTGGGCTCTGTAGCTTTGGGTGGCAACAGTGCTAAGGAAATGAAAGCTACAATGCATGCCAATGCACAGACAATGATAAAAATGAAATGATAGAGAGTCCTGTACGTCTTCGAAGGAAATAATATTAATAAATTCTTATTTATTATGCACCCGTTAAGCATCAAATTAGTTTTGGGAGTGTGGTTTACGCAAATGACCACATTGACCTCTTCTCCTCTCCATCAGTCGCGATGGTATATCACGGATATCAAATATCAAACGAAAGCTGAAATTCGAATTATGTTTTTTAAGCATTTCACCCCAAGCAAGGCGGCAGTGCCGCTAGCACACGCAAGGGGTTACAGAGAGCAAGAGTAAAGAGGGGGGTGTTTGAGGAAAGGATAAAGAGAAGGACGGGGATCAGGATTAAGGCATCAGAAGATGTCGATTGACATTACATTTGAATATTTGAAGATTATAGATACCGAGGAAGCAAGTAGGATGAAGGGAGTTCCACTGTCGGGAAGTGCGAGAGAAGATGTACAGGTGTCGGTCTTGTAAGTTATACCTTCAAATCATGGTTTCTACAACTTCGGTAGACATCTTCTAAAGGTACACCGTATAGGTTGGGATGAATCACACCTGAACTGCAGAATGAAAGAAAGAGGCGGTTACATTTAACTGTTTCTACGGTGAAAGGGTGGGGCCAAGATGCCAACCTAGTAGCACGTTTGAATTCATGCAGTTGGAGTACTAGTGAAAATAGATCGTCAGAGCAGTTGCCATGAAAATATTTGTAGAAAAGACCGAGGGAAGACACATCACGTCTGTGAGAAAGTGACTGTAGACGAGATGCCAGATCAGGAAATAACGCATTCCCTGAGTAAGGGTATCATTACGTCTCTGCTCGTTTCATCGCCCCCAATTCAGCAAAATCTCGAGAAATGTGCATTATAAAGGAACCTTTGATTAGAAATATGTTTAAAGCTTCGGAGTACCACTGGGAAATAAGGCGTAGTTTTTAGGTACTGTTAGTTACTTTGTCGATGCTCTTAATTCATTGAAAAGGAATCAATGGTATCAGACATTGTTCCATAGGGATATTACTTCACAGTTCAATAAGCACGTGCCAAGCTACAAGATTACTGGTCAACACTTCTGTGACTTTGTAGGGGCGGGGGTGCAAGTCTCGTAAAAAATCAGCAGAAGTTCTATTTTGATATATTTTTTTTATTTATTTCTCTTTTCAACACTTCTAAACATTTCTTTCTCATTTCCGGGTGGAAATTTCATTAGATTTTAATGAAACTTGCATAAACAATAAATACTGGTTAAATACACCCAACACACACACACGCACATTCATATATATATATATATATATATATATATATATATATATATATATATATATATATATATATATATATATATATATATATATATATATATACTCGTATAGGGTTTTTTTCTTTGGGCTTCAGACCTGCATCTGTGCGATTTTTTTTCGGCAGTAGTTCATGTTTGTAGCTCTTTCTTTTTTTAAAACCTTTTTTTCCTTGAGATTGATTTGATTATTGGCAAATCAAAAATTCGAGGGTTTTTCGAAACGAGTCTAGTTATCTATATTTGTTTATATATATATATATATATATATATATATATATATATATATATATATATATATATATATGTGTGTGTATGTATGTATTTATGTATACTCGGACTGAGGAATCGGAGAGTTGAATTACAGTCGAATCCATTACATTTACTTACGTGTTAATATCCTTGGGAAAGGTATGAATCCACTTCTTCTCCAGGTATGGGTAAATAGCAGGACAGACCGAATTCTATAGATTTGAATGGAAACTGGTCTACCCCAGAAAGAAATGGCAACCTACTGCGGGGAAAAAAATCTGCCTCGTCAGTCATGAATCGAAAGATAAATGATCGCCTAAGCGTGTATCACGCATTACACATAACTGACTGATATTCTATTTAAACGTTATTTTTATGGATACAACATATTTGAGTAAATAATATTTACCGGCCTGAATGCTCGAGAAAATTTGTAGAAAATATGCGTCCTTCGACAGGAATCGAACGATTATCCCATAGGGAAACCGTTATTTGGCTTTATTTGGAGAATCCATTATATTCAAATATTGATTGGATTTAATCCATTTCATATATATATATATGTGTGTGTGTGTGTGTGTGTGTCTGTGTGAGAGAGAAAGAGAGGGGGAAAGAGAGAGAGAGAAATTATTAGAACACAAGAAAATTTAAAAAAAAATTAAATTAAATTAACCGTATTACCTTGTCAGTTTTTTCCCCCAGAGATGGTTTTTTTTATCCTGAAGATGGCCATGCTGGTCGAAACTTGTTGAGAAACCTAATTGAAATAACAAAACAAAAAATATTAATATACAACCCAGTGTGTCTGAAAATTATTTTAATTTTTTAATATTCTTTTGTTCAATATATATATATATATATATATATATATATATATATATATATATATATATATTATATATATATATATATATATATATATATATATATATATATATATATATATATATATATACAGTGTAACCCGGATATAACAGAAACACAGATATAAGATAGATTTTCTCTGGTCCCAAATTAGAGCCTGTGTTAATGTATATATAATAGACCAAACCTGGATATAAGAGAAACCCGGATATAAGAGAAACCTGGATATAAGAGACTTCTTCTCCGGTCCCGACAACTCTCTTATATCCGGGTTACACTATATATATATATATATATATATATATATATATATACAACACGCGCAGACATACACATGCACACACATATATATATAATATTTTATTTAATTTTTCTTGTGTTCTTATAATTTTTTTCTGGACGTTTACTATGGGATGCTAAATGTTTTGCATGTACAAACGCATTCGGCTATACTTTTAACCATTATCAAGGATGATTTTATTTTTGCGCTCGGACATATTTAGCAAAAACTGCATTTATTTTACACAATAAACTCATTGTTCACTGAAATTTTCCTTTGTCAATAAATATTATTTAGTGATATATATTAATAACGTCGATTGAAGTATTACAAGTGTTGAAAGAACAGATTAAAATCTACCTAATGCTATCCTGTAAGGCTACAGGTCTATTGGTCTACCCTCGGATGTTATTCAGTGTTTCAACGGATAGATTGATTTTAAAATATATATCAAAAGGGATATATTAGGTTGGTGCAAAAATAATGACGTAATAATGTCGCTTTTTGACGTTAAAAATACGTCAAAAAACGACATTATTACGTCATTATTTTTGCACCAACATTCAAAACAATATTTGTAAGTTGTTGGAACTTCTGTAAATGTAGCATCTAGTAATTCTTTTTTTTTTTTTGTCTTATTCAATTGAAAAGTACAGTTTAGAAAACATTCTGGTGAGTCGATGTTGGTATTTCGCCAAAAAAGAATACATTCAGTAGGATTTACGATAAAAAGAATGCGGGAAATTAGAGCAGAGGCCCAGATCTACCAAATGCGCCTCTCTTTAAAACGAACCCATAAAAACCGAGCGAGACCCCACACAAAGGGTCGTTCCCAAGATGGCGGCACTTGCAAGGAGCCAGAAATTCGATTGGCATTTTAGTGACAGCAATAACAATAGCAACAAAAATGTCAAACAGTATAAAAACTATCGTCTGTGAACAGTATTCGCAATCAATTAACCCAGTTTCTCTCTTACTCTGTCTCTTTTTCTTTATCTCTCTCTTCTCTCTCTTTCCCTCTCTCTCAAACACACACACGTGTACCTTGTGAAACGATTTATAAAAAATGCAGTTAGCTATTTGTATACGAATTCCGCTTTTTTCAATGAAATGTTTTCCTATGCTCAGTCCTATCCCCAGTCATCTTGACCTTACTCAACCCACGATGCTAAATAAAGAAATTAAGAAATCCGATCTCCAATAATCATCTGCAGTAAAAATAAAATAAATAAATAAAAAGGCAGTTACACCCATTGTCATCCTTGACGGAAAATAACTACAGTCAGTAAGGAAAAGAACGTTGGAAATATTTTAGAGGGTTTTTCTATCCAAGGATCAACCAAAAGGAACATTTTCTGATGGTCTGCGAGAAAGGATAACTTGAAATGTCAGAACGTCTAAAATTTAAACCTTCCGTTTTCTACCGACCTTCACTTTCCTAGTCGCCGTTTTATAGACTCCATTTCATTGTCGTCATACTGCAGTCGCAATTTTGCTGTCACTATTTTGCAGCCGCCATTTCGCAGTCGCTATTTCTTTGTCGCCATTTTGCAGTCACCGTTTCAGAGTCGCCATTTTGAAGTCGCCGTTTCGGAGTCGCCATTAAGCTGTCGCCATATTGCAGTATGAAGTCGCCATAGTGCGGTTGCCATTTCTCTGTCGCCATATTGCAGTCGGCTTTTCGCAGTCACACGTCTTATCAAAGAATAATTGGTTTCAGGAAAGGGCTTAAGGATAACACCGCCACACAGTGTCGTGTCAAATAAAAGAAAATAGACATTTTTAAATAAATAATTTCCTTGAAAATAGACGTTCGATATCTATTTGTTTATCTTTTCAATTTTTATTTAAAAATCCATTTAACTTGTCCATTAAAAGTAATATTGAAACAAGGTTGATTTAAAAGAAATGTTATTTTAAAATGAAAGCAACGTGTAACGATATTTAAATGAAAAATATATGTAAAACATATTTTTTTAGTCAATTTTTTAGCCCTATGGTCATTTATAATATTTTACTATAGGAAATCCCTGTGCTTTGCCGTGTAACACACAAATTTAAAATTATGATATAATTTCGCTAATTGACTTTTGATAATATTTCTAATCTGTCACTAAATAAGCACTTTAAAGCAATCATTATTCAATGGTATTAAATCATGTGTAATCTTATTGTACGTGGCGTCCGATTAACGGAAAAGATAAAATGTAAAAATACAGTTCATTCAAAACTAGACTATTTGCAATAAAGTCGACGTAATATATATATATATATATATATATATATATATATATATATATATATATATATATATATATATATATATATTACAATTTATATAGAATGTCTCAAGCTGACTTAAAATTTCAACGACTTTTTAAATATAAAACATTGCGATTTTTGTTTAAAAAAAGATAACTGCGAAACGACGACTGCGAATCGCATTTTTTCGCCCCACAGGTGTCGTAAAAATACCTCTCATATCCTTGCGACAGACTTGGTGTCAAAGTACCAGTTGAAAAAAAATGATTTCAAACAGTCTTTTAGCGATTTTTCTACATTATGAATGAAAACTCACGCCTTATTACACTACCATTACAGTGCTCACATACCTTCATACCATTAAAGTAGCATCATACAATCATATCATTATGCACTTATTATACCACCAATTCGCATACGATTCACTAGTATACTATTATTATAACATTATAATACCATGATATCATCAGAATACCATTAGCGTACCATCATGCGTTTATAGTAACATCACGCTATCATACCATTATAAAACGATCAATTCGCGTACGATTCACTAGCACACTGGTGTTATACCATTCTAATACTATCATACCATTTGTTATGGAGTCGTTTCACAGTGGAGGCTTGTATTTGTACTAAGTCGATCCTAAAATAGGTTCGACGTACAAAACGTTAGGAACTTGATATAATAGGTAATGACGCAGAGTAAATTTAGTTGTGGTCGCTGATACTTTAGTATCCGACTAACGGTCGTCCGGCATCGACTGACTGACCCACCCACTGAGCGATACTCAGTCACCCCCCGCACGAGAGCATCATGTGGCACAAGGCCGACTTCAGACTGAAATCAGACCAACTCACTGAGCGGTATTTAGTCACCCCCCCCACTACGAGGGCATCATGTGGCACAAGGCCGGTTTAACGTGGGATCTCCGAGCCCGTGGGCTCGGCCAAAAATATGCCCTTTGAACCCGTATAAACGGGTTCAGGGTCGGTTTACCTTCCCGAAAGAGACTCCGCCCATCGGCGTAGCCTCGTTCGGCTTCCTCCCCGCCCGAAGGGAGAGAGTTCATCCGGTCAGCCGATCAGCCGATCGTCCGACTTCAGACTGAAATCAGACCAAATCACTGAGCGACTCCTCGTTACTCTTACTACTCTTACTTATTATAGGTGGAAGGGTCTATTAACTATAGAATAGGTGTGATCCCCTATAACACCATTAAAATACAAAAATACTATCATACCATTAGCGTACCATCATTACATTTATAATACCATCTTACTATCATACTATTATAATACTACCATACCATTAGAGAAAGAATTTATTCTCAGTGGTATGGCCTTACAACTTAATCTTTTTTTTTTATTCATGTATTTTTTCTGTAAACCCTATTGGACTTATTACAGCATATAAATAATTCATCTTCATGATTAAAATTACTTTCTTCACATCCAGAAACTTTTCTAATGGGCGTAAAGAATCGGCTTCCAAATGTTAATTCATTGCATTGTTTATTCCGCAATCCGAAGCTGAAGACCTTTTGAATCTAGACCTTTTCATCTAATACATCCTGTGGCGATAGAGCTTGTCAAATATGGTCTTATGGGGATTAGCAGCTCTTTCCCGGTTACCTAATTATAAAATTTACGGTATTTTACTAATATTGGAATAAAGAGAAGCATGTTTATTTAGGATGTTGTTGGGTATTTTGTATCATGTATTTTGTATCATGTATTATGTATCATCGTATCATGTATTTTGTATCATATATCAAGGTGTTCCTTTGGGAATGTAGTAGTAGGTTAAACGAAGAGAGAGAGAGATGTAGTTTAGAAATAAATAAATGAGACAGGAACATATAGATCGAGCTACAAAGTGGCATGAGGTTAAAACAAACTGTGTTTCTTGTATATTATAAGTACAAGACTGTGCTTCTTGTCACAAATCAGTTACTATCGTAATGGAATGTCCCACACTCCCTATCGCCTATGTGGACTGACTATATCAGTAGATATATATATATATATATATATATATATATATATATATATATATATATATATATATATATAGTATGCACAGGATATACATGGGGCCTTGCTTCGGAAATTACTAGCCTGCCACACGATTCCTGTAATTCAGTAGTGTTTTTTCTTTTACAATAAATCTGTCTTCTTTCATCTACGCGCATGTTGCAATTTCTTCACTCGAGTACCACCTTTTGTTGCTTGTAACCTCTTTAAGGATACAGCAATTACCTATTTAGGACATACTAACATATTTTTGTGTAGACGCCTCACGTGTCCCTTATTAGATCAAAGTGCCATAAAAAACAACAATTTGCCCACAATTTACAAGAATCCCTAAGAAAAAATCCTGGTCAGAGACATTAAATTTCTATATAAACCACATTACCGGAAATATCTCGCTGTGAGAGAGGCACTGTATATAAAACATCTCGCTCCGACAATCAACCTCACCTCATTCAGCAGTGCGAATGGTGTGTTGAGTTTGTTTCGTTTTTAAAATAAAAAGAGGCTCAGTCATATTCTAGATGGACTCGACAAGCAAAGCTCAGAATAAACGCTCCTACTAGCATTCAAATCAACGCAAAAAATACATCTTCAACAGTCAAGCATGAAGGGATATTAACAACGCCTAAAAGACTCACCACCACTTGAAAATGGCTAAAGAAGAGTCCGAAAGCGCTTAGGACAAAACGAACAATTTTTGCATTTCCTTAAACCCACCAAACGGAAAAATATAAGAATGCTGGAAAAACAATAAAAATCAATTAAATTTTCCTTGTCTGTCATATTTGACGAAACATGTTTAAAAAAGCTTGCTGCCCAAATATATATATATATATATATATATTACAAATCTTAGTTTCATGCACAACGCAATCGTTATATATATATATATATATTAGTAATATATATCACAAATCTTAGTTTCTTGCACAACGCAATCGTTATATATATATATATGTATATATATATCATATCACAAATTTTAGTTTCATTATATTTCGTTATATATATATATATATATATATATATATATATATATATATATATATAAAGAAATGGACAAAGTCCGACAATTTTATTTATTAAAGACATTTTTATGTTTAACGTTCCTTTTATAGATACAAGTAAATGCTCTGTTTATAATAAACAGTATTAAATAACATTTACCGGCCTGAATGGCCGAGAAATTTTCATAGAAAATATTCGTCCTTGGACAGGATTCGAACCTGCATCCTATACGGATAAATAAATAAATAAATAAGTTGTCGGACTTAAACATACGTTAAACATAAAAAATGTCTTTAATAAATATATATATATTTATATATTAATAATAAATATATATCACAAATCTTAGTTTCATGCAAAACGCAATCGTTATATATATATTTGTAATAAATATATATATATATTAGTAATATTAGCTTGGTGCAAAAGTAATGTCGTTTTGTCACATAGTAACATGTGAGAAAACGACATTATTTTTGCACCAACCTTATATATATATATATATATATATATATATATATATATATATATATATATATATATATATATATATATATATATATATATATATATATATATATATATATTACTAATAAATATATATAACAAATCTTAGTTTCAAGCACAACGCAATCGTTAGGTGCTGATTAAAAACTGATCATCAATTTTCAATGAGCATCTGATGTGTGCATTTTCAATAAAACTAACAGCTGTGCTACCAGTGAGAAAAAATGTATATTAGTTATTAATATATGCCATAGATTTATTATTATAAATCGAGCACTATTTTATTAGTAGCAGCACTTAATGTGCGATTTATATTTATATATATATATATATATATATATATATATATATATATATATATAGTAAAGGTAACAAATCCGTTGGTATATAATCTAAGTGGATCCTAGTATTCTTAAAATATTAAAACTGATCCATAAAAAAGCTCAATGTATTTATTATTACAGAGTAAATAATAAACAATAAAATCCCAAATCACCTCATATGGTGAATAGCCTATTTTTGTAGACGAAGATATCGGTCATGTGACCTATAAACCTCCCCTGACCCCTGTCTCGTGCCTTTCGTCTGATTGAAACATTGAAATTCTCTATTAGTTTTTCGATAGGCTGATTTTTTTTAGCATTCACAGTTAAATTTCTGTTTCTGACAGAAACTCAGTTCACCTGGCGTTGATGAGGCAGACGACCGATATCTTTGTTTGCCGAAATAGTCTATTCCCCATATGAGGTGATTTGGGATTTTATTGTTTATTAAATATATATGTTTTTAAATTAGTATATAGAAATCACGACAGAGTTTTTAAACTTTAACAAATCGGAAAATTTAATGAAATAGATGTGATATATATATATATATATATATATATATATATATAGAGAGAGAGAGAGAGAGAAAGAGAGAGACAAAGAGAGAGAGGGAGAGAGAAAGAAAGAAAAGAAGAGACCGAAAGAAAGAACATTAAAGAAATAATAGACATTTGTTTTAGCCCTGAACGCTCCATCACTGATATTGAATATATTTTACACCTATAAATATAGCACATTTTAATATATATTTTAATATATATATATATATATATATATATATATAAATATGTGTATGTGTGAGAGAGAGAGAGAGAGATATAGAGAAAGAGAGAGAGAGAGAGTGAGTGTGCGTGTCTGCCATTTCTTTATCTTTCTTTCACCCACTCTCTCTCCCTCTCAGTATATATATATATATATATATATATATATATATATATATGAATTTCATTCTCCTCCAAACCCCAATAGATTAATTTGTATATACTTTTATAACCAACGCTTGGGCTTGAACGAACTTGCCTTTTTTCTTTCCACGTTTGGATATTTCTGCATTCCTAAAACCTAGAAATTATTTCCCTAGAATCCATAACCACTTTTTTCTTTTCTTCAGAAATGTCTACGGTGATAAAAAATGACATTTTCACTTGGCTTGAACAGCGCTGATTTATTTTTCTGTATTGGTTGGCGTTGTAACATAGTTTATTATAAATCATCTATGTAGATAAAAAGTATGGCACAAGTGTGAAAAGATAAAGGGTGTGTTGCTGATTGTCACCTTCCATACATGCTCATCATGTTGCCTCCCATCGGCTTGAGACGCAGACTGCGAACTCACATGGATTTGTTTTTTCTTAGTCAGTCGACGCGTCTCTACGTGTGGCTAGCCTGTTGGAGGCTGGATATATATATATATATATATATATATATATATATATATATATATATATATATATATATATATATATTTATCTCTAGATAGATTGCGAGACAAGACAACAGAGCGACTGTTTGTCCATTGTGAAGAAATGCTAGCACAATCATTGACGGCTTTCGAACAGTTTCGTCGACCTAATTTAATTCCCAGTGCTTCATTCACTTCGTGATATAGTATTCACACACTTCCCAATGCCGAGTATCCAACTCTTAAATAATATCTTTCACGATTCAGTCGCACTGCCCTCTTCCTTTCCCATACACAAAAATACCATATTTTAGAGAACCTTCTGTGTAACCCTTACCATTTGCTGAAATGTATGAATTATTTAAGATACTGAGAAATAGAATGTTCACACTAACCAACACTTACACAGACAATCCGGTATTTTATACAAGGTGTATTTGTTTCTCTTAATTGTCATCTATGTATTTAGCATTTTCACTTTGCATACATCCGTAAGGTTAATATATTTTCAAGGACTGTCCGCATATGAGGCGCATGTGTGTTTTCCACAGGGAAATAGAATATATCGCAGAAGCGAAAATTGGTAAAACAAGGAGTCTTGAAGGCAATTAAGGAAACGGTTCGTAACTCGGTTCTAGCAGAAATGAATTATTCATAAACTTGACGCCTTGTCGCCTGCTCAATTTGGATCCAACGAATAAGGTGAGTCAAAAATCCACAGAGAAATAAACAATTGTTGGCAAACGAAGATGAAGACGCCTAGAAACAATTCTTGGCGGTCGTGACGTTAGGGCATAGAACGAAAAGCCAAGGTGTCAAATAGTTGCTGCCTTTTGTCAAGAAGCCCGTTTGACATTGGCGTACTCGTGTTATTTTCTTGCTTTGGCATTTTAACATCATCAGTCTACATAGCGGGTGTGCTCATACTGAGCACCTGACCAGTTCTCGTCACACATCTGTGTTGAAAGCCGGAGAAATATTCATTATTCATGTCTTAGACAAGTAAACTTAGAGGAGCCCATCCATTAACAGGTCAAACCACAGCCAATTCCCTTCACTTTGATGGCTCACCTTGGTCATGGACACATGGCCGTTGATTCCAGCGTCAGAATCCATCACTCTGACCGTTGTATTCAGTCTAGGAAATTTTCTGCCTAGCGTCATCGCCGCATTAACTACATTCATACCTATGGAGCCCAGTCTAGTCCATTATGTCTGATGGCCGTTGATCCTACAAGAAAGTTCTTCCTTTTAACGAGTCTTGTTTTTAATCCTAATCATATTTACACAACTTCCTCACAAAAATGTGGCAGGTAGTATAGAATCACATTGTACTACTAACACTCGTAGATTGACTTGACGTATAAAATCACATTGTACTAGTAACACTCCTAGATTGACTTGACGTACTTTTAACATATTAAGTGAATAACGGAACAGTTATCTCCGTTTGGAAATATCCCGCTAAAATAGAATTTGAATAGTAAATAGGTAATACTTATAACTTATTATTTATTTCAAATCATGACAAACAAAAATTAATCAAAACTAATTCATGGTGATGTCCTTGAGTTTCTCCAGCATATTTTGTAACTTATAAATACAGTGGTCCCACCTTATGTATGTGCTTACATCCATTGTTTGGTCTCCGTAAATATTCAGCAAACTTCAATGAATATCAGTATGCTCAATTTTTTTTTAGATGGAGAAATTCAGTGACATCCACCCCCTTTGTTCCTTATCCACTTAAGCCCTTTCCCGGTTTTTAAAGTGTTCTACCGAAAATGTTTTTTAAACACTTCCAAAAACTAAAATGTTCAAAAACCACTATAAACGTCTTTATAAATCGATCGTGATTCTTTTTATGCCCTTTCTGAGCAATTGTCAACTTATATATCAGTTGTTAGCCACCATACGGTCACTTCAAGTTTCTTAGTTCAATCAGTTATACGCCATGTGTGATACACGCTTAGGCGATCATGTATATTTCAATACATGACTGACGAGGCCGACTTTTTTTCCCCGCGGTAGTTAGCCATTTCTTTTTGCGGTAGACCAGTTGCCATCTAAGGCTATATTAGAACTCGCTCTGTCCTGCTATTTACCCATAGCTGTCGGGAGCAGAAGAGGATTCACACCTTTCCCAAGAGTATTAGCATATAAGTGAATGTAACGGATTCGACTGGAATTTGAACTCGGCTCTCCAATTTCTCAACCTGAGCCGCTACCCATACCTCCTCTTTCTTAGTTATTATATTAAAAACAAATGAGAAAAAAATGGTCTTAAAAATGAAACGTTTTTCCAACAATAATTGACGGGAAAAGGTTAAAAGTCAGTCGACATTTTGCCAGAATGTCACTCAGGTTATTGTCAAGCTGATTCAGCTTCTACTGCCATACCGTAAACACCCGCCGCTGATGTCGAGAGCAAATGAAAGAAAATAGGAGAAGTTATTACATCTGAAGATTTGGCGAATGTCAAGAGTTGTTCGTCTCATTTGTTCAAAGATGACACGGTTGAAACCGAGATCAGAGAAGAAGGTTTCGGTCTTTCGAAATGATAGGCACCACAGACAAGTGTAACGTATACACAGTTTAGAATACTGCCATTGTAAATGACCGAGTAAAAGACAAATTTATAATGTTTATTGTCAGTTTTGCCGCTTGAAAAGTTGGCTCCCTGTGTCGTACCAGACAATTCTTCTCACCTGAATACTTCTTGAGCGTTTAAAAGTCCACCATTCGACCATGCATTGAATATTGATGCTATATTTGGTCTGATGATCTTAATATATCTCTCGAGATTCTCAATAAAATCCAAAAAGTTTGTAATATAAAATATTAATATGCATCCTCGTCCTGGATAAGACGATAAACCACATCCGCGTCCTGGGTAAGACGTTGAACTACGTCCAACAGCAAGGCCTCTGATCAGGAAGTTTTGAGGAGCGTGGAACCACCTCTCGATTGCTAGTATTCCCAGGTCCACCCTGACCCGGAGTAGTAGCACCTGATAGGGTCCCAGCTATGGGCAAATAGTTGATACACAAACTGGGGTCAAAACACTGTGATAGTGGGAAAATACCAGCAATACATTTTTGTAAAAAAAATTTATTACCTGAACTGGATTTTTGAAGAAAGAATTATTACCAGCCTTACATTATTACCAGCAAAAGATTTTTGAAAAAAAATATTACCAGCAATAAAAGTTTTGTCAGCATTAAATAACCTATTGAGGTTGATATGCTGCAAAAACCCAAAAAAAAAAGTAACTACAGTGATGCGGTTTTCCCCTGTACTTTCTATAAATATTTACATTGCGGTTGTTCTGTGGTTTTATCACTGGTAACCGGGTCGCATGAATTTAAGTGTATTACTAGAATGGCAATTAGGTCTCATCGTTTTACTATTGAAATAACTAGACCTAACCGCAGGTTCTATTCCAATAGTTTCTTTTCTTTCACTTCTTGCCTGTGGAACTCTCTTCCAGTTTCTTGCTTCGCTTCCACCTACGATCTTCAGAAATTTAAATACATCCTCAATCGTCATCTTCATTATTCCTGGAACCTGTTCTTTATTACCCTTTCTCCTCATTAAAACATTCTAATTCGCTTTCATTCTCAGTAGCGTCTTAGTGGCATTATCGCCTTGCTTGGGGTGAAATAATTAAAAAGAAAAAAGAAGATAAAATTGAACCATTTTCTGATTCCGAGAAGCAGCTGTGGCTAAGAACAGGCAAGAACTACATTATGTCAAATTATATCGCGTAAGTTAATGTTTTCGTAATAAAACTGCTTTCAAACGAACCGAAGTTGCCTAAATCGTCAAGATATACAGATATCTATGCATACAACACATCGTACGAGTATCATGTTATATTAGCTTTTCATATTAAATAAATATTGATAAGATCTTGTTTAGTATGAATCAGTTTTAAGTTTATTATGAAAATAAACTAATGAAAATGATTTATTATTTCTAAACATATTCATAAATTAAAGCCCATAAAAGATATTTGATTAATACAATCTCTCTCTCTCTCTCTCTCTCTCTCTATATATATATATATATATATATATATATATATATATATATCTCACCCTGTTCATATCTATCTATCTATCTATCTATCTATCTATCTATCTATCTATCTATCTCACCCTGTTCATATCTATCTATCTATCTATCTATCTATCTATCTATCTATCTATCTATCTATCTATCTCACCCTGTTCATATCTATCTATCTATCTATCTATCTATCTATCTATCTATCTATCTATCTATCTATCTATCTATCTCACCCTGTTCATATCTATCTATCTATCTATCTATCTATCTATCTATCTATCTATCTATGTCTGTTCATATCTATCTATCTATCTATCTATCTATCTATCTATCTATCTATCTATCTATGTCTATTCATATCTATCTATCTATCTATCTATCTATCTATCTATCTATCCCAGTTTGTTCCCCCCTCTCTCTCTCTCTCTCTCTATATATATATATATATATATATATATATATATATATGTGTGTGTGTGTGTGTGTGTGTGTACATATATATATATATATACATACATGCATAATTAAATAAATTAAATCTAATTAAATAAAAAAACTTAATATCAGTACCTTATCTGTCGTCTTTAATGATATATATATATATATATATATATATATATATATATATATATATATATGTAATCATTATAGACGACAAACAAGTTACTGCGATTAAGCTTTTTATTTCATTTTTCTTCTGTTCGTACAAGTCTTTTCTTCCTTGGCTACAGAGTGTGTAGAAACTGCCCAAATGTTCTGTAATCCCGAATGCTTTTGGCTATACTTTTAGCCATTATCAAGGATGATTTTATTTTTACTTTTTAACTGGATGTATGGGTTGTGTGTGCGTATTTAGAGTTATATGGTTGTTTTTTTTCCGAACACAGTCAGCACATTGTAGCCGTGTTCGTAGTTAATACTACTGAGTGTTGGCTTTCTATATTTAATCATTATTTTTAATCATTTTTTTACATGTGGATAAGGTCATTATGCTTGTATTTTCTACTGGTATGTTCCTGATGAAGTTTGCTAGGTTTGTGTGTGTGCTTAGGTGTCGTCTTTAATTAAACATGTATAAAAGAGGGATTGCTGCCTAAATACACACACCCACTATATATATATATATATATATATATATATATATATATATATATATAAGTAACGAAAATCTTGTTAATCCGTATGGATAATCCCAAGGAGGATGAAATCCTGAGAGCTCACTGTTAATTCAGAGCTAATAATTTAAAGAAAAACAGACCACTTTAAGGCTCCATTTTAATAATTTATTTCACCAGAGACTTTTATTTTTCCCTAGATCCTCAGACATCACTTTCAAAAGGTGAAACGAAAAATGAAATTAAAATTTACACTTTTGACGGGCAGTATTAAGCTTATATAAGTTAACATAGAAGCTAGCGTGGAATGGTCCGTAAGTAACAAATATGGAAAGCATCGAATTGATTGATGTGTTGTCGGTATTGAGTCCAAGAGTATGCCCTATAGAGTAATGATGTCCGTACTAATGACTTGTACACACAAATTTTCACCACCTTTAACGAGACAAGTATTCCAAAAACAGCGGAAAATATTTCCGAAGGCAGAAATAATCTTTCCAATGCTGCACTGAATTTATTTGTCTATCTTATCATCGTTAGAGACAATGGAGCCAAGACAGACTAGAGAGGAAACGAATTTCATGGTTTTTCCATCAATATAAACACTGGAAGCATCAGCTAGTGGGTGGTTAAGGATAGGTTAATAGACATATTCTGTTAATGCTGGTGGCCAGACCAATGGTCGAGAGAACTGGTAATGAGACATTGCATAAGCTCAAGAGTTTGCACAATCGTCTGCAAAGAGTAGGTCACGAAGATTTTGCACAATGGTTTTAGTTATTGTTTTGAGGCGTTGTTAGTTGAACAACCAATCAATTGTTTTAAACTTAAGTCCCACATTCTCAAATTCTGTTTCTAGCATGACAGAAAAATACAAGAGAGATGCAAGTATACAATCTTTTTTTTTTTTTTTTTTTTACATTAAAGACAATGAATGCGTTGGACATTTTCCACTGGATCCAACTGGTGGAAAGACGCTGAGAAAAACGCTCTTCTGTGGCTCAATCGGTAAAAGCACGCCAGGTTATATGACGGTTCCGTATAGGATACAGGTTCGATTCTTGTCGGAGGACACAGATTTTCTATGAAAATTTCTCGGACATTCAGGCCGGTAAATGTTAATACTGTTTATTATAAACAGATCATTTACTTAAATATTTATATCTATAAAAAGAACGTATAAATATAAAAAATGTGTTATATATATATATATATATATATATATATATATATATATATATATATGTGTGTGTGTTATATATATTTAATTCATTTGATATATAATTGATATATATATATATATCATTTGATATATGTATATTATATATATGTATGTTATATATATATATATATTTGATTCAAATATTCGAAGAATTTTTCATTTGAATCCACTTGTGTCATTGTCAATGACATTAATCGTAACTTGTTCAAGGAAGCCAGAAACCTGTGTCTATTTTAATTACGGTAAAAGAAACAAACAAAATGGTACAAGAATTGCAGAATGCTTCTGATAGATGTGAGTTTAAATCTTTCTCTCAGAATTTAAAGAGTTGGGGTCTTTTGGACTTGTTGCAAATGGCTCGACTCCTATCTTTTATTCCGAGCGTAACCTTCTAAAGAAGAAAAAAATGATCAGTAAACGCTGGACAGCACATTTCTCTAATGTTATAAAAATTGAGCTGAATTTTCATGCGAATTGTTGCAATGTAAGCATGTTGAGATTGGGGTGGGGGAAACCTCAAACCGATTGCTCTCCCAACAACTACAGGGATAATAGGGAGAGAGAAGGGAGGTAACAAAACTAACACTGCCTCGGATACTGCAGCAAGTTGAGGACCAAAATGCCCACGAGACCGACTTTATAAAACACAGTGTCTTGCCAACTACCAACTGCTGTTTTCCCCCATCTTTTATTGACATGAGGCATCTTACAAACACCCGGATTTTGACTAGTCGCAGAGTGGCCCCTATCTAGCTTGACATGCCAAACAGAGCCGCTGCTAACGCGAAAACCCGGATGTACTGGTATTGCCAAAAATGTCCGCGCACGATCCAAGACCTCTTTTACGTCTGTACTGACGTGTGTTAGCCACATGAATCCTATCAACAAATTACCACAGAGGCCGATTCTTGAAGGACTACCAGTGACTCCATTTATTGCTAAGATAAATGGGTCATAAAACAACTGACAAACGTGAAGTTCTCTGCTAACGATGGCATACCAGCAGAGATATAAAAATGTGGCAGCAGTCGCCTGGTTTGTAAACTTTGTGACATCTTTTCTTTAATATGGGAGTCAGGATCAGTTGCTCAGGAGTTTAAGGGTGCTTCTGTCGTCCATCTTTATAAGCAAAAGTCAATAAAATGAATGCGACATCCCTAGAGGTATATCCTTTCTGTGTGTTGCTGGGAATATTCTTGGCAGGGTAATTTTAAAGACGCACATACATTCTCTCTCTCTATATATAAGACATTTTTATGTTTATACGTTCTCTTTATAGATACAAATATTTAAGTGAATGCTCTGCTTATAATAAACAGTATTAACGACATTTATCGGCCTGAATGTCGGAGGAATTTTCATAGAAAATATACGTCCTCCGACAGGTATCGAACCTGTATCCTATACTGAACCGTCATATAGCCTCACGTGCTTTTATCGATTGAGCTATAGAAGAGCGCTTCGGTTAGCAAGTTTTTGCTGTTTTTAAACTATAATTCTACATGATTTTCTCTCGTACATTCATATTTGCTCGATGCGTATCCAAATGTAAAAAAAAAATGATGTCACACATTATGAAATGGACAAAGTCCGACAATTATTTTCAGACATTTTTATGTTTATAACAAGAACGTATAAACATAAAAAATGTCTTAAAACAATTGTCGGACTTTGTCCATTTCATATATATATATATATATATATATATATATATATATATATATATATATATATATATATATATATATATTATTTATTCAAAAAAAAAATTATAACATAAATATGTTATAGAATCACTACAAAAATAGCCATTTTGTTTCAATACTCTCGGTGTCTTATCAAGTGATGACGTTGAATGTAAAACCTTTTAAAAGCTTTTACATTCAACGTCATCACTTGATAAGACACCGAGGGTGTTGAAACAAAATGGCTATTTTTGTAGTGATTTTATAACATATTTATGTTATAAATTTTTTTTAAAATAAATAATTATATCTGCTCTACTTTGTATTGAGCACTCTTTTAAGAATAGTAATTGTTGGTTATTGGAATTCATTCCATATACACCAATCATATACTTGTATATATATATATATATATATATATATATATATATATATATATATATATATATATATCGTTGAGTAAATCAATAAATATAAGAGTTTTATGTATATATATATATAATAAATAAATCATATAAGATTATTGCCAAGTATTTATAAGACCATTTTAATTATTGTTGAAATGCAAAATAATACTGGGGTCGCCTATAAAGAAACCCTAATTTTTAGCACTTTGAACTCTGATCCCCTGATGAATAAGATGTATGCACTTTTTGCTGATCGGACTGTGACTTTATTATTACGAGTGTACTGGGGTGGCAGTTTTCTGGTTGCTGCACCCGACATGGTAGTAAGGAGCCTGAAATCTTTGGTAGCGCTGCTTCGAGTCTGCTTGGATCAACAGTCGCATAACCTCGGGGTACTTCTAGTGCCATGTTACGCATGGGCAAGGTCTCCCTGCATGTATTTCCCGTTGGCAACCCTGAGGTCACATTATGCTTTACCATTTTCTGGTCAGATTGCATTGCCATAGACGATAGTGCTTATATGTATGTGTATGTGTATGTGCTCGCGTGTATGTGTGTCATATAAGGCGCTTATTAAGTGTTGTATATATTCCTTTTCTTTCTGCATCTAGGTAACTAGCTCAAGTTCTCTGTTAATCTCTCTCTTTCTCTTTCTCTCTCTCTCTCTCTCTCTCTCTCTCTCTCTATATATATATATATATATATATATATATATATATATATATGTATGTATGTATGTATGTAGTGTATAGCGGCAGCAGATCATTATTCAAACATATATTGTTAAATATGACATTGGCAGCTCGGAAAACTCACTTTGATCGTTCTGATAAGAAAAGAACACTCGAACATGTTGGTGAGGGCCTCAGACTCAACACGGAGGCCTACATCAAGTGCCTTTAAGAGGTAGTGCTGCCCTGTATCAAGTGGTTTGCTGCTGGAAGATACTATGTCTGGCAATAGGTCTCTGCACCATGCCACACTATCAAGATAACCCAATCATGACTGTCACACAATTTCTGCTACCAAATCACCACTTACATCTGGCCATCTAACTCCACAGATTACAACCCCCTTGATTATTATGTGTGGGGAGCAGTTAAGGAAGAGACCGACAAAATTCCTTGTAACAGAAAAGATAAAGTGAACGCAAGTGTTACGGCAGCGTTTAGCAACTTAAATAAGGAGACAGTTCAGAAGAGTTGCAGGAGATTCCGCAGTGGTCTAGAGGCCCTGATGGAAGCCAATGGCGATTTTATTGAATAAATTTTCGCTTTCGTATTTAAAGATATTTTTGTGTAAATTTGGTAAATATATCTGTTAAAATGCGATGTCTGTGTTATTTTAATTTTCACTTAATTTAGACGACAATTTATCCATTGCACTCACTTTGTGTCTGTCTGTCTCTCCATATATATATATATATATATATATATATATATATATACACACACACACAATCACACGCACACACACACACACACACACATATATATATATATATATATATTTCTCAGAAATAATTCTGAAAATAAAAATTCTTACTTCTTGCCCATGCGTTTATTTATATATATATTTATATTTTAAGACAAAATTGAAAAAGTTTACTTATGATGCGTTTCATCCGTTATATATATATATATATATATATATATATATATATATATATATATATATATATATATATATATATATATATATATATATATATATATCATTGTTTTCTTTAAAAATATATAATCATCGCAACTTTCATTCCCACTTTCCAAACCTGAACGCACAATTTAAATTCAATCATGCAAATTAAATTTAAAATGCAAAGTTCCGTTCCATTATCAAGCGATGCTAAGAATAACTTTTTGAAATTGATTCACTTAATTTATAAATACAGACAAATTTGACATTTTGAGATGCTGTGGTTAAGGAAAATTCCATCTTGTTAACTTATTTAGAAAACTCATGTATCTACGTTATTGTAGCTGTCAAGTCGGTCAAGTCAAGGTGGGAGCTGGGGTATCTGTCTATTGATATAAACTTCCTTTTCCCAAGTAGAACTTTGTGGTAGTGTCTATGTTCCAAAACATCATCTGGGTTTCAACAGCAATACATTTGGCATTTTTATTTTTTTATTTAATTTTTATTTTTATAAATTTCAATTACGATTTTTTCAAAAGGGGCATTCAAATATTTATTCACATTTTTAATATTTATATTTTTATTTGTACCGACTTAAGATATATTTTATTTATTTACTAACTGAGTACATATATGGTAATATTAAAATTAATATATTACAATCTAATTATGTATTTATAAACAATTTTATTCAAATATAAACATGTTAGTTTCATTTTTTTAAATTAGCTATTACTTCAGGAAAAAATTTGGCAATGTCTACAAAAACTCACTATTTCATTTCTTTGATTTAATAAATTTTTATTTTTCAGAAACTTAATAATATTTAACTTTTCATGTATGCACAAAGGACATGGGTCATTTAAAGATCTAAATGTTCTTGTTTTTTTTTTTTAATGAATTTCAATTTTACTGTTGCTATTTTATTGGTTTCTCTTACTTGTTTCTTTTATTTGTTTCTACTGTTGTATCGAGCATTCTTTTTTAAAAAATAAAAATAAATTCTAAGAACTCTGAATTATATATCTCATTATTCTTTACAATTATTTTAATATATATATATATATATATATATATATATATATATATATATATATATATATATATATATATATATATATTATAAATTAATTGATTTAAAATATGGCTTTTCCGCTACACAGTTCTAACCATGTTTCAAAAATGGAATGTCCGAATTTATTTTTGTAATTAAATTAAAGACATTAGTTCAATTTCATCCTCAAGCGAACTTTGGAGTAACTTTTAAAATTACTTGGTTTTAAAGTCAGCAAAAATCATAATTCACGTTTCCAAGGATACAGAGCAATTCATTTCAACCAGACGAGGGGTGTTTGCGTGTTCATTATGTCTGTATTTTGATGTATCAGTTATTAGTTACGTTTTGGTAGGGGGTAGGAATGTATTTTTCAATGAAATCTAACATCCGTTAAATGCATGTCGTCTGGATTTTTAAAAATTTTTTATTGTTAACGGCAAAAATTACGGTATTTTTTCTATTTGTTTATTTAAAGATTTTAACTACGATTGAAAATATTTTCACTTTTAATTTTTAATGTACTATATTTCTTTTAATCCCTTACAGTATGTAAAGTTATTTTCACATCAGCTATAAGAATGTATATTATTAGGTGACAATTTTTTTTAATATTTAAATATTATTTAAGTAAACTTTATGACAATGACGCCAAAAATAGCTAATTGATTTCACTGATTTAGTAAACTTTTATTTTTTATATAAACCTAGTAATATATTGTTTCTCATGTAAGTCTTTTTTTAAATATATATATATATATATATATATATATATATATATATATATATATATATATATTGTGTATATTTAGGCAGCATACATATAGGCAGAAACAGGTTTTGTTGTGATTCTTTCAAGTTCACGAATTAATTTTCTGGTATCCTTAGAACATTGATTATGAAAAATGCCAAAATTTTCTTTCAAATAGTTTTTATTTTCTCGAGTACTTTTAATCTCACAATCTGAAGATGGTCTCAGATCTGATTGAAAGTACTTTGGAGAATAAAAACTACATATATATATATATATATATATATATATATATATATATATATATATATATATATATATATAAACCAAAAGAGCCAGAGAAACCTATAAAGGTTTGACCTAAGCGAATCGTCAAGGACAAGGACGATCCGATTAGGTGAAACCTTGGTAGGTTTGTCTGGCTCTTTTGGTTTAACTAGGTCTGCTCTACTTAACGTGTTGAGCACTTTATTTACTTATTTTCCTTACTCGTATCGGGTTTTTATTCTTTGGGCCTTGGACGATTATTTTCGGCTAACGTACATGTTCTTGGTTCTTTCTTTTTTTATACCTTTTTTTTCTGTTTGGTATTGGTTTGATTATTTGCAAATCAAGACACCGATGGTTTTCCGGACGAGTATTATACTTATAAGATTATTACTAGCTTATTTACATCGATTTACTGTTTTCTTTCTTTTTTTTTAAGTAATAAATTTATTTTAGAATTGTTAGACGAAAAAGTTACCTTAAAAACTTCTGTAGTATCAAATTTTTGTTTTGTTCATATATATATATATATATATATATATATATATATATATATATATATATATATATATATATATATATGAACAAAACAAAAATTTGTTACTACAGAATTTATTTTAAAATTGAAGGAGTGCTTTCTTTTTCTTTTCTTTTTTTAAGGAAACTTTTTCGTCTACCATTTCTTCAGAAAAATTCGTTTGCAAAACCCATAAACATACAAAACGTAATCATAAACAGCGAAACTGAAAAAGTAGCCAGTATGGGGGGGGGCAATCTAAATACGGAGCTACGACTAAAATAAATTTATTACTTAAAAAAAAAAGAAAGAAAACAATAAATCGATGTAAATAAGCTCTTAGTAAGTATAAAGCAAAAAAAGGGGTTTTTTTTAGTAATACATTTTAGTCGCGATCCCTTATTTAACTTAAATGCACTTTTTCAGTTTTACTGTTTATGATTAGGTTTTGTACGTTTATTTTTTTCTTTTATTTTTTTTTCTTTAGAGTACAGGTTTACAGGCACGCCACCCGATAACGGACGTGAGTATGTGTGTTGTTCGGAATTGCAACTCGGAGAGCCGAGTTCGAATTCTAGCAGAGTTCGTTGTATTCACTTACGCGTAAATAATCTTGGGAAAGGTAGGAATCCATCTCTCTCTCTCCAGCTGTGGTTTAAATAACAGGGCAGTCTTAATTTTCTTGTCTTGATTGGCAACTGTTCTAGAGATAGTGACTCGATAGAAAGCCCGCTTCTCCTGAATAACTTGGTCCACATGTGTAAATAGAATGGAACCCTGAAAGTGTAAGTTGCACATTCTGACACGAGGGAGAAAGCGTTTACTCTCTAAGGGGAGAAGGGATGGATTCACACCATTGCTAAGAATATTTACATTCCGTACTTGTCGGGTTCACTCGCATTTTTTAGTAGTGTTTAACCGACACAGAGCTCAAGAGTCAGTCAAGGTAGATGTGTGTAATATGAGCGTAGGATATGAGAGTAGAAAGTAGGAGGTGAATATTATTAGAACATGAAGTCGAGTCCAAGATATGTAGAAATATTAGTATGAAGATTGTGTAGGGTCAGTTTATCAATTAATCAAAGTCAATTTGTACTGAAAAATCATCATTCTCTGTGTGTGTGTATATATATGTGAGTGTATGTGTATGTGAGTGTGTGTGTGTGTGAGAGAGAGAGTGTGTGTGTGTGAGTGTGTAAGATAGAGTGTGTATGTGAGTGTATGTGTGTGTAAGAGAGAGAGAGAGTGTATGTGTGTGTGTGTGCGTGTGTATGTGTGTGTGTGTGTGTGTGTGTGTGTGTGTGATATAATGGATAATGTCTCGGTAGTAGAAATCGGAGAGGCAAGTTCGAATTCCAGTCTGGTTCGTTACACTCACTTACGCTCAAATACTCTTGGGAAATATATGAATCCATCTCTTCCTCCTTCCAACTGTGGGACTGATTGGCAGCCAATCTACCGCAGAAAGAAACAGCAGCCTACTGTGGGAATATCTTCTTCCTAGTCAGTCATGAATCGAAAGAGACATAATCGTTCAAGCGTGCATCACGTGTAGCAATTAACTGATTGATTGTAAAGTTGGCCGTTTATATTCGAGTCTATAAGCATGTGATAGAGAGGTGATGTCTTTTTGTAGTGGGGTGGGTTTTAGCTCGCTATAGAAGATGCTGTCGGCTCATGTAGGCCCGGCAGATTAATTATTAAGGACAACATTTTGTTCTGAATTTCAGTTTATGAAGGGCTTTCTGATGAGCGCGCAATTTTATAGTTAACCATTAAGTCTGGCTTAGTACAGAATATCTAAATCTTTATTACGCCACTGATCCTTCTAAAGAGAACATACCTTTCTAGAAAATCCTTAAAAATTAATTTTTCCCGGTTTTGAACATTAACAGCCATAGACAGTTGACATCGGAGAGCGGAGTTCGAATTTCAGTCGGGACCGTTATATTCATTTACGTGCAAATACTCTTGGGGAAATGTATGACACTATCTCTTCTGCCCACTTCCCAGCTATGGTTTGAATAGCAGGACGGACTTTTTAACCATGAGCCTTGGTTGGCAACCAGTCTACTGCAGAAAGAAACGGCAGCCTACTGCGGGAATATCTTCTTCTCAGTCAGTCATGAATCGAAAGAGACATGATTACCCAAGCGTGTATCACATATGTCACTTAACCGACTGATTCTGGTATTATGCTAGTGCAACATGTAACCCGGTGCGGATCATGCTAACTAAATGGTCTATGAAACGAAGTTCTTTATGCTTGTTTATGGTAGGAGAGCTTGAAGTATTTTTTCATAGAAATATTCTAAGCTTTGAATAAAATTATAACATTTGTGGGAAGCATGTTTCTTTTACCAGACTAACTTCCTGACTATGACTTCACGACGAAAGAAGCGAAATTAAAACGGACACTTTCAGAAGTTTACCATTAGACGTACTTGCATATTTGGGATGCTTATTTGCTAACAATTTAACATCAAAATAAAAACACGAAACTCTAAAAGTTTCAAGTTTTTTGACACAAGATTTTGCATTTCTGTCTCATTGCAAACACAAGTGTCACTTGGATAAGAAAACTTCTAACACAGACAATCCTTGAAATTATTTTACAACATGTTTTTTTCTTTCTTTCTTTCAATATTTCTTTCAGTGTTTCCTTCTTTCTCTTTCATTCATTCATTCATTCTTTCGTTTATTCTTTCTTTCATTTCATTCTTTATCTCTCATTTGCTTTCTTTCTTCATTTCATTCTTTCCTTCTTTCTTTAATACATTCTTTATTTCACTTTCTTTCTTTCTTTCTTTCTTTCTTTCTTTCTTTCTTTCTTTCACCCCGGCCTTTCTATCTTTTTCCTTTGTCATTCATCCATTCTTTCTTTCTTTCTTTCTTTCTTTCTTTCTTTCTTTCTTTCTTTCTTTCTTTCTTTCTTTCTTTCTTTCTTTCTTTCACCCCGGCCTTTCTATCTTTTTCCTTTGTCATTCATCCATCCATTCTTTCTTTCTTTCTTTCTTTCTTTCTTTCTTTCTTTCTTTCTTTCTTTCTTTCTTTCACCCCGGCCTTTCTATCTTTTTCCTTTGTCATTCATCCATTCTTTCTTTCTTTCTTTCTTTCTTTCTTTCTTTCTTTCTTTCTTTCTTTCTTTCACCCCGGCCTTTCTATCTTTTTCCTTTGTCATTCATCCATTCTTTCTTTCTTTCTTTCTTTCTTTCTTTCTTTCTTTCTTTCACCCGGCCTTTCTATCTTTTTCCTTTGTCATTAATCCATTCTTTCTTTCTTTCTATCTTTCTTTCTTTCTTTCTTTCTTTCTTTCTTTCTTTCTTTCTTTCTTTCACCCCGGCCTTTCTATCTTTTTCCTTTGTCATTCATCCATTCTTTCTTTCTTTCTTTCTTTCTTTCTTTCACCCCGGCCTTTCTATATTTTTCCTTTGTCATTCATCCATTCTTTCTTTCTTTCTTTCTTTCTTTCTTTCTTTCTTTCTTTCTTTCACCCCGGCCTTTCTATCTTTTTCCTTTGTCATTCATCCATTCTTTCTTTCTTTCTTTCTTTCTTTCTTTCTTTCACCCCAGCCTTTCTATCTTTTTCCTTTGTCATTCATCCATTCTTTCTTTCTTTCTTTCTTTCTTTCTTTCTTTCTTTCTTTCTTTCTTTCACCCCGGCCTTTCTATCTTTTTCCTTTGTCATTCATCCATTCTTTCTTTCTTTCTTTCTTTCTTTCTTCCTGCATTTCATTATTTTATTCTTTGTTCCATTTTTCTTTCTTTACTGCATTCATTCTATCTTTCTTTGTCTCTCTTGATATGTGCGTTCGTGTGTGAGTGAGTGTGTGTGTGTGTGTGTGATTGTGCGTGATTGTGTGCGTGTGTATTTCTGTGTGTGCGAAAGAAATAAAGCATTAATGTCTTTTTTGCGTATATATATATATATATATATATATATATATATATATACTTGCCGAAATGACAATAACAAACTTGCCAATTCAGCAGATGAATGTATCGAAGTGTAAAAATTCACTGTACTGAAATGTAAAAATTCAGTTTACAGTTTAATGTGCCAAAGAGTAATAGTTGAATGTAACCGTTCAGTGTACAGAAGTGTAACAGTTCAATGTATCGAAATGTCACAGTAGAGTGTTAGAATTTCTAATAGTCACAAACATATTCTGTTGTCAAAGAATTAATTTTGTTTGCAATGTCATAAGTTTTGAGTATCTTTTTTCATACTAAGACAGGTCTTAGCCCAGATCAAAGGGTCCGTGACTCACTGGATTACAGAACCTTTCAAGTTAGAATTAGCGTTCTCCAGTGACCTGTTACACATTGGTACATCGAATTTTTGAGTTTGTAGCTTGCTCTTAGATTTCACTTTGTCAAACTATTATTTATTTATTTTAAGCAAATCACCCCAAGCAAGGCGGGAGTGCCATTAACACGCAAGGGGTTACAGAGAGCGAGAGTAAGAGTAAAGAGGGGTGTTTGGGAAAAGGATAAAGAGAAGGACAGGGATCAAGGTCAAGGCATCAGAAGATGTCGATTGACATTACATTTGAATATATGAAGATTATAGCTATCAGGGAAGCCAGTGATAGGAAGGGAGTCCCACTGTCGGGAAATGCCAGATAAGAAGATGTTGGAGTAGAAGAGACGGTTACATTTAGCCGTTACGACAGTGAAAGGGTGGGACCAAGATGCCAATCTAGTAGCACGCTTAAATTCATGCAGTTTGGGAACCAGTGAAAGTAACTCGTCGGATCAGTTGCCATGAAAGTACTTGCAAAAAAAACAAACAAACAAAAACAAACAAAACAAAACAAAAAACAAAACAAAACAAAGGGAATCCACAGCACATCTGTGAGATAGAGACTGGTGACATGACGCCAGATCAGGACCAATCACGTTGCATATCCGTATCTGGATTTTGTCGAGGACCTCGAGACGAACTGCGGGAACATCAGACCATATATGGCAGTAGTATTCCATGCAAGGACTTTTCTTTGGGATTATATTCTAAATACGCTTACCGTGAGTTTTTTTTTTTCGATTTTTGAAATGAGTTAACTGCTCTCTATAAGAATAATAGAAACAATATACAGAAGCAAACCCTGTTTGTGAGGTTATGACTGAAAAATTAAAAAAATGTTTTATGCTAGAACGGATTGAATAGTAACATTTGTGTTTTTTAGATTTCAACAAAAATGCACTTACATCCTTTTAGTCTCACACCGATGAATTTTTACATAATTTTCTCTTGTGCTGAAGTAATGACAAAGTACAGACCAATCTCACAGCATCTTAATGGTCTACTAATATTCTTCGATTTCCTTTGTCCTCGATTTCCCGCTATTAATATTTTTTGTTTATTTTGAACTGAGTAGTGAGTAAGGTGGTAGAATTATAATTTTAATATGTACAATATTTGCAGTTACTCTCTCACCATAACTACCAAACAATTCTATTAGGAGTAGATAGGTTCGCCTGTTTTCCGGTTCACACTCCTACCCGGTCTTTTGAAAAAGACTAGAGGTTTATTCCTTGTTTCCTGTTTAGGATTGGTGATGTAAGGGAATAACACCATGAATGACTGCATTATAGGTAGTAACTACCTGTAAGTATCTTTAAAGAAAGAAAAAGGAAATAAAGAAAAAAGAAAAAGAAAGATAAAGAAAAAGATGGAAAGAACGAAAAAAGAAAAGAAAGAAGGAAAGAAAAAAAGAAATAGAAAGATATAGGAAGAAAGTAAAAGAAAAAGAAGAGAAAGAAATAGAACGGGAAAGAAGTAAAGGAAGAAAATAGATAAGAAAGGGAAGAAAGAAAAAAGAAAAGAAAAAGAAATAAAGAAAGAGAAAAAGAAAGAATAAAGTAAAAAGAAAAGTAAGAAAGAAAGAAAAAGAAATAGAAAATATAGGAAGAAGGAAAGAAGAAAAAGAAAGAAAGAAAAGAAGGAATGATAGAAAAAATAAAAAGACAGAAAAGAAAGAAAGGAAAGCGAAAAGAATGCAGGGAAGGGAAATAGAGCGATGTTAGAAATATAAAGAAAAAAATAAGAAAAGGAAGACAGAAAAAAATAATAAAAAGATAAAGCGAGAAAAGATGTGAAAGGGGAAGTGGCGAAAAAGAAAACAAAGATAATAAAATGGAAAAAAGAGGCGAAAGGAAAGCACAAAGGAGTGATAAACGAATGAAAGACACTTAATTGAGTGAGAGGCACACAGTGAGTTCTAATTCTAATAAGAAAGAAAATAGGATGAAATGTCTGAAGTTAAAAGAAGAACAACGAAAAGAATGAGAAAGAGTTAGATGTGTCAGGGTGAATGAAAAAAGTAAACAAGAAAGAAAATAAAAAAAAGAATAGGAACGAGCAAAAAAGAACAAGAAATGAACAGAAGACTGACAGTGATGACAAAAAAAGAAAGGAGAAAAAAACAATTGCGTGTTTGTGTGAATCTTTGTATGTATGTGTGTGAGTAGGCGTGTGCGTATGTGTGGGGGTCTGCGTTGGTCTTGAGAGATCATGGATCTGTGCCTGGGTTATTATTCATTTGATGTTAATCAGCTGGTGGTCGCGCGGCGTCTGTTTTATCAATCGAGCACAGGTGAAGCGACGATGGAATATCCTGCTCTGGTCGTAGGCGGAGATAGAACTGTCTTTGAACCATATGTAACTATCAGCAATCCTTTTTGCAGGCAGCTGTTCAGGCACATTTCTGTTTATTCAACACCCACAGAGCCCAAACTTGGTTTATACTGCAACTATGCTGAACGGACCTTAGTTACAGTTTCTGGGAGAGAGAGCATTATCTGACAAGATCAACAGTCTGAACTTCATTAGGCTCAACATAGCCCTGTCCACTCAATTTCACCCACATGGTTTGGGTCAACCCGTGTTAGGGTTTTCAAACCCTTTCCAAAGGTGATAGAGGAAGAAGAGAGATAACAAAATGTAAGGGTTGGGGGGAATTTGGACAAAGCATTTCGGGATAGGGCATGCTTTTAGTGATTGTTTCTGATTCCTTTCCGCCGAATGGTCGAGAAACGTTGATGAAGTTCAAGTGGAGATGTGGGCAGAGAAGTTTTCTTATATTGTTTTCTTATTTAATTTCATTTTTCTTTTTATTCGTACTTGACTTTATTTATTTAAGCCCCTTCATTTTTGATGTGCCAGTATTATCATCTCCAGATAGCCTGAACAAGCTGACCAAAATTTGAACTTTAAGAGAACTTCTCCAATGAAATTCCATCCACATTACCTGACCATTCGGTCAAACAGAGTCGGAAACGATCACTAGAAATATCCCGATATACTTTTTCAATATTCCTCCTGTCCAACCCTTTCTTTGTTTTCTCTTCTTCTTCTATCACTAGTTCAAAATATCTCGCCTCTGTCCTTCCACTGACACAAGTGCTAAGACATTTACTATTTTTTCCCTCAATATAAGTAGATAGTATCACCTGTCGTCTAGTTCACACTCTTCTCCTGGTCTTTTGAACAAGAGTAGAGGTTTATCCTTTGTTTCTTGTTTAGGAGTGTGTTTCCGGTTCCGTCTAAAATCAACTTCAACTCTATACATCTAACATCTCCGCCTAAAACTTCGAACCTCTTTACTTACTTTTTTTTCTCAATAGTAGTAGATAGTTTCGCGTATCGTCCGGTTCATACTCCTCCCTGTCTTTTGAACAGGAGTAGAAGTTTATACCTTGTTTCCCGTTTAGTATTGAGCTTCCAATTCCTTCTAAAATCTTTTTTTTCTCTTTCACTTCCGTTTGTCCCTTGTGTCTTGGTGGCCCTATCTCCTTGCTTGGTTAAGGTGCCCCTTACTGTGAAACGCCCTACCTGGAGTGGCTCTTAGGCCTTGTAAGGGTGCACATCATTTTAATAAAAGTATCTCTAAATACATAGCAGTGTTAAATATCAGTTTTTTTTTCTACTGAAGCAATGTTAAATGAAACTGCTATACTAAACGGCATTTAAACAGTGTTAATAACATGATATAATTACAATTTAAGACGTATAACTCTCACTATGCCATATAAGTCTAAAAAAAAAAAGCTCCCTTCAGTACCAACTTGGCAATTAAACTAATCTGAGTAATCGGACCTTTAATAGAAAGTTCATGTGCAAAAAGGATTTATGAGAGCGAATTGATGATGCCGAAAAGAGATAGAGGAACGTTTCAGAGTCTTTATCTCGAGACAAGCACGACATACATTAAGATAACACTCGTTCACTCAACTCCCTGAGGAGTATGGGGTCACAGCTCTCAGCACGACAGGCAATACTGCTACGGCTTCCATAGCAAATAGTAGGTTTTTACGGGATGGAATTGTTAGCTCTATGCCCAACTGGTTTTGAATACAATGATGTTCTTCTTCTAGATTGGCTAGAAACCACGGAAAGCCTAGCCATACTACCTCACTATTCATATCTATCTATCTATCTATCTATCTATCTATCTATCTATCTATCTATCTATCTTATTCTATTCATATCTATCTCACTTTGCTCATATCTATCTATCTATCTTATTCTATTCATATCTATCTATCTATCTATCTATCTATCTATCTATCTATCTATCTCACTTTGCTCATATCTATCTATCTATCTATCTATCTATCTATCTATCTATCTATCTATCTATCCGTCAGTTCATATTTATCTATTTTGTTTAGGATAGTAGAAGTAACACATGCACTGCAACTGTTCCAGTATCAATAAGAAGAGACGGAGACCTCACAACAAACACACACTCACAGACCCACACACACACACTTTTCAGGATAGTTTTGAATTCAGTCTCTTTAAGCCGTAACTGTAGATAGATGGAATCATGCACTTTCCAAGAGCATTAGTGCGGAATGAACGCAGCAGACTCAGCCTCGTTCACATGTAAAAAAAACCCTATTTAATTAATCACAACAGGGTGCTTCACTCTGGAGCGATAGTAGGCAATTCAGTCTTGTAGACCATTAATACGGGAGGGATTTTGATCACGTGATTGAGCCGGAGTAAATAGTGGAGGTTAGTTGACGTAGATGAATAGACACTGGGCTTCTCGAGCAAATTTTATAAATCTGTAATATCTCAGCATCTTCATATCTATCTATCTATCTATCTATCTATCTATCTATCTATCTATCTATCTATCTATCTCACCCTGTTCATATCTATCTATCTATCTATCTATCTTCTCACCCTGTTCATATCTATCTATCTATCTATCTATCTTCTCACCCTGTTCATATCTATCTATCTATCTATCTATCTATCTATCTATCTATCTATCTATCTATCTATCTCACCCTGTTCATATCTATCTATCTATCTATCTATCTATCTATCTATCTATCTATCTATCTATCTATCTCACCCTGTTCATATCTATCTATCTATCTATCTATCTATCTATCTATCTATCTATCTATCTATCTATCTATCTATCTCATTCTGTTCATATCTATCTATCTATCTATCTATCTATTTATCTATCTATCTATAAAACATGTGAATTTCCATATTGGTTAAAGTATTTACTAATCCCTCATATTCTCATCCAATTTAACTTAAATAATATATATATATATATATATATATATATATATATATATATATGCTTCGTGTATACGGAATAAATTCCAATAATCAACAAATACTATTCTTAAAAGAGTGCTCAGTACAGAGTCGAGCAAATATAATCATTTATTCGAAAATTATAACATAAAAATGTTATAAAATCACTACAAAAACAGCCATTTTTTTCAACACTTCTGGTTCAGCATCATCACTTGATAAAACACCAGAAGTGTTAAAACAAAATGGCTATTTTTGTAGTGATTTTATAACATTTTTATGTTATAATTTTTGAATAAATGATTATATATATATATATATATATATATATATATATATATAAACTTTAAAAATTAGGAGGTCAGATAGAATACGCCACCTTGGCTTCGATATCACGGCTCCATCAAGCTGAGTCTATCAACTGACCATCCAACGCTTTATTTTAAAAACCCCACAAAGAACGCGACATTATTTTTCAAAAATTAATAAACGCATAATGTTGAGTGTAATAAAAAGGAGGGGGTAAGGAGGAGGATGAAGAAAACGACGAAGAAGGGTGAAGAAAACAAGAGAAAAGAAGAAAGCAAGTGTATCGTAAATGTATAATGAAAAGAAGTAGAAAAGAAAAGCAAGTGTAACATAAATTTACGGAAGAGAGGACGTGGGTAAGCAAACGTATTGTAAAAATAACAGTAGGGTTTCAAAAATTATTTTTTTATCCGGCCTCATATTCACTTAATTATTTTTTAATTTTTTATGGAGGCAAGGACTTAAAATTTGAGATATCTCGTATAAAAGTATTTTGGGGTCTGGAAATGTCATAATTGTTAATTTATTATGTTTACAAAGGTAGCAAATGCGGGTATGATTGCTGTATGGTTTTACCTTTTTTTAAAAAAAATTTCCACCTTACCAACAAGTCGCTGTCGTTTATTTCTATTAGATTCCACAGATGACTAGCAAATTTGGTGGAGTATCTAAGATTTGCTAGCTTAAAATCAGATCTATGATTATACCATCTATGCTTAAAAGAACCTTCAGTACAACCTATTCAATTTGAGTATTAATATCAGTTACTTCTGTTTCAAAAATTATGGCTCTTGTTTTTGTTGTGGCCTTGTTAGGGCCAGAAATAAAGACACAAAGAAAGGAATTGCATTAAACAATTATCTTAACAGAAACATTAATACAAGCATATAGAAACGAGAGTATTACAGCAAGAATGTTCGATCCGACTGTCAGAGCTGACTGATGAAAACATCACTCTCCAAAAGGCAGTAACTGCTCCTATTTATAGCTTGGAGAGCTCATGCGAGCGTGGATAAATTAATATAACAGTTTTACAAGCTTCATTTAATGAGCAGCTAAACTTATTTCAGCAGTTGCATAAATAACTAGTGTTATTTTGCTATCCGTTAGTTTTGAGATTTCTCGTATTTTATCTATTTATGATTGTATATAAATTTAGCAGTGCAACTGTAGCTTAATTTATCTGTATTTTTATTGTATATCTTATGTAACTCTTAATTCCTCCAAAAATTTTGGTTACTGGAATTTATATATATATATATATATATATATATATATATATATATATATATGTGTGTGTGTGTGTGTGTGTGTGTTAAACAATAAAAAATATTAAAAAATTAAAATTTTCTGACACTCTGGGTGGCATATTAATATTTTTTTATTTTATTTCAATTAGGTTCCTCGACTGGTTTCGGCCAGCATGGCCATAATCAGGAGAAAAAAAAATCCCTGCTTGTTAGTCGCAGTAAACTACAGTAGTAAATAACTGTTTCTGAAGAAAGCGGTTTGTAGTTTCATTCGTTTTTTTATTATTAATTTTGGTTAGTCATTGTGTTGGTCAAACAGCCGGTTTTAAGTTGTTTTAAAGATAGAGGATGGGAGATGCTTGACTTTCAGAATTCCATCCTTGGTCATTTTGACAGTTTTATTGCAGTTCTTTGGGAGTGTGTGTGATTTGTGAATGTGTATATATTTGTATGAGTGTGTGTATAAGTGTGAGGCATCAACTACTCTGCAAGCATGTCTGTCCTGTTTGGGTGAAAAATGTGGGTAGGGCTTGATTTATAAAGTTATATATTAATTCTATCTAGACGAAGTGTTTTGAGGTGCAAAATCAATATATATATATATATATATATATATATATATATATATATATATGAGAAAAACTTCGTCCTTAACTTTACCTATGAACTTAGCCATAAAAACAAACTTCCATTCTTAGACGTCCTCGTTGAATACAGCATTGAATACAGCAATAACACTTTCATTACATCATTATACAAAAAAAAAAAAATACACCAGCAAAAATTTGTTCCACCTTAACTTCAAAAGCGAATGTCCACTTAGGGACAAAATAGCAGTAACAAAAAACTTTCTAAATAGAGCACACCAGAATTCATCCTCTCAACTATTCTTCCTCAAAGAACTTAATAATGTTAAACAAAGACCAATCAACAACGGCTTCCCCAACCCACTTATAGACCACCAAATTAGACTATTTCTCCCCAAAATAAATAATAACGATAGTGAACACACAGTCAAAAGTCACATACACAATTATTACGAAACCAAAGGCATATTACAAACAAGACGAATCTTCTCTAAGGCATATTATAAAGAAATATACTACTCCAATTGACCCGAATAAAAAAATCAAATTAATTATCTATTATAAAAAAAATTAAGACAGATATCCTTATCCTCAAAAATAACAACACACCAACTAAGTCAAAATTACAAAGAACGAACATTATCTATGAGTTCAAATGCCCCTTAAGGAACTGTGTTCCTGATCAAATCAGTCTCATAAATAATTACATCGGTTACACAACCACATGCTTATCCAGACGTCTTACGTTACACCTATCTGATCACAGCTCCATTAGAACCCATTTAAACACACGCACAAATTTACCCGACTCCATCAGGAACATACTAGTAGAAAACACAAATATATTAACTGCATCCACCTGCAATAAAAGACTAAAGTAATAGAAGCTTTAATAATAAAAAAGAAAAAGCCAACAATATTAACTACGAATAAAGCGACAATGTGCTAACCGTATTCGGAAATTGAAAACATCCCTACCATACACAGAACACACACACTCAATTAAGCTGAAAAATCAAATCATCTTTGATAATGGCTAAAGGTATAGCCGAAAGCGCTCGGAAATATAAAACATTTGGACAGTTCTTACACAACATTTGTCCAGAAAAGAAAGCTCTTGCCAGAACACAAGAAAAATTAAATAAAAAGCTTAACTGTAGCACCATGTCTGTCGTTTTTAATGAAACATGCATATATATATATATATATATATATATATATATATATATATATATATATATATATATATATATATATATCTCCCTGTAAAAGATACATATCAATGTCAAAAATTTCAAAAGTATTTGCTATTGCTCATATTCTCATCAAGTTTAACTTAAATAATATATATATATATATATGTATATATATATATATATATATATTGAACAATAAACAAATAAAAAATTAAAATCTTTAAACACACTGGGTTGTAGATTAATATTCTTTCGTTTTATTTATTATTATTTCATTTAGATTCCTCGACTAGTTTCGACCAAAATATATATATATATATACACACACGCACATATATATATATATATATATATATATATATTGTTCTTATCTCTCTCTCTCTCTACACACACACACATATATATATATATATATATATATATATATATATATTATACTCTTTCTCTCTATCTACATATATATATTATAAAAATACACACACACACACACACACAGATATATATATATATATATATATATATATATATATATATATATATATATATATATATATATATATATATATATTACAAGGAGTTCTTGCATGTTCTCGGCTCGACCAAAAAGCTCTTCGAATGATCTCACGTTAGATCTAATTTTAAGTACTATTAAACATTTTACACACAGTCACACACGCATACACACACAGATATGAACATATATACATATATGTATGTATATATACATATATATGTATATGTATATATGTGTCATCTGCAAATGATATGACCTCAAATTACACATTACGCTTCCAACATTCTTCATATTGTAGTCAATCTTTAATGCACACTTAAACGAAGCTAATCTTTTAAAGTTTAAACTTACCCACAGACGCCATGAAATATATATTTGTCGTCCTATACAGCAAATAGAAATGAAACAAACTTAGAACAGAAATATTGATACTGACATAAACACTAACGCCAATATATACCTTTGGTGTCTATGCAAACAATAAACATGAAATTAAATATAACAAGTGAAATAAAACTTAGAATCATTACAGTTCTCAATTTTTTGATGAAGCTAAACAATAGCGAAACATGCTAAATTTATGATAATGTCCAACTTGTTCCGTATACAGTCATTCTGTTGGATTTAATCCACATTTTCTACTTACCAACACTGTTTAAAAACATGGATGCCATCTCAGGCACTTATACCGACTAAAATATATTGTTTTAGATAATGAATAATGATGACTTATAAATAATTTTACTATGGTTCGGATCATGTAATAATGCAAGTTAAGACTCAAATGCACAGGCCAGTGGCCATAAATGTACATTAAAAAAACAAAACAAAACAGGCATATCTACAGAAACAAGTGCGTTCACTAAATGTAATATTTTGGTTGGTGCAAAAATAATGTCGTTTTCTCACATAGTAACATATGTGAGAAAACGACATTATTTTTGCACCGACCTAATATTTTAAGTAATAAGATGCGTATATATATATATATATATATATATATATAATTATTTTTTATAAAAAAAAATTATAACATAAATATGTTATAAAATCACTACAAAAATAGCGATTTTGTTTCAACACCCTCGGTGTCTTATCAAGTGATTATGTTGAAGATAACATCATCACTTGATAAGACACCGAGGGTGTTGAAACAAAATGGCTATTTTTGTAGTGATTTTATAACATATTTATGTTACAAATTTTTTTTTTTATAAAAAAAAAAATTATATCTGCTCTACTTTGTATTGAGCACTCTTTTAAGAATAGTAATTGTTGGTTATTGGAATTCATTCCGTATACACCAATTATATACTTATATGTATATATATATATATATATATATATATATGTTCACGTTTGTGAGTGTGAGGGAATGTGATATGTTGCATTATCCTGGATTAATTTTTAATTGTAGACGATTCTGAAATTAGTCCATTTTCAATACATTTTTGCCTTAATAAATTGCATTCCTTTTTTATTCAAAGCGTATTCTTTAAGTCGAAAGTATGGATCGATTTACGCACTGAGTGTCCTGTATTATAAGCAAATCCATTTTAAGTTCATATGATCTTTCGTTATTACTTTCTTTTCTAGGGATTAAATCTCTTACCATTTTATGAAGTAGGTGTCAAAGATTTTGTATTAAGATCTTATTATTTATTGTCCTCGTAGAGTTAGTAGACAGCCTTATGTTTTTACTTTTATATCTTATTTACTGTTGTTACCTTTATAGATATTGTAAGCTATACTTTTCGCTTTATATATGAATTAAATAGAATACTTGCAAGTTTTAAAGCATTTCCAAGGTATTTATCCTCATTAAGTAAACATTAATTCTCTTGTTACGATGCGAGTAAAAGCTCATGTAACCATTTTTAGTGGATTCTCGTAATCGTTTCGTTTAAGATCATATGCATATATAATTCTATTTGCTTTTCTTTATTCTCTACATGACCATCACTTCATAGAGTAAGATAGTACAGTTGTTTCTCGTCGCCTGCTTGACGATTTTTCATTCGAAGTTGTCTTTAAACAAGACTGGCCGTCTTACTTGCTTTTTAACCCACAGCTAAAGGAAGGAGCGATGGATGTCCTTCCCAAGGATATTTATTGGAAACTGAACGCAACAGATTAGGTGGAAATTTTCGCCAATTTCATTTTCTACGTCCATGACAGTTACGTTGCATATATATATATATATATATATATATATATATATATATGTCATATTGTGAGAATGAATGATCATAGGCTCCCAAAAAGGTGCTGTATGGACAACTACCAAACTCTACCAATGTCTTTCCCTTACCTGATTTTCACTACAATAGCCCCTGCTAGCTTACGTAAATGTAAAACGAAAGACACCATTCAATGCTGACATTCATTTATTGTTCACGATAGGAAAGTCCATCAGATATAGATATAGATACACACAAACACACACACACACACACATACATATATATATACATATATATATATATATATATATATATTTGCGTTAATATATATATATATATATATATATTATATATATATATATATATATATATATATATATATATATATATATATATATATTAAAAATTAATTGATTTAAAATGTGGTTTTTCCACATTAAAAATCAATTAATTTATAATATTAATGTTCTGTAAATTTATATTGAGCACTATTTTGTAAAAATAAAAATATCTATAAGAACACCGAATTATATATCTTACTGTTCTTTCTTTTATATATATATATATATATATATATATATATATATATATATATTACTATGCCTAATCACGTGATTATCATCATCCAATCAGATTGCATTTTAAACATCAAATAGCCACACATTTTTCCAGCTCAGTTTAACTTCTGAAAATCATAGAATTGTGAAACCAGTAAAATTACTCTATATACATATATTTATAAACTCCAATTCCATTTTCAACTTCTTTTTCCATATATATATATATATATATATATATATATATATATATATATATATAGATAGATAGATAGATAGATAGATAGATAGATATCACTTGATATTTAGTATGAATAATTCCAAATAGATTTCAATGTAAGAAGAGAGCAAATATAATAATGAATACAGAATCCTTAAAAATCTATTTCGATGATATTTTATTTAGAGGACTCAGAAGTCCATCTCTTCAGGCCTTAATTTTACAAAAGAAAATTCTAAAATTGGATTTTTAAGGATTCTGTATTCATTATATATATATATATATATATATATATATATATATATATATATATATATATATATACATATATATATATACATTCAGTAACAGTTTCAGCAAATAATGATGTGCTCGACTATTGCTCAAGACGTGCTGTCCTGCAGAGCTAAGGCGCTCCAACTGACATATTTGACGCATAATGAGGCGGTAGGGAAAAGTGGATTCATGCCGTTCCCCAAGTATGTCTGTATGCGGTGAATGCACATTGTCCGAGCTGGAGTTTGAAATATGATACTATTCGCCGTTTTGCCCACCCACGCATCGCAAGTATCTAAACACTACTCGGGTAATTCTACTAATCTCGTTAAAATTTTGTTGATATTTGTTAAAGTTATTTTTGTTTTTTTTTCGCTTTCTCTGCAGTGTTTGGGTTTTATTTTATTTTATTTTTTTTAATAAGTGGGTAAGTGTCATTTTTTTTTTCGGTCCTTATGTGTCCCAGATTTTAAATGGGTTGCCCCAAGGCTAAGATATTGATAGTTATTGTTAGGGTGTCTTGACTCGAGTACATGTGACTTTTGGATGAGGATTTCGCGTTTCTGGGAGTCTTCAGCAATAATTAAACGGGCGTCAGTGCATATGACGCAGAACGGGTGCCCCCTGTTGGCTAACCAAGCATTTAACACACATATACACATCTATAGAGAAGTTACGTAGGTACCCTACCCCGATAGGATGAAGGTTGTGAGTTTTAGGTCTTCTGCAAAAAAGGTCAAAGAAACAGAGACATGCTGTTGTCAAATAATTATGACAATGGTCCGCGAAACAATTAGAATAGCTAAAAATAGATATCTTTCTTGTTGTCTCCATGTTTATTGTATGTGAACTTTTCTCTCTTTTGTGTCACTTTCGCTCTTTTCTTTACGCTCTTCTAGTGTCAAAGACTTTCTTTCTCATTTACTCTCTCTCTCTCGCTCTCTCTCTTTCTAGCTGCCTACATATTTACTTGTTTATAGATTCTTAGTTATTCTCTCGTCGTTTTCTCTCTTTGGCAATCTTTTGCTTTCTCTCTTCACCTCTTAAAGTCAGTCTTTCTAATTCTCTCTCTTTCCAGTTGTCTATATATTTACTCGCTTAATATGTCATCATTTTCTCTCGTCAGTTTCGGTCTTTCGCTATCTTTTCCTATCTCTTCCCCTGTCAAACTTTCTTTCTCTTTTATTCTCTTTCTTTTTCTTACTCTGTCTCTACCCGCTTAATCTCAAGTGACTTATACTATTTTTTTTTTTTTTGCACATATCCACCAAACTATGTTTTTACTTGTCATCTTGCTCGTGTTATTTCGAAAAGAGGTACCAATTCTACTTGGTACTGTAAATGATACGAAATGCAAAATAAAGATTGTCACACATAAAAGCTCTTGGATATGGTGAAAAACTCATTAATGTCTTCCTCGTTTCTTTCAGAGGAATAACACCCCCCCCACACATATATATATATATATATATATATATATCACTCAATCTCGTCTCATTAATTAGATAAAAACAAGGTAGGTATAAAAATCGACTCTGCTTGGTGACCGTCAGTTCCATACTTAACCTTTCATCAGGCATAATCTATCATTAAAATTGAACTCACCCCTAATAAACATAAAATTTATATTAGGTTGGTGCAAAAATAATGACGTAATAATGTCGTTTTTGACGTATTTTTAACGTCAAAAAAACGACATTATTACGTCATTATTTTTGCACCAACCTAATATATATATATATATATATATATATATATATATATATATATATATATATATATATATATATATACATATATATATTCGACTCTTCGGTCGAATTCCCGATACCAGCACATCAGATTTGATGATAGTAGTGAAGGTTTTGTTCAGAACCATCGACAGACTTTTTGAAGGGCCGAATACAGAGAATTGGTGCACTATGTGCCATAGGGTCCTCAAACGAACCTCCGCAGGTTTTGAATTCAGAGTTGTCCTTCTCCTAGACCAGTTGCCATCCAAGGCTATAGAACCCAGCCTATCCTGAAGAAAAGGATTCACACCTTTCCCAAGGTATTAGCACATAAGTGAATGTAATGGATTCGACTTGAATTCGAACTCAATCCAAGCAGCTATCCATTACTCCACCATTCCTTCTCATATATATATATATATATATATATATATATATATATATATATATATATATATATATATATATATATATATATATATATATATATATATATATATATATATATATATATGTTTATGTTTATATATATATATATATATATATAAACATAAAATGATTATATATATGTTTATGCTTATATATATATATATATATATATATATATATATATATGTATGTATGTGTGTGTGTATCAAAGTATAAGATTGTTCTATAGGGAATAAATTCGAATAACCAACAAATACTATTCTTAAAATACTCAATACAGAGTAGAGCAAATACAATTATTTATTCGAAAATTATAATATAAATATGTTATAAAATCACTACACAAATGTCCATTTCCGAATAAATAATTATATATATATATATATATATATATATATATATATATATATATATATATATATATATATCGGATAAAGATATACAAATAAAGTTTTATATATTAAGAACAGCTTTGGAGGAAAGATGTATGACAACATATATATATATATATATATATATATATATGTATATATATATATATATATATATATATATATATATATATAGAGAGAGAGAGAGAGAGAGAGAGAGATGCTTTATTGAAATGTAAATTTTTACACAGACATACATCCATATATGTATGTATACATTTAATGAATAAATATATTGATTAAAATTAGCAATATTTATGGGAGAAGTCTGTTTAATATCAGGGATATGGCGATGTTGTGATGAAACTGACAGGCACTATGAAGTGTTGATTTCTTTGTACACTTTCCCCCACCTCTCTCTCTCTGTACACACACGCTCTCTCTCTCTCTCTCTCACACACACACACACACATATATGTGTGTGTATGTGTGCGTGTGTATGTGTGAATCTGTATATATAAAAATGACAGCGTATGATTGTGCTAGAATCACATATAGCTTTATCATTCCTTACTGTCAAGCTGTAGAGGGACATCCCATATTCAGCCCAACTCCTGGCTCCCGTGGGCTGTCATCCGTTATCCCATATCAACATCGTATTTTCTATTGTGTTAGGTTTGCGTTAAATAGATTAGACCCTTAGTGATTCTACGAAAGATCAATTCTTGTAGCATGTCATAAAAAGAAAGGACATTTATTCATTTGCCGTATGGGAAATTTTCAAAAGCATCATTCTTCATTCTTTTAAAGAAACTCTGGATCCGGATTTTTCTGCGCTCAGACGATTGGTTCGTTCGGATGGCTCAAAAATGTACAAAATGCCATAGATTTTTTTTTGTAGTAATTTTTTTTCATAGTTCAAACTATGGCTTCAAAACTGAAGGTATATGAGCTTATTTTATTAAATTCTTAATATACTTATTAGTTCCCCCCCCCCATGAGTCTTCTATATAAATAAATGCGAATGTCAGTGTGTCTCAGATTTTCAACTTTAATCCTAGAGGCCGTAGCCCAACACGTCATACCATTTTGGAATCAAGCCGACTCCGTGAGGAAATTAAAAACATTCCGGGCCAGATCAGGACCCGCATTCCTGAAGTTTTGGACCCCTATTTTTCATTACTTGGATTCTTTTCGTTGATTTTACGTGATTTTTTGCGACCCATTTTTTTGTACGATAACAATTTTCCTAACTTGGAAATGGATCTGGGAATAATCGAAATTAATTGCTAAATCCAGCGAAAATTACACATGAAATAAAAATAATTATTTGTACAGAAAGTAAGGACCTACGTGCATCAAATTGTCTTTCAATTAAGTGAAGGCCGAATTTAAAACGCAAGCTTAAATATTAATGCAATACTTAAATGCAGCTATTAATGTTGAGTTCTGTAGTTTATTATTGCCATCTTATACGGCAACAGTATGCCTCGCAAAAAGAAATCTCCGCCAACAGAGGACCAGATTGCAATCAAAAGAGCCAAGGCTTCAGAGAGGAAGAGAAAGTCCCTTTCAAATGAAAACCCAGATCAAACGGCAGTCAGGAGAGCTTCCATTGCTGAGAATATACAAAGACTTAGGAAGACTCAAACTTATGAACAAGCCGAGGGCTCAATAAAGAGCCCTCCACAGGAGCTAGCTAAAATGCCGCCCTAGCATCCCGGTTTCAATAATTTTCCTACTGCCATAACGTGTCATTCCGATATACAGTGCTGTTCGATAAAAGTGACTCACCTGATTTTTTTTACTAAATATTCTCTTCTCCGATGAAACGAAAGTTATCAAAGGAAAAGCGATCTAAAATCCGAAGAAGAAGCTTTGAAAGCTCTTTGAATTTAGCAGTAAGTACTGTCAAGCATCCGTTCAGTATAATGTTCCGGAGATGCTTTTCTTTTCATCGAACTGGTTTCTTAAAACCTATTGAAAAGACCCTCAGGAGCGAGCAGTACAAGAGAATTTTAGAGTCTTGTCTGCTCCCTTCTGCTGAAAGGGTGCAAATCGACCCCACCAAGCTCATTTTTATGCAGGATAATGCTCCCTGTCACAAATCAAAATTGATGAAGGAATACTTTGATGAGAAGCAGGTGAGTGTTATGACATGGCCGCCCCAATCTCTTGACCTCAACCCCATAGAAAACTTATGGAGCATGTTGCTCAACTGCGTTCTCGAAAGCCTGTACTTTATAATGCTCCATAAGTTTACATTAAAATCTAGTGACAAGGAACTGTTTTTTTTTATTTAATTTTTCATGGGATTTTATATTTTTTTTTCTTTTCTGGACGTAAATTATATAGAAATTGTTCAAATATTTTGTATGTCCGAGCGCTTTCGGCTATACTTTTAGCCATTATCAAGGCTGAATTATATTTTTACTTTTAACTGAATGTATGGATTGTTTAATGTATGTATCTAGAGTTATAGGAATGTTTTATTTTCCAAACACGGTCAGCACACTGTGGTCGTGTTCATAATTTGATATTAATAATGCTTCCATTATTTTAGCCTTTTTGTACTTGTGGATGATGCTACTATATTTGTATTATCAACAAGTAAGTTACAGATAGCGTTTGTTATGTCTCTATGTCTATTTAAATGAGACCTAATTAAACGATGGTCAATATTATATCCAATATAATTATTACGAATTCGGACTGATTAGGAACACAGTTCGTTAAGGGATATATACGTCTTCGTAAATGATATTTGTTCTCTGTAACTTGGATCTTGCCAGTAAATTATTATTTTTGGACATCAGTTTTAACTATTTTATAGTAGATAATGAATTTAATTTTCTTGTTTTTCTCGATCGGATTTGTATATTTCTTTATAATGTTTCTAAGCAAATATTCATCTTTTTTATATTTAGCATTCATTTGATTTTTATACAAAATATTAATGTTATTGATTTTTCTGTGTTCAGTGTTGCTATTAGTTAAAGAAAAAAAAGTCTAATATGGTGATCTATGAGGTGATTTGGAAAACTGTTATTAACTAGCGTTTGTTTTACGTTGTTCTTTAAATAACTTTATTATATATATATATATATATATATATATATATATATTAATACGACATACTTGTTATTTTAACTAAGTTGTCAAGAACGAAGATCTGTTGTTTTACACACAAATTAATAAGTGGATATGGAAGCATATGATACGACGCAAATACTTACTTAAAATAGAGTTGTTTTTTTTTTTCTGTTAATGACATTAATACAGATAACCTTATCTACGACATACGTAGGCGGCAGGGAGCTGCCAGTAAAGATCGAGTATTATTCGCCTAAACTAATCGTCAAGACAATAGGGATGAAGTGGGGCTTGATTATCAGTCGCTTTCTCCTGGCTTCTTCTTCTTCTTCTTCTTCTTCTTCTTCTTCTTCTTCTTCTTCTTCTCGGGAATGCCTTAGACTTTCTCTCATTGGCTGACTGTGTCTCGGGTTTGGAATTCACTTCCCCCCTCCCTTTCTCTCTCTCTCTCTCTCTCTCGCTTTCTCTCTCTCTGTATATATATATATATATATATATATATATATAATAGGGTTTTATCGTATGACCCAGTGTTCGTTGTGCATGATATTTCGACTGCGTTCTGTCTTTTGTCGTACCTCTCCGCCCGACCCATGTCCCGCTGCGTGCTGTTATTTTCGATCTAACTTATTCGATTCGTAACAGGCCACATGCATCCCCAATTCGGATCTTTTGTCTGTCTTGAGGTTGGGGTGAATTCACCTCCAAGTGTCGCTAGACGCCATATCTAGACATTAAGGTTCTTTCATTGAACCAAAGATACATACACTGAATTGTTAATCGCAACTTAGCTACTCTTTAGCTTCTTCACCGCCATTTTTATACCGAATGCTTTGAGGTTCTTCCAAGAAGACAGATTTTAGCTGCTTTGCAAATCAACATTCAGAATGCTGGTTTTCGCCTCAGCCCGAATATCTTTTATAAAATTTGAGAATAAATAAATAAAAAAAAGAAAATTGGTTCACTGTGTTGAGC